>JAQJVK010000021.1:8742605-9185105 GCA_035578135.1 Flexamia atlantica | reverse complement strand
CATAAAACATTACTAAAATCCAAATGTCTCAAAAACGGCTCCTACGATTTTGACAAAAATTTCATGGTTTTTAGTGCTTAAGATGACAAACAAAATGACACCACCCGCATGACTGTAAAAATTCAGGTTCAGAAGTTATAGGCATTTGACTATTAGAGATTTCATATTTTTCAAATTTCACAAAATCGGTAACTTCTAAAGAAAAAATACTTGCAACCATTAAATTTGTCTTGGAAAATTAAATAATTCAGTATTTTGAATCATTAGTTTACGTTAATTGGTTGCTGAGATAATTGATATTTTAGTTCGGCGGTAAACGCAGTACGTTGTGCAATGTTATTCTTATGACAAATATTTAACAACCGTTATCTCCGTTATTTACTAACCGATTTTGATAAAATGTTGTATGTATTTGTGTGATAATTAATTGATAATTTGTTTTATTTCACACTATCATTTCCGGAATCAGCGCAAAATTTCGTACATTTTGAAAAAAAAATTCTAAATTCGATACCAGTACTGGAAAATGCATAATTACCTATATTTCTCTAAAGAAAGTCATGGTTACAAAAATTCCACTAACTACATCAAAAATATTCTAGCAAGGGCCTGAAACGACCAGTGCGCGTGCAGAGCTCTTATCCTAATCATGTCTCATCCTACCACTGGAAAAGGAGTTAAGCCACAGGGTACAGCAGACAGCCACAGAAAAAAATGATAGTCCTAAAGGTTTTATGTTCAAAATAATTCAGGAATCGTTTTACGTTCGGTTCAATTAATTTTTAAAAGTAATTTTACTTAATACGCAAAAACAGGGATAACTAATAAGGTAAATTGTTATGAACAAGAGAGTTAGTTGATTATTTGGATAAAAAAGTGATATAGTGGTAAGAATTAAATGATTTAGGCCTAAGCTGTTATATTAGTCCGGAACAAAAATGAAGAAGGATAAATAACATCAAGGTTTATATCAATTGGATTTTTCATTTTAATTTAGAAGGATAGCACAATTACTAAGTTGTTATAATTTTCCTTTAACAGAATTGCAGAGGACCATAAATGGGAAAGTTAGTCTAATTATTGATTAGTTTATAGAAATGTTAATTATACTCATTCACGGTTCATATTTCAGATGGAAGCTGTTTCACAAGAACCTAAAGCCACAGCTACAACAAACAAACAAGTATCAAGTAGTGCTTCTAGACCGAAAAGGTTTAATAAATTTGTCAGCTCTTGGTGTGAGGTAAGCGAATTAAAAACTGGCTCACCAAGTGTGCAAAAAAAAAAGAACTGGGCATGAAATGGCTTACTGCAAGATTTGTGACACGGAAATAACTGCCCACAAAAGTGACCTATTAAGACACTATAAATCTTATAGGCATCAAAATATGACCAAGCAGGTAGCTACCTGACCAGTGTGAGCTCACACTGTACCTTTAACCCAAATGTTTGAAGCTACTTCAACAAAAAAAACTTATGAAAAGGGCTGAAATTAAATTAGCTGGCCTTTTAACAGAAAAAAAACTTACCCTTCTCCTTGTTGGATGTGCTTCCCTCTCTCTGCAGGGATATATTTCCTGATTCAGAAATAGCTAAACAGCTCTGTACAAAAAGAAAAAAAGCTACCGCTATTATAAAAAATTGTACTGGCAAAAAATTTTGCAAAACCTTAACTGAAAAACTGAATGAAGAGGGTTGCTATTTTAGCATCATAATGGATGAAACCACCGACAAAGCTTCACTGAAACAATGTGCTTTAGCAGTAATAGTGTATTATGACCTTAAAACTAATAAACATTAACTATTTTACAACAGGGACAACTGTGTACACAACAAATACTATCAAACTATGAAATGTGTTCTTATTTGTATGTATTTATAGCGGATTAACCTGACTTCTCACGTAAGTAATTACCTTCATACATACGTTGAACTATTTCTGTGGCTGTAATCAAATGAAATTAAACAATTAATTAGAATATTTTAACCTAAGCCTACAACAGAAATAAACAAAACATTGCACAATACAGTGTTTACAACTAGGCACAGAAAGTGGATGATGTAGGCTAGCAAAACATAAGTGATTTGGGTTAGGCCTAGGCCTACAAAGAAACATTACATTATGTACAAGCAACACATAATTATACTACTAGAAATAGAAATACAGTATTAGTACTTCTGTAATGCACAACTTAAAGCTTTATGAGTCAAAACCCTGAACATGCAGGGGCAACAGTTTCCAAAAGTTTCCGAATGAAATTAAACAAATTGAAAATAAAAACAGATTTAAGCTTAGACTGAAGAACTATTTGTTGAACGGTGTTCATACACTCTTGATGAATTGTAAGGCCTCGGAGTATTTCTAGGGAAATCTCTAACCTATTAACTGGTCTCATGCCACTACATGGTTAATCGGGACGACTCTTCAGAAGTAAGAAGTAAGAGCGACCCTAAAGCGAGAGGCCAGGATAACCTGGCCTTGTAGTTCATACAAACAATCTTTCAAACAATTAAACATTTTAACTGCTCCTTCACTATACATTTACACCATTCTGCTACAAGTTATCAAAAATAAGGAAACATATTTGTCAACTAATATTAACCATAAATATGAGACAAGAAACAAAAACAAAATATTAAACTATCCTTTATATAAAACAACACTTTTGGAGAGAAGTACTTTATATATGGAAATTAAGCCTTTTAACAAAACTCCAAAAACCTGGAAAGAATTTAAGTTTGTGAAATTTTCAAAATTCTTAAAATCCTTTCTCATAAACAAGTCGTACTATTCAGTCAATGAATTTTTAAATGACAATTTTGAGATAATGTAAATTTGTACATAGATTAATTTAATTACTTTTTTGTTTTGTTAATCTTCTAGTTTAAGTTCTCTATGTAAAGACATGACTAGTCACCTGTTTGAGCAGGTATCTGCCTGTACTGTATCAAATGTAATGTGACATTAAAATAAATGAAATGAAACCAAATGCGTCTTCCCGGGGGATTGTAAATTGGTTAATACGCGAGTTTCCTCCCCCGTCAAAGCAACGCAGACGATTGCGGGGTTTTTGTCCTATGGTTCTGCGACCGTCTCGCTCGAGGACTAGAGGCGGCTTTCCCGCATTCAACTGTGACCTCTGGAGGAATCTGGTCAATGCAGCCTTGAGAAAAGAACTGGTGAAGGAGGCGAGCTGAGTAGGGACTGGACCCGGCAGGAACAACCGCAGAAGAGATGCTGGATCAGGACCTCATTAGTGACGTTTTGAGGTGTCATCTTCTGCAGCAGCAGATACGGGAACCTCAACCCATCTATAGAGCCGATACCGCCTGGCTGGGTGAGATGTTGGCGGAAGCCTAGCAAGTCTCCCCAGCTCCAGCCACACCACCTCCCAGAGTGCCACCTTCGCCGATTGTTTTTACCCCGGAACCAAGGAGTATGCCATCGCCCATTATATTCACTCGGAGAGGGCAGATGATACAACAGCCGACCACCCACAAATGTGGAGACGGGTATCAAGCCGTTAGCTGCCGAAACGCCCATCAAGTCAGAACCGATGGTCGAGGAAGCGTCGACAACGCTTAGTTCCCTGTCGAGCGAGGCCGCACCCGAGCCAGCACCGTCCTCCACGTAACGAGCCGCTCCGTGGAAAACGTGTCGCAGACCGAAACCGGAGATGGTCCCCACCTTCTTCCCTTGGGGGCCTGTGAGCATAAATGAGCAATTGCTTCGGCCAGAACTGAACCCTAGGCATTTCAAACTATTATTCCGAAAAGAACTTTCTTTTTAGTTGTTTTTAAAGAGCCAATATCATTTCGTCCTGCGAGAGGCATGAATTCTTCTTTTCTCTTTTGTTTCTTTTTTCCTCCTCAAAGCAAGGGGGGAGTTTATTATGTATATATATATATATATATATATATATATATATATTTTGCTGTTATAATTATTTAATAGAATTTGTGTTTTTTTATTGGTTTATTTCGAATTTCAATTAATTTATGCATCGTCAGCGGCATTTATTTGTTTATATTCAATGAAAAATAGTTTTGTTTAAATAAATCAACTAAATACCATACACTTTTATTAAATCTCTTTGCCGTTCGTCATATCCGGTCAGAATTAAAAGTTGGACTAAATCAACAGTTTAATCCAGTGAGGCAACAATGCAATTGCATCAGACCGCAGTGCCGGGCGGCCACAACGAAGCGGCTGAGACCAGTTACACTGTGGACGATTTCAGGTCGCTCCAGCGATTGCTATGGGGGAAAGGTGTGGTCATCCACACCTACACTCTAAAGAGTGAAGCTGAGTTGAAAGTCACCTTTAGAGGCCTTCACTGGTTCACCGACCCGGAGCTGATCTCCCACGACTTGAACCATCAGGGAATCAAGATCTCCCTAGTCATGCCGCTGCCGAGGAGGACTGACGGCGAGAAATTCAATTGTAATTCTTTCCTTGCCAAGGTGAAGAAGATAGGCGAGTGGGAGAACCTTTGGAAGGTTACCCACGTTCTGGGGGTACGTGAGTCAGTCGGAGAGTTCACCCAACGACACGGTGTGCCCCAGTGCTACAGATGCCAGAGCTTCGGCCACTCTTCTGTCAACTATAACCTGCCCTTCCGTTGTGTCACGTGGGCAGGAGAACACGCCACGAGGAGCTGCGAGAAGCAGGCGACAGACGAGCCGAAGTGCTGCAACTGCGAGGGAGCCCACCCTGCGAACTGGAGGGGGTGCAGGGCCTTCCGCCAGGCCGAGCTGGCCAAGAGGCAGAGAGACGGCTGGAACAGGACTTCCCGCCGGGCAAAGACGGGACAGAACAAGAAGCGACAGCAAGTGCCGACGCAGAGGACGGTAAACCCAGCCCCCCCTCCGGGTTTGAACAAAGGCTCGTTTGCAAAAATTGCAGGTGGTCCTACAACAGCGGAGCGGTCTCCGGCCACCGAGGTGGTGGGGGTGGACCCCGCAACCCCAGCCAACACTGCAGAGGTGACGACGCCACAAGTGCCGCAGCCTCCGAGTGTTACTCCATCACCTGGCGGGTCAACTGTGCCACCCACTTCCACGGTGGGCGGAGTACCCGCTCAAGGCCCCGCCCATGGCTAGGCGCCTCGTTGAAACAGGGGGAGGAGGAGGCAGAGAGCGGTGAACCCCAGGACAATGACTGTGGGCTCCGAGATCGACGGTGACGACAGCGACACGGAGACGGACACGGGTCGCTATACACGAGTGAGTATAAGGAAGTCAGAGACCCAATTCAACAAGCCCTTCGCCAGCCCCCAAGTGGCCCCATGCAGCCATCGGAGCGAGAGGAGCCCGGTGCAGTCACGAGGGACCGTGACGTCGTCTTAGTCAGCCAGCTGATAGCTTGGATGACCAAGTTCATCCCCATCCTCATTATATCGAAGGACAAAAGCCCCGCTGAGCTCCTTGCGGAGCTGATGACCAGCCTCCTCACACTCCTCCAGGATGGATAGACGCCTAAAGGTAATCGCCTGGAATGACAACGGGCTGGCGAGTGGTAGAAATGAATTAATGGCATTTCTTACATGTCTGGACGTCGATGTCGCGCTCATCAGTGAGAGGCATCTCACACCACGAGACTCCTTCAGGGTCCCCTCCTACGCAGTCTACAGGACGGACCGCCCAACAAGGCAACACGGCAGAAACCCTGGGGGAGGCCCGGCGGTTCTTGTTCATCGACGGCGTGTTCACCGGCTCACTTAATCACGTGGGCGGCCTGGACGTTCTCTTCGTTGCTGCCTGCCACGCCGCGACCCAGGCGCTGGACCAGGAAACACTGCATGACCTTCTGACAGGCCCTAGGCCGATTGTTGTGTCAGGAGACATGAATGTCAAACACCCTTCATGGAATTCTCGCATGACGAACGGGCAGGGGAGAGCCCTCAGACTTTTCGTTGATCGCCTCGGTGATGTTGTTGTTGCTACCCCACCTGGTCCGACCTATATACCTCCTAACCCAAATCGACTACCCGACCTCCACGATTTCGCCGCCTGCGGAATCTCCCCTTCCCTATCGATGCGAGTAACCTGGATGATCCGTCTTAAGACCATCTACCTGCGCTGCTCACCATCGATGCTGGCGTGAGGTTCCGGCCAGTCACGGCAAGGTTCAGGACCGACACGGACAAATTCAAAAGGCTAGTCACAGAGTTCCAGGGAGAAGTTCGTGACCCAGTGACAACCGAGGAATTAAACAACTGTGTCGCGGACCTGCATGATCTACTAACGTCCGCGATTTCAGATGCCTCCAGCCCAGCACCCCCCCGGCCAGCCCGTGAAAGACTACCATCGACCATTCGCCAAGCCATCACACTCAGGATCCGCCTACTCAGGCATGGCGTAGAAACCGGGATCCTGCAACCAAGAGGCAACTCAACCGCCAGATCAAGGCGGTATATCAAGGTTCTAGTTGACGATCACAGGTCAGAAACGTGGAACCGGTACCTGGAAACGCTTGACTTCGAGGAAGGAGGAGTCTGGAAAGCAGCCAAGCAGATCAGAGGTATAAAACCGTCTAGTCACCCGCTCCACGGCCAGCGAGGACTCGTGTACGCAGCAGAGGACAAGACGAAGGCGTTCGCTGACACGACGGAGGACCAATTCCAGACCAACCACGACGACCTACACGAGGAGCACGTCGAGCACTTCATGGAGAACTACTTCCTCGATCCACCTGAGACGCCCTGAAGCCGCTCATACTGCCGGAGGTCCTGACTGAGGTCCGTAACCTGAAACCGAGAAAAGCCCCTGGCTTCGATGGCATCGGGCCAAAGGCGTTGCAGTCTCTTCCACTCATCACACTTGTATGTTATTAATCATTTTCAACAAAGCTCTCCGTCTGACCCACTTTCCGGCTCCTTGGAAGTCCGCAAAAATCCTCCTCCTCCTCCCTTAACCAGGAAAGGACCACCTTTTCCTACAGAATCACTGCCCAATATTTATTGAGACATTTGTTGACTTAAATTTAGATATTATCAAATTTAAAAAAAAAGTATTAAAGGTTAATGTTATTGAGGGCAAAATTTTTATTTAGTTATGTAAGTCTATTTTTTGTCAATGGGTATTCATTTATTTATTTAAATTATATTGTTCAGTGTATAAATGTAATGGTTTTAGTTTAAATGTTTGTGTCAAGATAGTTCTTCAGTGTTTTGCGATGGATACTTGAACAGCAAATTAAAGTGGAGACCAATTTGAACAGCAAATTTTGTGAACTGTGAATACTTTGTACGAGTGACAAAATAATGCAAAATGTTTCATAATCACGCGGGCGATTTGCACTTTGATTGTATGTACATTTTTAATATTTTATTTTTGAGAAATAAAATTAATTTTGAATTTTTGCTATCACTACTTCCTGTGACCTCCAAACTCTTCGAACGCCTCTTCCTTGCCCGACTCTCACCCTTCCTCGACGGCTTCATCAGCCCGGAGCAGTTTGGGTTTCGCCGCGGCCTTTCAACTACGCAGCAGCTCGTGCGCGTTCTCAATCTGGTGGACAACCACAACATTAATCTCTGTTCTATAGGCGTGCTCTAGCACGTCAGCAAGGCGTTCGACAAGGTTTGACACGAGGGCCTCTTGCTCAAAACTGAGTGAATCCCCAGTCCCGGCAGCGGCAGTGCATCTCCTGATGTCATACATCGAGGGGAGAATGTTCCGGACCTTCGTGGAAGGGGAGAATCTCCACAGTTCGTCAGGTTGAGACTGGTGTCTCTTAAGGCAGCGTCTTGGGGCCGATTCTGTATTTGATTTATACAAATGACATGCCGATCGTTCTAGGTGTGACCTTCTCACTTTATGCAGACGATAAACCACTTTATGCTCCTCCACTGCTGAAGTGCCCGTCCAGCCCAGGCAGACAGAACGATGCAACGATAGATAGATGGATGGTGAGAGATCACTATGGTTGGAGAAGTGGCGAATCAAGGTCAACGTGGACAAGGGTAATGGAATTGTTTTCAGGAAGAGACGGAGAATGCCACGCGTGAACCTCCCAGAGGTGCAGCTGGACGGAACGCCGATACCCTGGAAGACATCAGTGAAATACCTAGGGGTCACGCTGGATTCAAAACTCCGCCTCAATCAACACGTCGACAGGAAGGTCAGCGAAGCGTCGTCGATCATGAGACTGATGTGGCCGCTCATTGGCCCACGAGCGCAACAAGCAATTAGGACCAAAGTAACCATGTTTTACTGATAATCCGTTCTTGTATCATGTATGCTTCAGAGGCATGGTGGGCCCTGGCCAGCAAGTTCAATAGGCGTCGTCTCGAAGCCGTCCAGTCCAAGGCACTCCGGAGAATGGTCCGCCAGCCCTGGTTCGTGCGGAACGAGACAATTAGGAATTCCCTGGGCGCCCCCACCCCTTGATAAATTCTAAATAACCAATCCTCGACCAGTTTCCAGAAGGCGGGAGAGTCGCATGTCGACCACATAAGTGACCTCTGCAAGAGATTCGACATCGCGGAAGACTGGAGGCCCCGCCCCGTCGCCGTCCTTGACTATCCTCTGTTAAAACATGACGCAGTGATTCCTCAAATTCGGCGCCCCATCGTCGCATGATTTATTTTACTAACCATGTCACTTTCAGCTTGCCTGTCACCCTATTTACCATTTCCATTAACATATGTTGTTCACAGCCAGTCCCAGTATGTCAGTCCTGCAGCTAGAGCAGCCACCTGCTAACGCTGTAACGCCCTCCTTGGCCATGGAATGGGAGGGGGAGGAGAGTTTAGTGGGTAAAAATCCCACACTACCCGTGAGTTGTATGCGGTTAACTCTGGGTGTCTTTTGAAGATTCTCTCCTGTCCTAACAACAACCAAAATGGAACCAGTTTGCGGCGGATTGGGCTACCCTAGTGCGCAGACCCGACACAGCCTCGCCGACATCTATGTATCCCCCTGACTCCTCCTCAGTGGATACAAAGCGAGCGGAGAAGCCGTCCTCTGTGGAGATCAGTGAGTTTGTGGTGTCGCTGAGAGACGAAGAGAAGATGGCCGATGATGGTGACAAGGGCGACAAAGCGGAGTCGAGGAGGAAGAAGATCTCCAGCTTGTTGGAGAGGGGGAGGGAACTTCTCCAAGACTCCTCTATGGACTTCGATGATGAAGAGGACCGTCTCTGGAAAGGGGCGGCCTCTGCCGGTGAGAAGAAAGGTAAAGGAAGGTGGGAGGTTTGAGAGACCTAGTTCACAGACATCGACTTCGCGCCATGCGCCATGTACGGCACGACATCGTGAAAAATTCAATTGTTCACATGCATCGACCACGGCTACGCGCCGACCACGGCGGCCGTGGACATCTCGGCGTTAATCAAGCGACGACGCGGACGTGGCGACGTGTCGATCACGACGTTCGTACAGATCGACGCGGCGTCGTCCCGACTCGGTTTTGCGCATGCGCAAATGAGATCTAGTCCTTTAGGAATCCCTTTAATCCCACAGTTTACTTGTTGTTTGGAGAGTACACACTGAAAATGACTGACCCAGTACAAGAGGAACTCTATAATTGTTATGAACGATCAGTTAAAGAACGATCAGTGTTATGGGACAAAACTTTAGATAGTTATAAATCTAAATTAGAAACTACAGCTGCATGGAGGGATATCTGCGCGAGACTACACCCTTCGTTTTATTCCTGATACGGAAAACATAAATATGGTAAATTACACGATGACCTGCAAATGTGTAACATTTCCCAATAAGGATAAGTTACGTTTTATTATATGTTGGGGAAATTTTAAAAGTGGCGGCCCTTCTATGAAAAAATGCGTCACTAACCTTCCAATTTGACAGTTAATAACCAAAAAATTTAAGATGTCAAATGTAATGGTTTTCTGCTACAATTGTACGATTAGTTCGTTGCCACCCTCATTTTTTCAGGTTTTCTCATAAAACATATTGATTCAAAACATTTTTAATTTGGGTAAAAAATCAAAAGCACTTGTCACATATTTTTACGTATGAGATGAAAATATACCGTGGTTCATAATAACTCATACTGTGGTTAATAACAGAGAAACATGAATTTATAATCATACAGCTGCAGATAGGATAAAGTTTCTTTTCATTTTCTTTATTATATATTGACCTATATTGGTTGACCCATAAGAAGTCCCACCCTCAGGGCACCGACGGCGGGAGGCCACGGCTCGGCGCGAGTCGTCTCACACGAGCAGGTCGTGTGGCCCACGGCGGAAGCCGGGACGGGGAGGAGACCAAGCAGGCCCGGAGTCAGGCTCGCCAAAAGGAGAAGCGACGCCAGAGGGTGTTGATGACAAGGGGCTCTAGGGTTCCGGAGGAAGACCCGGTCTCGGATTACATTTTGTCCACTTTGGAATCCGGGCCCCGGCAACGCCCGGCGGGGGAGACCGCCAGTCCTTATGACTGGGGGGCGAGCCTGTCGGGTGTCACTCCGGGAGGTGGGGAGATGCTGGGGAGGGCACACCATCCAGGGACGGTGCGAAGTAGGTTTGCGGGGGCAGTCAACTGGGACCCGTAAATCACCTCATGGAATGCCAGGATATCCTGGCGGCCCAGCGCCGTATCCTGGAGGAATTGCGAAACCCGTGCGGCACTCCCTCCGCCCGAGCCCGAGATGCCGAGGCTGCGAACTGGGCGGTGCAGGAAGGGATTGACATCGTCCTGGGGCGCCTTGCGCTCGAGATAGGCTCGGAGGGCCCCTCCAGGAAAAAAGCCAAGACTGACCTCTTCCAGTGAGGAAAGCGAGGGAAGGGCTCGAGAGGAATCCCGATCCCACCTTCCGGTGACCCCCAGGGCACGCCCTGGGCCGGACGGAGGCTTACGAAGGGTGCAGGGGAAAAAATCAACTCTGAAAAAAATAGATTCCGGTATATTTTGGTTTATCTAAGTGCGATTTATACAATCGAATAACGAACAGATTCCGCTTTAAAAATACAAAAAGAAATAGGAGTATGTAGAGGAATATTGGACAAACTCCACTGCGTTTATTGGGAGAACGAACTAAAGTCCATAGCCTATTGTGACAGGCTCGCTCGTCTGCACAGTGATGCATTCTTTGATAGAGTCTGCAGAATTTGATAGAAGTGAATGTGCGAGTACTGTGTTCTGTGGTTTTTAGTGGTGATACTGCTTAAGTAAACCGTGAAAATGTCTGATAGTGATGATAGTGAAATGTATGTTGATACTTCTGTCAAGAAAAAACCCAAATTGTGTCGTGAACGTGACGTAAAAAATAGAACAGAACAGCAAAATTCAAGCCGGACCTAGTCATCAAACACCGGGATACGGCGTACGTAGTTGACGTGACTTGTCGCTACGAGAGCGGCAACTCGCTGGCCGAGGATAATTAGTACCAGGAAATTCTGGCGAAGGGGAAATTTTGTATTTCAAAAATGGGTGTAATGGCATTTTCACATATCAAAAGCAGTATATTCGAATTTTAAATTTCAATAAACTTCTTGATTGGGGTGAAATATCCAAACGTTTTCTTACTCTTAAACAAGTTGAAGTAGTTGGCGATGGAGGAGGGTAATGAATTAGGTGGGTCATCCTCTAAAGGGAAGAAAACTTATGTCCAATTAGAGAAGAGGATCCATTTAATTTTGGGAGAGTTTAGCCGAATCTAGGACCTGAGAAGATGCCTCCATGCATTATCCCATGTAAATAGTTTAGAATAAATTCATGTGCAAACAGTAGTATTCATCACATGGAGCTAAAGTGGTATAATCAGGAACAGTACGCATGAAATGAGCGATTACTATCGTTGTGAACGACTAAAATGCTTTGAAAACGTCAGTGAAGCTAAACGTCGTAGGTTATTAGCTACATTTAATGACTTTAATAGCAGAAATTAACAAAATTATGATTTAGCTAGTCTGATTACAGTTTAGCCAGTCAAACGCCGCAGACCAAAGAAGCCTTCAGAAGAGGAGGTTAAAGTTTGCCGTAAGGCCTTTTTCGAACCGCCATCATTAGAAACCGTAGGGTTGTTACCATAAAACAGGCGTTGGGTTCAATACGAAAACTACTAGTCGACAAGAGAGGAACTCACAAAAGTAGACCGCATAAAATATCAGACGAAACTCATCAAGATGAATTCTTCGCATGTGGAATTATTTGGTTTACTGAAGAGCCGTAGACACATTAATCTTTAAAAGACACCAAAAAGGTTTACCTACCCAAAAACCTCACTGTAAAAAATTACTTACCTTATTTTTGCAAAAATACCGGGTGTTCATAAAGTCTTGGAGACATTTGAAAGGGTTGTTGTTGGTAGAATCGATGAGGTTACGCATGCTTTATATATGTCATTTAACAGCTGATTTTATCAAGGTTTTTTTTAATATGTTGGCAACCCATATTTTCATTGTTGGGTGTGATACCATACCAAAGTTATTTTATCCGTTGTAAAAATGGCTACAAAGGAAGAAAAAGCTCGATTTGTTTTGTGGTTTCACGAGTTGGACTCACCTATTTATGTTCAAAGACATTTCAGAATGCACTACGGGAGGCAAGCCCCAAGCTTTAATTCCGTCATGCGTTGGTATAATACCTTCAAGAATACTGGAAGTGTCGCGGACTTGCCGCGTTCAGGTAGGCCTAAAATTACAGACGAAACAGTTGATGTCGTCGGACAGTGCTTCACACGCAGTCCACGTGAATCAGTTCGCAAAGCTTCGAGGGAACTTGGTTTACCACCTACCACTTTACATAAAGTTTGGCGTAAAAAACATACAAGATCCTACTTGTACAATCTTTGAAACCGAATTATTACCCTCTCCGAGCTTCTTTTACAAATGAAATTTTAGATCGCATTCGTGTAGGTAACAACTATCTTAAACGTGTATGTTTTTCAGGGTAGAGCGACAACACGACTGTGCAATAAAACTGACAAGCGATATCGGTTTACCTGGTTTAACCTTGACGAGGGTTTGACAGCCAGTGGTGATAATATTTATCCTCTATTAGAAATTAACATAGAATGATAAATAGAACATTGAAAATTTAAATGGAATGATATTTTTTTATTAAAAATTAATATGGAATGACTTTGTTTAAAATTATCATTGAACTTTGTACAAACTACAGCATACGTAAAAAGGGACAGGTGGCTTAAACCTATAGATTTATATTTTAATGCAGTTGTTCCAAATTTTATGAAGCAGCCTATATTCTATTTTATTCAAGCAAAATAAACTGTACCCCAGGCCGAAGCGACATCCGTTTTATACAAAGTATTCTAAACAAGATGGCGATCCGAAAATCCCCGGATATCCCCCCCCCCACAAAAGGAGCTGAACTGGTCCGTAAGGGTAGTTATGATATTCGGAAAATTAGGTGATTCATTCACCTCCACAGCAAAGGGTGGATTCCTAAAGAGGCATTTCGAGTGGAATTGTTGTTCGGGGAGGATGGGTGAAGTTATTACTGGGTTACGGGGTAAGGAGCAGATGTTATTCAATGAGTACATCTACACAAAGTATGTTGAAGGTGCGCGAAGTATCAGGTGGCGGTGCTGAAAAAAAACCAAAAAGTTAGTGAACTACAAAAAAACTGAAGGTGTTGTGCGATAACTATATATATAAGCGTCGCGACATGGCTTCATTTTTGTCATCCGTGGCGGAGACCATTAGATTAGACTGATTTCTTGAACGTTGTCCTTATCATGAATTATATGTTGTACATTTCGTATTGCTACTGGTTTTTATTAATCCTGCGTTATGTTGCTATAAGTGTAAAATAAACCAGTTCGGGATCTATTATAAGAAAGATGGTATGCTAATTCAATCTGATTATTTTGTTTATAGCTTTCTAGTACTAAACATTTACGTTGCAATTTAAGAGAGCATAACATAATTACTTGTAGCTATCACGTAGTTTAAAATTTTATGATTTTTTTATTTAAAAAAGGCATTAACGAAATTTATCAAATTTCCTTGGGTACCTCAGTTTTCCAAGGACATTCAAACGCATTTAGCCGAAGAACGTTTTATTCTTGCCATACATTGTTTGGTGACAATAAAGTAGTTCTCATGCTGCTGCAAACAGAAACAAAGCGCATAGTTTGAAAAGCATTAATATGCAACGAATTGTAATTGATATTTTTAATAAATGTTTTGCTTAAACAAAAAGAATAGGTTTAAATACTTTACTATATCAATTGGTAATCTAGTTTGATAGTATATAAATACTGTAGATATCACGGAGTATTTAATTACATACAATAGTAATGTGCAGTGATTTCTTTGTTTTAAGTGTAATCAAATGAAGGTAAAAATGTTGAGAAAAGTATTATATACGGCTAATTTCCTCACAATTATGTGAAGTGATTTTAAAGTAGTAAATATTTTCTAACTAGAAACTCAGTTATGGCATGGATAACGTTTTCTTCAAGACAGCCTCGCAGGTAGCCGCGGGGGGATTAGCGGCTGGGGGCTCGGTGCAGACTACGTCTATACGACTGAGCCGCTAATTAGATTCGGCACCGTCGTAATGTCGTAGCCCTGCAGATTTGTTTATTGGCCCCCAGTGGGGTCAGGTCGCATTCAGTCGTGTAGTTATACAACCCCATGAGGTACCTGTCTTCTTAAGAATGAATGAATGAATGAATGAATGAACAACGATTTGGAAACAATGATTTGGATTAATGCTGCTAAGGTAAAGAAGCCAAAGACTACTGATGTAGCCTCGACTCTTACGCCCGGACCTATCTTCATCGGGGACCATCTAACGGCTTATAACAAGATGCTGCTAAACAGAGCAAAGTTCCTTGTAAAGCAAAACTTTTAAGCTTTCGCTTGGTCCCGTGACGGGAAAATCTACATAAGAAAAACCCCAGATTCTGCTGTGCAGCGTGTGAGGTCCATCACCGCCATCAACGACACTGCAGGAGTCGACCGGTCCAGCGGGGACGGCACGGGGGACAGCGTCGTCGGCGGGGGCGGCACCGGCAGCGGAGGGAGCGGCGGGGGCGGCACGGGGGACAGCGTCGTCGGCGGGGGCGGCACCGGCAGCGGAGGGAGCGGCGGAGGCGGCGCGGGGCAGAGAGTGTCTTCCAACACCGAGGCTAAATAAGTGAATCACTTTCTGACATTCTGACCGTTATAGTGTATGCTTAGTTTCTTTTTACGTTCCAATCAGTTTCTTATCTTTTATCTCCTTAAAAGATTTTTTTAGCTATACCTACTTTTTACACGTAAATCTATGCATCACTTCTTGGCTATTGTTTTGTAAATTTATTCTTTAATGATATAAATATAGTCACATAAAAAATATAAAATATAATAAATAATATTAATATTGTTATGAAGTTGAATATATTCATTTTTTATAGGCTGATTATGCTTTTGCTTACGTATTCATTACATACATTCTAGATTTTCATTTTCAGTATGAAAATGTGTAAACTTAAAATACATTGTTTTCAGTTTCAATATTAATTGGTTTTTTTTTAACCAAGTCGGTTATTCTTATTCTATTAAGATCTTGTCCTTAATTAATAAGTGTATATATTTGAAAGCTGCATTTTTAGTTTCCTTTAACATTACAATTTAGGATTATACACTTCACGTTTTTCTATAAATATATCAGTTAATGTGTATTTTGCTAGTGGGAATATCATTGAATATTATTTTAATAATCACCTTGGTTATTGTGGTGTATAATCATTATTTTTTGAAATATATTACTTTCATAAGGTAAATACTGTCACACCCCCTTCCCTCAGGGGTGCAACGGTAGGGGGGGTGTAGTTCCAAAATAAAAAGTCGATCTTACCTTAAAATTGCGTCTTTATTAGTTCATACTGGTTCCTGTGCCCTCGGTCTCCCTTCGATGCCTACAGGATATATCAAGAGCTGTCAACTAGGCCCTACGCGGACAATTCCAACTCATGGGGGTCGACTCCGTCCATCTCGACTCGTCCGCTTTGCCTCTCGCTGTCCGCTCCTCCAACACGGCGCCCGACTCCCGAACACCACACTCCGTCTCGGGTCTGACTGTCAACTGACTCGCCGCCCGCTGCCTCCGGCACTTCTCTGTCTCACTTCCCCCTCTCCTCATTACCCGGGGAAAATTACAGTTTGTCTGGGGAAGTTACCCCGCACAATTTCCCCGACGATGGGAAAATGGGCCCCGTCGTCACACTCCCCCCACTTAGTTCGAGAAAAGTCCTTAAGGGAGTTTTCACTTTAAAATCTGTTGGGAAACTTCCAACAAAGGTGGTGGACGTAGTCACAGCGACCCCAGCAGTTAGGGTAAGTACAGCAATCATACCAGTCCATCAGTTGCAGAGGCACAGCATCACATCAGTTCATCAGTTCATCAGTTGTAGAGGTACAGCATCACATCAGTTCATCAGTTCATCAGTTGTAGAGGTACAGCATCACCTCAGTTCATCAATTGCAGAGGCACAGCAATCACGACATCATCTTCATTCTTCTTCGACGTCACATGTGGCGATGAAGCGAGAAAGAGCGGAGAGTACGATTAGGACGTCTATTTCCTAATCTAGTTTATACATAAGTATGGGGCCTACAAGTTAAGACAAACATTTTCATAAAAAAAAAGAAATAAATTTGGGGAACCTACTCTAAGTCCCTACACCTAAAATATGTTTTGGGGAGGAACGAGGGCCGCTTACAAATCTAAATACAATACGTCCCATAAGAAAGTCACAGCATAAACAATACATAACCATTTAATAAAAAGAATCATAAGATATACCATACATAAACAAAAATACAGTCTGACATTAACAATCCCAAGGTCCATTATTCTAACAGCAAAAGATTCACATTATTTAGCCTATAAAGGAAGAGAACTCTTATTTTTACAATGTCATTGAAAACTAAAGAACAATGGTGTTACAGTTTAGCATAAGTATCGTCGTACAATAATTGGATAATTTGACATCGGACAGTGAGGTGAAACAATTTTCAATTCGGAAACAACTTCAGCTCAGTTAATCTAGCACAAGGCGTTATTTATCTTCTGGTGCACATGTTTCATGCGTAGGTCGTGCCTACGTGACAAGAAGTGCTGATGCGTACTGTCTACATCCGTCCTACTTAAGTTGCACTACGCAATAACTAACTGCGCCTCTGATTATGATAACTCTATCTAGAGGCACTCTGAGTTTTCTAATTTCCTCCTGATAAACTCTCTTACTAGACATTAATGTTACAATCTCGAAAGTCATCAACATTACAATCTTTTTTTTTATATTTAAATAAAAACTTTCATTGGAATTTAATTCCGGAAAGCGCAATTTCAACAATAAATTTAATACAAGTCAATTTACTCGAAAACAACTTCTTTCAATGAACACAAATACTTAAACTCTTTTACAATTATGTTGACAAAATTACTCACTCTAGTACTTTGATTTACAATAGAAGCATCTCATTTACAATATTAAAAATTTATAATAATTAAAATTTGACAATTCCCATTTAATGATCCAACGTTTGTATTAACTATAATTTTAACAATTTTCATTTAGCAACCTATTTATAGATTTAACAACCTTTCATTCGTTATATCAAGAAGTTACTATACTGATTGACTCTATAAAAACCTGACACATTAATATGATACAATCTCTTTATTACAAAGTTAGTACCTCTGGGAGTTAATTATAAGTTGAACATTTTCCTTAAGATTTAAAATATAGTTTTCTACAATGTTATTATCTTGACCAGATATTGTTCTTTTCTCCCGCACGTGGATTACTTGAAGTTTTATATTTTGAGTACTCTAGTTGAGGCGCAGTTGGTCGTCGACGTGACCAACGACGGAGTGGCGACGTGCTGAGCGGAGTGCTGAGCGGAAGTCGGTGTCAGCTAGCAACGGACCGGCCTCGCTCTCCGCTCGCTTTCCACGTATCGGCTCTGTGCTCTGGTGGGCTGAGAACAACTTTACGACATGGTTACTAACTTGTTACCTCACGAACAATAATTTGTAAATACATCAATGGTACTCTAATTATGCACTCCATCTGCATAAAATCATTCATAGTTACGTAACTCACAATCCTCGTCATATTTTACCGACACAACAATTAATTAAACCCTTTAACACCCTAACATCAACAAAAATATACCCAGTATCTTTAATCATGAATAAACTAATCTACAATGACAGCGAACAATTATATATCTCCTCTTATCCCTTGACTCAATATTAACTTGTTATTACAATTATCTCTTCGTGTGCGCTAAACATTGAATATTTGCTTATTATTAGCACGTGTGATACACAGTGACACATAACATGGCAAAGAAGAACATTTCATCTCCTTATCTACAAGTGACATTGGACATATGGTTACAGAACCAAACAAATAAACTGTACATGAAGACCGTGATCTGAGTGGGCTTTCTGTGTTAACACTAACACAGTTTATATATTTTTTTTTCTTTTCACATTCCCATCCATTCACTCACACACATTCATACTTTGGTGGCCACCATCATTCGCTTCATTCGTCAATACAATCCCATTTAGTTAATTATAATCACAAAACAAATATTCTCTGAATCTTAATTCCTAAACATAACAATTAACATATTCTTACACCAATTATCATCTTTGATTAATACAATAATATGAGTACAACGAAATGAATACAATGTAATAAACAAATTGCCAGTTCTTAATTCTAACTTAATTAACATAATCGTGGGACAATGGCTTAGTAAGTAACTTAATTAGGTGCTCCTAGATGCGACGCGGGGACTCCACAAATTAATGCGGAGGGGGGGGGACATGCGATCACACTTGGTAGCCATCACAGTCATGACGTTTTGGACTCAATCGTCGAGGCACGTTGGACCTGAAACTGTCAACTTCATGGCTATTCTCAAATGTGGGGGACTTTACGTTAACAATTCCGAATTTTGAGGGTGGAGCCGAATTAGGGGTGCCAATAGTCCTGTCCCACACTTGAGCTAGCCTCACCAACACTCAGCAAGAGTGCTTCTCAAGTAACGGAAAATACACTACATAAACAATACATATAAATCAACTCAATGCAATATCAAAATAAAATACAAATCATCAATATCAAATCAAAAGTCATCATAATATAATTCACAATGCATCCTCGATGTCAACCACTGCATTAGACAAAACTTTTCTGTACTGAAAATCAAATCAATCAAATACGGTGACGCGTCACGGGCGCGTATGCAGCTGCCGCCCGGTCTTCTGACCTTGAACTCCTGTCATCAGCTGGTCGGCTGTCGCTTCTCTGTTTATCTCGGGAGTCACACCCGTCTCATTGAAAACCTTCTCGGTGCTTCGTACTGACTTTACTCTCAGGCGACACAATACTGAAATACTCGTTAAGCAATCATCTCATTCAATAATAAAAACACGTTTATCAACCTATGCTTCATTCACTATAACACCGTTACTCATCTGCGCTTCTATCTGGCTTCCTCACCAGCCAACTCCTTTCCACAAAGTCACTTAGTACATAATCCAACATATACAAACAAAAACAAATAATCAAATAAACGAAACTAGAACAAATAATCAAACAATCATTACAAATAATAAGTAGATTATGTACCAATTAATCACAATATTATTTACACTTTCGCCTCACCCGGTCTTACTCACTCCGTGGCGTCATGTATTGTCCATTTTACTTATCATTGACGCTCCTGTCACACCACTCTAGCGTGATGCGGAGTTCTTTACCATCTACCGAGGCGATTGGCAGGTCACGAGGGAGGTCATCTACCGGACGTCTTGCGGAGAGCTCTGCTCCGTCACACAGCATTTTCTGACGTCGATTCTTAATCTTATTGACCAGATGCCAACCCAAAACAAAAATAACAATAATTACAAAACAATATAAGAAATCAAATAAAAATGTGTTATTAGACTCATTACTAACAAAATCAGTTTCAGTTCTAACAAAATTTACCATCCCTATTCCTAACAAATGTGGGTTATTAAAAACTATTACAGTTACAAGAATCATATATACAACATGAATAGCCGCTGACAATGCGATTAATACCCCCTGCGTATCCTGGGGAAACCTCAAGACCGGGGCTTTTGTAGCCTTATGCCCTGAAATAACGGTGTTCCAATGGGGAACTTGTGTAGGCCACGAGTTATCCAAGCACTCCTCCAAGGTATTGAACGTATTGGTCGCTTTTCTGTTAAAAGAGGAAATCTTTAGTGACTTTAATTTTGACCAAACTGCTGGCAAGACATGGACTATCTCTATAAAATATTCTATTAATTGTTTGATTTCATTTGATTACAGCCACAAAAATAGTTCAAAAATATGTAAATATGTAAAGTAATTACTTACGTGAGAAGTTAGGTTAATCCGCTATCATCACTTACAAATAAGAACACATTTTATATTTTGCTAGTATTTATTATGTACATTGTTGTCCCTATTGTATAATAATTAATATTTATTAGTTTTAAGGACATAACAAGCTATTAGCAATAAATTTGTAAATTAGAAATAAGTTTGTTTACGTTGTAAAGGATCAACAGTGTGACGCTACAATTTTGGTAAAACTGCAACTCGCAGCCAGGCGAGGGGATCACGTGACTCCTCGTCAGCTGAGCTTTCCTATATAAGGAGACGTCCGTCTCCGGGCATTTTCAGAAGCGTTTCACACTTTTGATGCTGCGGTCCTCCCTGAGGGCATTCTGCTTTGCATCCTAAGTTATTGTTGTTGGTGACTAGTGTCACCCGCTAAATTTGGATTTTCTTTTTCTGTGAAACAAAAGAAATAAAGGTCAGTAAAATAAAATATCCCTCTCTCCTTATTTATTCGATTTAAATATTTTAAAAAAGGGTTGGGTGATTCTGGTAAGTAAATTACACATTATTACACAAACAAAACAAAGGTACTTTGCTTGCGCCAGCTGTCCGCTGGAGCTGCGACCTTAACTCTACACGTTCGACATATTGCTCTTGCATCTTAATTGATGCTGCGGTCGAATAACACCCACAATTAGTGACACTAACAGTTTACAAACAAAACAAAGGTACTTTGCTTGCGCCAGCTGTCTGCTGGAGCTGCGACCTTAACTCTACACATTCGACATATTGCTCTTGCATCTTAATTGATGCTGCGGTCGAATAACACCCACAATTAGTGACACTAACAATTTACAAACAAAACAAAGGTACTTTGCTTGCGCCAGCTGTCCGCTGGAGCTGCGACCTTAACACTACACGTTCGGCATACTGCTTTTGCATCTGGATTGATGCTGCGGCTGAACAACACCCACGTAGTGATACTAACATTAGAAATATAAAAGACACTAGCTCTTGCATCTTAACTGATGCTGCGGTCTTTTCTGAGATAGGGCATTACATCAAACCCAGCCTATATTTGTGAATCGCTGCCGATGGCAAAGGACTTACCCTGAGAATAGTTTACAAAATATAAAGTTGTTAATTACAACATAAAATAATAATAAATAAAACGTAACAATATAATTGGCGCCCAACGAGTAGGCACGTTTCACGGGATTAGGCTCGATTCACGGAATTAGGTTTTAACCAACTAGTAGGCCTATTTTGAATTAAATGAGTCACTATAATTTACGTAAAAATATTAGGCCAACTACAAAAGCCCAAGAAGCAGATTTAAAATTGAACAGAAATTTAAATTCAGTAGACGAAAACATGGGAGAAAGTAATGACAGTTTAGATATTGCTGGCCTATATTTTGAGGCAGATAACCAGGATTTGACATCTGGCGACAATCGTAGACCAAATAGCCGTTCACCTAGTCCGGTTTTGTCACAACCAAGAGGAATGCAACAACAGTTGTTGGATACAAACCACAATCGTTCACCCAGTCCGGCTAAGTTACAACCAAGAGAAACACAACGGTTGTCCAATTCAAACTACAATCGTTCACCTAGCCCGGCTACTAAGTCGCAACCAACACAAACACGACAACTGTTAACAACGTTAATACACAATTTCCAAGAATTAGAAGGCAAAATGAGGGATATAATAAGGACCGAGATGGACAATATAGGAAAGGAGATCATGAGGGAACTACGCTCGGAAATCAAACAAAACGAAATTAGGTTCAATAACCAAATAGCAGAATTGAGAGAGGAGATTAATCATACGATCCAGGAGAAAATTAATGAGAGCTTAGGGGCAAAACCTAACGTCAATAAAACAAACAAGCCGATTGACGTACACATTACTTGCCCCGGTAACCAAATTAAAGAATTCCCTAAATTTAATGGAAAAATGGAGAATCCAAATGAATTCCTCACCAAGTTGAAAAATTATTACGTAAAGGAAAATGAACGAAGAGCTTTACGAAATGAAGTAGCCATAGACTTAGAGGAGCTGTTGGATATCTGTTTACAAGGTTCCTCAGCTAGATGGTGGGACATGATAAGAAACTCCGTACATGATTTTGAGGATTTTGAAAAGTATTTTCTTGAGAAATACTGGAGCGAGGAAATTCAAGATGGGTTAAAGAGGAAATTAGATTTGGAAAGATTTGTACCACAGAGGGGACAAACAAGAACCGAATATTTCATTGAGAGAGTGGTGCTAATGCAAAACATGACACCGAAATTAACTGAAAAAGAGATTGTTCGTCGCCTGACTCGACATTTTGACAATACGATACAGCAAGCATGCAAAGTGCAGAATATAAATTCGATACGGCAAATGGAGAAATTACTAGGTATTGAAGATACCGAAGAAACAAACGAATCACTAAGAAGAGACGTTGAAAAAATTTACAAACAAAATGAACCTCATTATAATAAGCCAAGGGACAGACCGCCGTTTGAACGAAGGGAGTTGGTAAGAGATAACATTGGTAAACAAAGTCAAGAAAGGAGAGACATTCCTGATAATTTTAACGATGGGGCGAGACGAGAATATAATGGAAGACAAACTTTCAATAAACAGTACGAAGGACCAAGATACAATGGAAACAATAGGGGAAATGATACCTGGAGACCCTCTCAAAATAGACAGGGAGAGAGGCCTCAACAACGCCCTTTAAACTAAAAAGCACTGGAAATAAAGGGGGCCTAATACAAAAAACAGCAGACAAAAATAATAAATTTCCAGTGCAAAATGAATCGGAAAATATTAGGCCTATAAACAATATCTTATGTGATAAAGAGTTTTTAATGGATAAAATTAATGAAATAACGGATGAGGACAAATACGTCTATTATGTACCAGAAATTGATATAAAATTTGAAGGTGTCTGCGCAAAATCTATAATAGATACTGGAAGTTCAGTCACTTGCATGCAAAAGGAGTGGTTTTTAAAAAATAAACACAAATTAGGAAAATATGAAGAATTCCCATTAACAAATACTACAATTAATACGGCCATAAATCAGAAGTCTCAACAAATTAGGAATATTATTATGGTAAATGCAAAAATAAACGATATAAACATTCAAATGAAATGTTTGATAATACCAAATTTAATTAAAGAGATAGTGATTGGAACCGATACCATACAGGAACTGAACATGATAATTGATTTTAGTAAAAATCATATAAAAATAGGAGAGGAAAATATAAAGTTTCAAAGTAACTTAAAACAAAGTTTGAAGTGTAATATTTTATATTCAGAAGAACATATTATACAGGATGAAGAAGATGAGGATAACTCATTAAACAAAGAGATAATTATGGAAGAAATAAACAAAATAAATCACTTGTATACTTCACAAAAGAATCAGTTATCAGACTTAATATGGGAATATAAAGATGTATTTTCAGACGAAGCTGGTAGATGTAACTTGTATGAACACACAATAGAAGTTAAAAGTAATGAACCATACAAACAAATGAATTATCCTGTTCCTTTAAAATACCAAGACGCCGTTAAAAAGGAAATAAATAAAATGCTAAAAAAGGGGATTATTGAAAGGAGTAATAGCCCATACATAAACCCAATAGTAGTAGTTGTGAAAAAGAATGATGAAATAAGGATATGCCTTGATGCAAGGAAAGTAAATAACATAATTATTCCTGATCATGAGTGTAACAGGGGAATAAATGAAATAATAGCTAAGGGAAGGAACACACGCTGGTTGACTACATTAGATCTTACCTCAAGTTTTTGGCAGATTCCATTAGCTAAGGATTCAAGAAAATACACAGCATTTATATTTCAAGGAAACGTCTACCAGTTCAAAGTTACACCATTTGGGCTTGCCACATCTTCAGCAGCTTTAATTAGAGCACTCAGCTTTGTATTAGGGGACGAGGTAGAAGACTACACGATGATTTATGTGGATGACATATTATGTCACTCGGAAACATTCCCAGAACATTTGGAACATTTAAGAAATATATTTCATAAATTTAGAATTGCTGGAATGACAATTAAATTTGGAAAATCACTTTTTTGTAGGGAACAAGTCCCATTTCTAGGATTTATTATAACAACTGAAGGAATAGAGGCAGACCCAAACAAACTCGAAGCTATAGAAAGATTCCCTACACCCCGTAATCCTAAACAATTAAAAGGCTTCCTTGGAATGATAAATTACTACAGTAAATTTGTAGGAGGTTATTCTAAAACCGTTCAACCTTTACTAAAACTTACATCAAAGAAAAATAAATTTATTTGGACTGATAAAGAGGAAAGTGCATTTTTAAATACTAAAAAGTTATTTTTAAATACATGTGTATTAAAACATGCTGATCCCAATAAAGAATATTTTTTACAAACCGATAGTTCTGATTTTGCTATTGGAGGTCATTTGTACCAATATGATGACAGAGGAGAAAAGAAAGCAATTATGTTCATGAGTAGAACATTAAAGGGCAGTGAGCTTAACTATTTTACTAGTGAAAAGGAGCTATTGGCCATTGTATTCTGCTTGGAGAAAGCAAGGCATTTGGTCTTAGGAGCAAAATTGACAATTATTACAGACCATCAGGCTTTAACGTTTTTAAAAACATGTAAACTATTGAATTCTCGGTTAACGAGATGGATACTTGCAATTCAAGAATATAACTTTACAATTGTTTACTGTACTGGAAAGGAGAATATTATGGCAGATACGCTAAGTAGGCAAATATGTTCTACTAATGTTGGAGAAAAACATAATTCCCCTGATCTTATAATTGCTACTATCCATAGGCAGGCTAGTATAGAATTCATACAAAACTTAGTGGATTGGAACGTACATCAACAACAAGATCCAAAATTAAAGAGAATATATGACATGAAAATATCCAACCCTGAAGAATTTGAAAACTATTTAATACAAGAACAAATTTTATTCAAAAGATACAAAAATGAGTGGAAAGTAATGGTACCCGAACATTTAATAGAAAAACTTATATGGGAATGCCATTCATACTATCTGCACTCCGGCGCAAAGAAATGTTTATTAACCTTACAGGAGACTTTTACTTTTAAAAATATGGGAAGAAGAATAAGGAAAGTATTAGCATATTGTGATTCATGTCAAGGGGTGAAACCATCGAAAAATACCCAAGGAATAGCTAGAGGAGTAAAATGTAGTAAAAAAGGAGATCAGATAGCTATGGATTTTACTGGACCTTTACCCACTAGTACTGGTGGAGTAAAGTACATCTTAGTCATTATTGACATTTTTACAAAATTTGTAAAATTATACCCAATTAAGAGGGCTACAAGAAACATAGCATTAAAGAAATTATTTGAAGATTACATACCTACTTATGGGAAGCCTCTCAGAATACAAACAGATAACGGAACACAGTTTAATAATAAAATATGGATTAAGCAACTACAAGACAATGGAATTTTAGCAATTTTCTCTGCAATAAGAAGACCACAAAGCAACTTGGCTGAAAGGGTTATCAAAGAAGTAAAGCGGTGTTTAAGAACGTATTGTAATACGAATCAAAGGCAATGGTCAAAACACTTACCCACGATTAATGAATTCCTAAATGAAATTACCCATGAAACTACCGGTTACACACCAAATGAGCTACAGTTAAATCAGAGAAATAGACGATTTTGGTCTGAGTTTTTAAGTATACCGAACGACAATAATTCAAATTTGCCTTGGGAAATAAAATGTGAAATAGCTAAAAATAGAATAAAGTCAAAACAAAATAAGCATGCAAATAAATTAAATCAAAAAATAAAACATGATATGTTTGAAATAGGGGACAAAGTTTTATGAAAGAGTAATCCATCGTCAAGTGCAGGATTCGGTGAAACATTAAAATTATTTAATATTTATGAAGGCCCATATGAGGTAATGGATAGAATCGGTTTAAATACCTATAAACTATCATACCCACACTCACACCGTCTCAAAGGAACTTATCACATAAATTTGTTAAAGAAATACTTAGAGCCCTCACTCACATAATAAACAAATATATTCCACTTACCTTTATGTCCTGTCTCCTAATCCTGTCCTCCTTTTATAGATGCCCTTACGAAGAGGCGGCAAAAATCACATACGTTGTAAGAAGACGTGGGAAAATTATAACCACAAGAGAGTTTTTGCAGAGCTCGTACACAAGAGTAAGGCTTCGTTGGATGAAAGGCGGATCGTTATTAAGGAAAAAGGAATAATTGAAGAAGTAAGGGAGAAGTCAAAAGAAACCAACATAATATCAAGAAATGAAGAAAATAAAATTGAAATAGAAGGAAAGAAAGTGTATGTAGAAGAAAGAGAAAAGGCTAGAAGAGAAAGACAGAAAATGAAAGAAGATTTGGAAAAATGTATGGGATGGGACATTAGTTGGAACGAGTATGAAGACCTGATGAAAAATAATGAATTGAGTAAGATGGAAAGTGAAATAAATCAATTAAAGGTGGAGGTGATAAAGAAGAAAGAAGACTTCAATAAACCTGTAGTCATGCCGAAAAAGGAAGAAGTGAAGAAAAAGGTGGAGGTGATAAAGAAGAAAGAAGACTTCAATAAACCTATAGTCATGCCAAAGAAGGAAGAAGTAAAGAAAAGAGTAGAAATATTAAAGGAGGAAGACGTGTTCAAGAAACCAGTGGTACCACAGAGGAAGACGGAGGTAGTAAAAGATGTAAGGAAAAATGAGGAATGTATGGAGTTTGACAAAGAGAAGGAATTGGATGAAATTTTCAGAGAAATGATTTGGGATCTGGAGCTTGTGACAGACTTTAAGAAACCAGAAATAAAAAATTATAAACTAATTAAATTGGACTTAGAAGAAAAAATGATCGCTGAAGATGTTTTAGACATAAGTACTGATTACATGGACGTCGAGGAGTAAATGAAAGCCAAAAGGTATAAGGTAATTTGTATAAAAAAAAAATGTACGTACTATTAATTTATTATTTATTTTTTTTATATACAAATTAAGGGGACAATGTAATGTTTCTTCGTAGGCCTAAGGCCTAACCCAAAACACTCAGATTTTGCTAGCCTAGTTATCAGCTTCTTGTGCCTAGCCGTAGACTCTACTAGGTTTTGTTTATTTCTATTGTAGGCTTAAGTTAAAATATTCTATTAATTGTTTGATTTCATTTGATTACAGCCACAAAAATAGTTCAAAAATATGTAAATATGTAAAGTAATTACTTACGTGAGAAATTAGGTTAATCCGCTATCATCACTTACAAATAAGAACACATTTTATATTTTGCTAGTATTTATTATGTACATTGTTGTCCCTATTGTATAATAGTTAATATTTATTAGTTTTAAGGACATAACAAGCTATTAGCAATAAATTTGTAAATTAGAAATAAGTTTGTTTACGTTGTAAAGGATCAACAGTGTGACGCTACAATTTTGGTAAAACTGCAACTCGCAGCCAGGCGAGGGGATCACGTGACTCCTCGTCAGCTGAGCTTTCCTATATAAGGAGACGTCCGTCTCCGGGCATTTTCAGAAGCGTTTCACACTTTTGATGCTGCGGTCCTCCCTGAGGGCATTCTGCTTTGCATCCTAAGTTATTGTTGTTGGTGACTAGTGTCACCCGCTAAATTTGGATTTTCTTTTTCTGTGAAACAAAAGAAATAAAGGTCAGTAAAATAAAATATCCCTCTCTCCTTATTTATTCGATTTAAATATTTTAAAAAAGGGTTGGGTGATTCTGGTAAGTAAATTACACATTATTACACAAACAAAACAAAGGTACTTTGCTTGCGCCAGCTGTCCGCTGGAGCTGCGACCTTAACTCTACACGTTCGACATATTGCTCTTGCATCTTAATTGATGCTGCGGTCGAATAACACCCACAATTAGTGACACTAACAGTTTACAAACAAAACAAAGGTACTTTGCTTGCGCCAGCTGTCCGCTGGAGCTGCGACCTTAACTCTACACGTTCGACATATTGCTCTTGCATCTTAATTGATGCTGCGGTCGAATAACACCCACAATTAGTGACACTAACAGTTTACAAACAAAACAAAGGTACTTTGCTTGCGCCAGCTGTCCGCTGGAGCTGCGACCTTAACTCTACACATTCGACATATTGCTCTTGCATCTTAATTGATGCTGCGGTCGAATAACACCCACAATTAGTGACACTAACAATTTACAAACAAAACAAAGGTACTTTGCTTACGCCAGCTGTCCGCTGGAGCTGCGACCTTAACACTACACGTTCGGCATACTGCTTTTGCATCTGGATTGATGCTGCGGCTGAACAACACCCACGTAGTGATACTAACATTAGAAATATAAAAGACACTAGCTCTTGCATCTTAACTGATGCTGCGGTCTTTTCTGAGATAGGGCATTACATCAAACCCAGCCTATATTTGTGAATCGCTGCCGATGGCAAAGGACTTACCCTGAGAATAGTTTACAAAATATAAAGTTGTTAATTACAACATAAAATAATAATAAATAAAACGTAACAATATAGCCCCTAACTTCCCTCGCTCCGAAATATTGAAAGTTCGGTTCTCGCTGTATCTGCATGTTAGCTCCAACTTACCCACCACGTGTGTTAACACATAAGTGTGCTCATCGATCTTATTTACCAATGGGATATCGCCTGTAACACAAGAAAATATACACACTTCACTCAGTTCTTGAATAGTTGCTCCTTCGAATATTTTCCGTGGGCATAACGATCCCGAGGTGGCGTCTCCAGCATACCTAGGAATGTAACACAAAGGGTTATTATGGGGTTGACAGTCTTGAATGGCGGCTCCTTGTAAGATTACTAACCTTTTGCTACTCTCGGCTAGATACGTAGTACCCTGCTGAAACATACACGTATTATTTTTCCAAGCAAACGGTACTGTCAGTAGTTCATATATTTTCCACTGCGAGCGTAACTTCCTTAGGGGAACCTTTATATTAACCAATATTTCTCCATCTGCAATTACACAATCACTTAGGTCTAATTTCAAATATTTCGTCACTTCCTCCGCTGGTATAGCTAATTCGTACCCATCCTGTGTCACTGCTCTAGATACTTCAACCAAATCAGCTTTTAGTTTCTGGACAGTCACTATTGAATTAGGTATTTTATTTTCTCGACATTGGCTTAATATTTCTAAGCGGGTTATCAACTGAATTATCTGCAACTGCCTTACTACGTGGTGAGCGCTAATCTGTAACAAACTGAAACTTTTAAAATCGTTAACTCTATCAACTGTGAACTGCTGTTGTTGAAATCTGTTTATCACTTTGGTTATATTTACTCCCGCATCGATAACCTGGGCAAACGTTTGCTCTAGTTTAGTACTATAATTCTGCATGTTTAGATTAATATCATCGATCTCGGCATAAGCTTCCTTTATCTGATCCTGTAACTCAAATTCAAAATGGGACATAAGTTTCTGGTTGGTAAACAATGGTTTTAGTTGTCTATTGGTCGCCACTCCACAACACCAATGTGCTATTTCACCTAGGAACTTAATACTCCGGGACCTCCGGTCCTGTCGGGGATTAGAATTACTCGTTTCCATTGTAACTAAACTAGAATTTAGCCACTTGAGCTGCCACGCGATCTGTTTATCGGTCTGTAACACCCATGAAAACAAAACACATTGCGGGTCATTCATAGTCGTCCCACAGAATCCATTTTTCTCTGGTAGCGGGAGATGTGCCATGTCCATGACTGGCCAAACACTCTTATACACTAACGGTATAGAAGATTCATACACCACTGCCTCACTTATCTCTCGCGAATGGACCCCGGACGTTACCGATATCGGTATCGATTCTTCTGCCAAACTCATGGAAATACTCACACATTTGAAAATGCACAATAAATAACACACAAACCCAAAATCTAACATTATATTAAGAATCAAAACAAGATTAAACAACATACCGACATAAATAAACTGCACTAAGACTAAACAAGAATATTATAAACCCTTTTTTTTTTAAATTGTGAATCTTAATCTACGTAGAAGCTCAGTTATAGATCTGTTAACTTCGGTAGCGGGTACCTGTACTTAAACGAAAGTAGTCCTTGTTCACTGGCACTTAAGTCCGGCGAGACAACACTCACTAATAACGTTACGGGCGAGCCGCGCCTCACTAATACACTGCACTGACCGACAATCGGTCTCTACCGAAAGAGTTCCATATGTGGCGGTCATCGCACTTGCGGAGTTGCACTTTTTCGCACTATTGAACCCGCACGTCACTACATGACGTCTTCTAATTCCTACGGTGATACTTCTTCAGACGACTGACATGCACTGTGTCAATATAATCCCTGCCTTTCCTCCTCGTGATTTCGACTTCATAGTTGAGGTCCGAGAGTTTATTTACGACGCGGTAGGGTCCGTGCCAACGATGAAGTAGCTTGGTCGTTTTTCCTTTCTTGCGAGTTGGTGTCCACAGCATCACCAAATCTCCGGGTTCGTAAGAGACATGCTTCCGTCTCTGATCGTACCGTCCTTTTTGCTTCTTTTGGCTCCTTTCTATTATCTTTATCACATCTTCTCGACATTGCTGCACTCGTCGTAGGGCTGCCTCTACGTCGTTGTCACTGTTACAATTCTGGCTCAACGCGACATCAATTGGTAACCTCGCCTCGCGCCCAAACATTAAGAAATACGGGGTATGCTTGGTAGTTTCCTGCCTTGCGGTGTTGTAACTGAAACAGGTTAGCTTCACGTACAAATCCCAATCTTTCTGGCTCGTTCCCACATAGTAGGAGAGCATTTGTGCGAGAGTCCCATTAAAGTGTTCCACTAGACCGTTACACGCTGGGTGGTATGCGGTGGTGAATGAAGGTCTGATACCCAACCCTCTTAATAACTCTGTTACTAGTCTGGACCGAAAATTCAACCCCCTATCCATGAGGATCTCCTTTGGACACCCAAACTTACAAACAACGTCTTCAATGAGAAATTTAGCTGTCTCTTCTGCTGTTGCTGTAGGGGTCGGTCGTGCCTCCGCCCACTTGGTTGCGTAATCCATCGCCGTGATGATGTAAATGTTCCCATTGGTCGTTTTGGTAAAAGGTCCGAGGACATCCACTCCAATCCGTTCCAGGGGGTACCCCACAGGTATTGGCTGTAGCAAGCCGGCTTGTAAACCCTTGGGCGTTTTTCTAGTTTGACAATCTGGACAGGTCTTCACATACTTCTCGGTCTCTTTTAGCATATTTGGCCAATAATAGCGATCTTTGATTTTGTAAAATGTCTTACTAAACCCTAAATGTCCGCCTGTCGCAGGGCTATCATGACACTCGTACAGGATTTCACTCCTAATACTCTTAGGAACTACAAGGAGCTTATCACGGCCAGTGTGAGCTACATTCCGCCTGTACAACAGTCCTCCTTCGATGACGTAACTCTTCACTGCTCTTCGGTCTTGAGAACGAGCGCTTTCCGGATCTTTCACTGCTTCCTTCAGCCTCTTGCACTCTTCATCTTCATCCTGTAGTCTCTCGAGGTCCGTAATGTCTATGGCGAACATTGGGATGTTATAGGCCTCATCATCCTCTATACTGTACTCTTGACACGTGTTCCTACTCAGACAGTCAAGGAGAACATGTAGCCTTCCCTGCTTATGCCGAACCTTGTAATCAAATTCCATTAACTTAAGAGCCCATCTACCTAATCGTCCGGACACATCTTTATTTTTGCTCATCCAGCACAACGCATGGTGATCCACCACAATGGTAAATTTTCTGCCCCATAGGAAATGGCGAAAATGTTGAACTGCCCACACTGCTGCTATGCACTCCTTCTCGGTAGTACAGTACTTTTTCTCAGCATCGGAGAGTTTCCTTGAAGCGTACGCTATTGGGAACATGGTCTCACCTTCACTCTGCATAATCGCAGCTCCGACTCCCAAGTCGCTTGCGTCCGTATGTACCTCGAGGGGAAGGTTAGGATCAAAGTGTTTCAATATAGGGGATGAGGTTAACCTCTCCTTAAGCGTCTCAAACGCCTCCTCCTGTTCTGGTCCCCAATGAAATCTGACGTCCTTTCTGGTCAGCTGAGTCAACGGAGCAGCTATCTTCGCGAAGTCAGGGACGAACTTACGATAGTAGTTACACAATCCCAAAAACGAACGAACCGCTCTTACTCTTCTCGGGGTTTCAAAACGTACGACACTCTCGATCTTCGCAGGATCCGGGCGAATTCCTGTTTCGTCCACAACATGTCCTAGTATCTTCACTTCCTTTTGCCCGAAAGTGCACTTTGATGGATTTAAGGTCATAGACGCTTCCCTCAATCTTTCTAAGACGAGCCTCAGACGTTGAAGCATCTGATCAAACTCAGGCGCCATTATGAGTAGATCGTCTAGATAAACTAGACAACTTCCCCATTTCAATCCTGCCAGCACTTGATCCATGCACCGCTGGAATACCGCTGGGCTAGTTTACAATCCAAATGGGGTGACTTCCCATTCCCACAGGCAGTCTGGCGTCACAAAAGCGGTTTTGTGCTTGTCTTCTTCCTTGATTGGTATCTGCCAATATCCTGAGTTCATGTCTAAGGTGCAAAACCACTTACATCCATTCAGATAAGTTAATATGTCATCAATCAATGGTAGAGGGTATTGATTCGAAATAACCTTTTCATTTAGGGCGCGATAGTCTACACAGAAGCGCCACTCACCTTCTTTCTTTCGGACTAACACTACAGGTGATGCATATTGACTCCGGCTGGGCCGTATCACATTCTTTTGCAGCATTTTATCTACCTGGTCTCTGATAATTTCCCTCTCTCTATGTACACGGTACGGCGGCTGATGTACCGGAGTGCTATCACTTGGCGAAATCTCAAGCTCGCAAACATTGGTTCTCCCTATCTCTGAACGATCCCATGCGAATCTGTCTGAATATTCCATCAGTAGGGCAACTAATTTTTCCCTTTGCTCCGGGGTTAGGTTAGGATTTAAATTTAGTTCAAATTCCTCAGGCTTCGTTGTTAACACTGCTAATTCTTTCTTCTCTTTAGGGCTAAATTTCTTAACCTCCTCAACTTTGCGAACTTCACCCAGCACTTCACCCTGCTCTAGTCCCACAGTCTCATTTGAAAAGTTCATCACCATTAACTTCTCTGGGACTAGTTCTTCAGTCAAACACCTAGGTACCATGATTGACTTTTGCTTAAACAGCTCATGCTTAGGTTCGATGATGCCAACCTCTGGTGGTGTTTCAGTATAAGTTATCTTCAAGAATCGAAAACTTCTAGGCGGCACTTCCGCTGGATCTGCACATCTCACTTCCACGGGTGGTCTCCTTATGTCGGCGAGTTGAATTTGGTTCAGCCACGTAGGGTCCGGTGGAGGTCTCAAGTATTTCGCTTCTTTCTCCTGGCTATGAAATTGGACAGTTATTTTCCTACCCCCTTGGTTCTTAAACGACACGGTCCTCTTGGCAAAGTTTATTTCGGTGTCAAATCTCAAGTGAAAGTCATTTCCGAGGATACAACAGTCACCTACGCCCCGAGCTACAAAAACTGGAAACCGCATTGCACAATAACCTATCTGCAGAACTATGGTTGCACGGCCTTTTATAGTAACTGGCTCATCGGTGGCTGTCTTCATATTCACGCCATGGACAGGATTAACGTCTCCATAAAAATTTTCTAACAGGTTCTCGTCAATGCAACTAACGCATGCCCCCGTATCCACAATAACCGATCTTTCTATTTGATTCAACACAGCCCTTATCTCTAACACTCCTAGGGTGCGTATAGTACTTGTTATTCCCTCTTGTTTGGGTCTCGGTCTCGGTATACCCCAATATCGTCGCCACGTATCGTGCCACTCCTGTTCCTCGTGAGCTTGACACAAAGTTGCCAATCTTGGTGGGGTAGTACTTCCGTTCTCTCTCTGATTTGGGAAGGTTGATCGAAGAGGAGCGCTTCCTTCCTTGCTTAACGCCCCTCTTGGTCGTTTTCCGACACGTTGTTCCGGCAGGCTACTGCATAGTGACCGGGTCTGTTACACTTATAACAGATCACTCGCCCATCACTGGTCCTTCCAAAGGGTCTCGACGTACCTCGGAATCCTCCTCTTCCTCGAGCCTGGAACTGTGGATTTCTGTCTTCTATTGATCCGCCTCTCTGGCTTCCCATCCTTCTCGGTTGATCACCTCTGTAGTGCGATTGAGATTCCAACAACTTCATGTTTATTTTCTCAAATTGCGAAGTTAAATTCTCAATTTTGCTTTCTAAGGACTCTTGAGCCTTAGGATCAGGCAGTTTTCCTTGGTGAACATTCACAACTCCTGCAGTCGGCTCTGACAGCAGGTGGTCCACTCTTTGTCCCGCCATAAACCTAGCCGTTTGGACTTTTCTAATATTGGTCAGCAAGGCCTCTAGGCTATCATTTGTCATTACCATAACCTTTTCCAATAATGATGGTTTCAGGCCACGTAACACGTGCTTGATCTTAATTCTTTCATTCATGTGTGCATCTATTTTGCAACATAAGTTGATTACATCCTGTACATACGCCTCCACAGGCTCATCCTCGCCCTGCATGCGCATTCGCAATCTATATTCTAGTTGCTCATCCCAAGCCACTCCTTGGAACGCTTTCTTCATTCCCTCTTTGACCTGGTCCCAAGTCAGCGCATCTTGTGCTGCCTTCTCGGCGTTCTCATACCACTTCAAAGCCGCTCCTTCAAGGTAGCAGGGGAGTACCACCAGTTTCTTATTACCGTCCCATCCATTCGCTCTTGCCACTCTTTCAAACTGGGCTAAATATTCCTCCACGTCCTCATCAATAGAGCCTTTAAATCTCCCTGGCACGATGGTGGTTATCCTGGCCTCCGCCATGTCTTCTTCTTCCCTCCTCCGGGGTTCAGGAGTCCTGATATTTTCACGTCGAGGCTCAAATTCCTCTTCTTCCGACCCAGAGTTGGCCGACCCTATTTCTGATAACGTAACGCTTGCACTTGGACTAAGCTCTACTGGTTGGGCAAACTGGTTTTCAGTCACGTCCTCCTCTTTCTCTTCCTCCTCTTGACGGGACTGGCTCCTTGTCTTTATGGATAGCTTTACAGGAAACATTAGCCCCTTATGGCCACTTCTTAGACTAACACAACCTATCACACACTAACTTTCCACTTTACACACAAAAATTCCAAAATCTCACAACCACCTTTATTTAACACTTCCTTAAATTAAAATTACAAAACAAAAGAAGCACATATTGACACTTGATCAAACACTATTTCAAAACATATTCACTATACACGATAAAATCTTCACACTATAGAATCTTCATTCACTTGTTAACAAAGAACTCAAAACTCGTCCAACAATGTTAACTATTATTGTCCTCGGTACGATCTGTCATTATTAGCCTAGGAACTCTTTATCATCAACGCAAAACAAAAAACATAAAATACCTTTAGAAAACAAAATCAATTAATTCTTTAAAACACCCTAAATCTACACCCTGAAATAACTAATAAACACACTCACATTACCTGCGACTTGCTCTACTATTTCCCTTCATGGCTAGAATTGGTCCTTAAAAAAAAAATAAACATGCCTTAAATATTAAAAGCGATGCCGTCCATTACACCACAAGGAGCTTGTCCTGAGGAGACCCCACTTTTTTTTCTCTTTTAAATAAAACTAATATTAAACCATCACTACTTTAAATACTTACTTTTCTTTCAATAAACAAAAACACAACAACAATTCTTTTTATTTAATCACAGTGGAGGCTCCCTGCTACTCCTCTACCTGTACCGGTGTAAGTACAACATCACTTCTTACCTAAGGTACCAGTAACCTTTACGCCGTCATCGGCTCTTCGATCGCCTCAGGGTACCCGGCGTACCTCCACCAAAATCTGTCACACCCCCTTCCCTCAGGGGTGCAACGGTAGGGGGGGTGTAGTTCCAAAATAAAAAGTCGATCTTACCTTAAAATTGCGTCTTTATTAGTTCATACTGGTTCCTGTGCCCTCGGTCTCCCTTCGATGCCTACAGGATACATCAAGAGCTGTCAACTAGGCCCTACGCGGACAATTCCAACTCATGGGGGTCGACTCCGTCCATCTCGACTCGTCCGCTTTGCCTCTCGCTGTCCGCTCCTCCAACACGGCGCCCGACTCCCGAACACCACACTCCGTCTCGGGTCTGACTGTCAACTGACTCGCCGCCCGCTGCCTCCGGCACTTCTCTGTCTCACTTCCCCCTCTCCTCATTACCCGGGGAAAATTACAGTTTGTCTGGGGAAGTTACCCCGCACAATTTCCCCGACGATGGGAAAATGGGCCCCGTCGTCACAATACTTTCATTTTTTATCAGGCTGAGGCTTTCACTTACGGATTCTTAATTATATTCTAAATTTGCAATCTTTTCCGATAATGTGTAGACTTTAAATACATATTTCAGTTTCAATATAACTTGTATTCTTTTGTGTGACCAAGCCGGTTATTGTTATATTTTGAGATCTTGTCATAAATTAATATCTGTATTTGAAAGCTGTAGTTTATAGACGTAATTTTAGCCTGAATGTTGTGTTTTAGTACATTTCCCTAGTACATTGAAATTAAATTTTGTAGGTCTTTTTCTATAAATATATAAGATAAAGTGAAATTTGCTTGGGGATAGATCGTAGAATATTAATTTAACGTGGTTGTTTCATAGTGGAAACAGTGTTTTTATTTCAGCTTTCAAAATAGTAACTAAATAATATCGCATTATTATAATATGTTTTTTTGTTTTTTTTTGCTTGAACGATTTGACATGTACTAATATTATGCCTTTATAATAACTATTTCAATATTTTAATGTATCTGTTTAAATGTAGTTAACATTTCTACTGTTGAATTTGAATTAGGGTAGGCAGGCTGACAATACAGCGGCTCTCTTACCTCTTTAGCATGAATGATGAGGAGCTTGATGACTGTATAAATTGCAGAGATGTGTCTTCACACATCTATAAAAATTTTGATGATTTTAATTTTTTTAATGTTTCTCATAACAGCTATGGAAACAAAGTAACAATTTTAAACGTTAACATAAGGAGCTACAGCAGAAACTTCGACGAACTTTTAATTCTGTTGAATTCATATGAAAAGAAATTTGATATAATCATTTTAACGGAAACTTGGGCGGATGAAAGTAGTATGCTTGTGTGTGTGGATGGGTATGATGTTTTTATGAGTAAACGAAGCGTGAATCAGAATGATGGTGTGATTGTGTATGTAAACAAATCATGTGCTGTGAGTGAGTTGGAAGTGTGTTTGCATGGCGCCACAAGTTTGCAGCTGGATATGGCGTTTGGCGGTGAGCGGCTATCTCTTTTAGCAGTCTACCGAAGCCCGTCGTCTAATCTTGAATTGTTTATCAACGACCTTGAGGCTTATCTTCACAACCGTTCCAGGGATCGCCAGTGGTGGCTGGTTGGTGATTTTAATTGTTGTATTTTACCAGGAAATAATAATTTGTTGTCACAAAGTTACCTTGATGTTATTTATGGTGCTGGCTTTATTTCGTGCATTAACCACCCAACTAGAGTCTCGGCTAATTCGTGTAGCTGTATTGATCACATCCATACTGACATTAAATGTACAAATAATTTGAAATCGGCTGTTGTTATGACAGATATTACAGATCATTATGTAACGGCGGTAATGACAAACGTGTCCAAAACCAAATGTAATAATTCTAATTTAAACAGGAACTATTCATTTGTGGATACAGGTAATGTTAGAAACCTTTTATTGGCGCAGGACTGGGCCTCAGTTATTGACAAAGATGACGTCAATGAGAGTTGTGATATTTTTACTAAGCAACTTCAATCTATTATTTCTCAATCTACAAAAACTAAAACTATCTCTTCCAAAAATGTTAAACTCAAACCGTGGATTACTAACGCTTTAGTGAACTCAATTCGCACTAGAGACAAACTAAGCAAACAATAAAAAAAACAACCCTTTAACCCGGTACTAAAAGCCCGCTATTCTAACTTCAGAAATATTCTCAAATCGTCTATTCAATTAGCTAAAGAAAATTACTACCGTGAAAAAATTACTGAGGCGGATAACAACAGTAAATTGCTTTGGAAAAATATATCTGAAATAATGGGGATTAATAAAAAAAGGGATGCCTTTCCGGTGGAACATTTTCAAGCAGGTTTGCCTAATAATGAGGAAATTGACATAATTGAAATTGCCAATAATTTTAATGATTATTACGTTAATGTAGGAGCCAATCTTGCCCGTGCTGTCCCCCCTGTGGCGGTACCTGTTGTTGACGACAAGGACTTCGCGGTGGACGCGGCCTTCCAGCTGTTGCCAATTGGTGAAAATGAACTGTTTAAAATTATTCGTGAGATGAAAGGAGGATCGGCGCATGGAGTTGATAATATTCCTGCTATGATAATTAAAAATAACTATGATATTTTAAAATGACCGATTCTGCATATCTTTAATAAAAACCTAACTTCTGGCATTTTTCCAAATTCTTTCAAAATGGGTAAAGTCATACCTATATTCAAAGGGGGCCAAAAAAATTTGTTTGTGAACTTCAGGCCGATCACCTTGGCAAGCATCCTGTCTAAATTACTTGAAAAATGCATGAGAAACCAGGTGGAATTGTACTTGCTAAATCAAAGCATTCTTTCGAGTAATCAATTCGGTTTTCGTAGGGACAAAAACTTAAACGACGATCTGTTTTTATTAACTAAATGCTTACAGGATGTCTTAAGTAGGGATAAGAGACCTATTTTAGTATTTATAGATTTGGCAAAAGCATTTGATACAGTCGACAGGCATATGCTTCTTCAGAAATTGAAATTTATTGGGGTTAGGGGGGTCGCGTACAAGTGGTTCCAAAGCTATTTTTCTGATCGTTCTCAAGTTGTTTCTATTTTGGGTCACATGAGTACGCCAAAATCAATAAATTACGGGGTTATTCAGGGCTCGACTTTAGGCCCTTTGCTGTTTCTAATTTACATTCATAACCTTGATAAAGTCAATTTAGGTAAAGGACAAATTTTTCTTTATGCTGACGATACTGCCCTCCTGTTTGAGGGTGACAGCTGGAGCGACGCGTACAGCAACGCGGAGAGCGGGCTGCTCACTGCCAAGCGATGGTTTGACCAGAATCGGTTAACCGTAAATTTAAATAAAACAAAATATATGCCCATATCTTTGAGATCGGACTGCGATCCTCCGGTCATGCAGCTGAGATTGCATGCTTGTGGTGGCATGGATGGATGTGTGTCGTGTGCTTGTATTGAGAGAGTTAATGCATATAAATACTTAGGAATTGTGTTCGATCATCGGCTGAAGTGGTCTGGCCAAGTTCAACAAATTAGAACAAAATTAAGAAAATTTGCTTTCATTTTTGCTAATTTGTCTAAGATATTGCCCCCGCCTTTGCTAAAAAATGTATACTACGCGTATGTACAATCAATTTTGCAGTATGGGATCTTGGCATGGGGTGGCGGGTATAAGAGCGTTCTTAATCCTATTGAAATCATGCAGAAAAAAAATTATTAAAATTGCACTTCAAAAACATCCTCGATATTCAACTGACTTGCTGTTTGATGAATTTAAAGTTTTCAATTTATCTCAATTATATCTAAGAACTTTGATTTGTTACATCTTCAAAATCAAAAACAATATTTTCAATCAAACTTCACACCACTATCCGACTAGAACTGCCACAAACACAGGTATTAATTTCCCAAAAGTTTATAAAACGATAAATAAAACGTCATCTCATTACATCGCCTATGTAGTTTATTCTAAATTACCGCTTCACCTAAAACACCCCGGGCCCTGTACAATTTCTAAGTACAAAAAATTAGTAAATAAATGGCTATTGGAGATCGGCCGTGGTCAAGTTGACGCTTATCTCTTGTCTGTTTATTCGTAATAATCCGAACAAGATTCAGCCGCGCGATTAGAGGGGGGGATGGAATGTGTGCGTGCGTGTCTTTGTGTACAGGTGAATGTATTGTGTGAACGGCCTGGTGTACGTGTGAGTATGAAGGGTGTGTGTGTGTGTGTGTGTGTGTGTGTGTGTGTGTGTGTGTGTGTGTGTGTGTGTGCGCGCGCGCGCGTGTGTGGATGTAAGTATGTATGTAAGTTTAGATGAGTGACGGTTTTAGCTAAGTTCTTTGAACTTTTTACATTCAGTTTGTCAGTGTCGTTTTTTTTGTTGGGCTCCTCATTGTTTTTTCGCCAAAATTTTCTCATAATATTATATTTAAATAGCTGTTTTTTTCTGTTTTTTTTTCATTTTCTACATGTATCCCTTGTATTGGCCTGCTGATTTTGAGCTCGTTCCTCACGCACAGGAATTTCCTATGTGAGGAACATTCCTAGATGTTTATCAATTATTGTATATTTGTATTTGTACTCTGTTTCAAGGAATAAAGCAATTTTTGATTTGATTTTGATTTGACAACAAAGTCATAGGCCCATTTTTTTTTGGAGAACCATCAGTGACTGGAACAACATATTTGGATATACTTGAACTGTACGTTGTGCCCCAATTAGAGGAGTTTCAATCCTGGGTCGATTTTCAACAAGACGGAGCGCCACCTCATTGGTTTTTGCCTATATGAGATTTTCTTGATGACACTTTTGACAATGGTTGGATTGGTCGTGGTGGGCCCAAGGCTCGGCCCCCCGTTCACCAGACATCACACCAATGGACTTCTTTTGGAACTTTGTGAAAGACAAGGTGTATGCTACACCTGTCTCAGATGTGAACATATTGAAGACCAGGATTAGAGAAGCAATTTCATTAGTTACTGAAAAGATAGATTTCGATGTGTTCTACATCGTCCAACTATTGCATAACATCTATAGATTGACATAGGATATTGCTTATAAATCTAAATAGGGAGGAAACGGTTTTAATCAATTTTTAAGAAAACTATGTCGTGGTGAATGACCGATCTCGTGTCAGTAAATGACCGGGGTCATGTTTCAGTGAATGACCGGGTTGATTTCGACTAACACGGATAAAAAATATGTCAAGGAAATAATTTTTTCAAATATTTCCAATTTAAAAAAAATAGTGATAAATAACACTTATGTGAAGTTACTTTTAGATCCAGTAAGTAATGCAATATTTATCTTTGTTTACAAATCTTTTTAGTATCACTGTTTTACATTTCTTTTATTTTATTCTAACCTACACTCAAAACTTTGGATTGTGTCCTTCTTTCACATTTGCGTGTTCCTCTCCTTCTTTCTTCATCGTTTGCTTTTTTAACCACTCCTTCTACTTCTTTCTTTATTTCATTTTTGAGTCAGTTAACAATTTTTTGAATGCAGATTTGTCAGGGATGTTTTCTTCACAAAGGATACTTGAAGATGTGCTCATCCTTTAAGCTTATGATACCACTAAAAGTTAGAAATTTTATTCTTTATTTATACATCTGTCATTGCTCCCTTATTAAAATTAAGCGATTGAACGTGACCAGCCAAAAATATTGCGAGGTATTTACTTACATCCTGGTCATTTACTGAATAGGACGAGAAAACCCCCTTAAATGTTAACTATTATGAAGAAACAATGTACATTATTACTGTTTGCAGTTTTATTTTTGCATCAATTGAATAATTCATGTCATATTTCAGTAAATAGCCAATTCGGTCATTCACTAGTTTTGACCAAAAAAGAACATTACTTACATATAAGTAGAAAAAGGCTAAAGATCCGAAGCACTTTAGTCTTTGAAAGTCTTAGATAACTAGCTAGATAATCATTAAAGATGAGTAAACAGAGATAAAAATGTCAAACAATGAAAAACTTTCTTGAATAATCACTAATTACAAAATTTCCTTTCACCCGGATTAAAACTTGCAGTTGTGCAGCTTCGCACAGTCCAAGTGCAGACCCCGCTTACATTTCACACAGTTCTAGAACGCCTCCTCTTCCCCTCTTCATTTTTAGGTCCATTGCATTCAATACATTCTTTTTCCTTTTGCCGGTCTAACTTTTCCACTCCATAAGTTCTGCGTCCTTGCGCATCTCCTACTCCATTCTCAACTCGCACCTGATTTTTTTCTGACAGCCAAATTTCAGCTAATGCCTCAATGACGGATATTTGAAATTGAAGCCTGGTCATTGGTTTATCGGTGTTCATCTTATAAAGAACATAGCTGTTGAGGCACATTCTTCCAAAAATATTGAAAACAACTTTCTTCCAATGTTTCCTTGCCTCCTCTCATCTAAATATGTGTACAACATCTGGTCTGTGCCGTCGATGCCCCCCATACCATTATTATATTCATAAACCATTTGAATGGGTGAATGCATAAAGGGCTTCACACATTTTTGGCCAAATTGAGTTATACATAGTAACATTATCTCCAAACATAGCTTTATTCAAATGTGCAAGAAAGACTTCAGTCCCATGCTCACAATGATAAAATATTTAAAAGGAAGGTTCAACATTGTGTGCAAAAAGGGTCTTCGGTCCCGAACTGAAGTCCTTTTTGCAGGGAATTTAATTTGTTCTCTCTATAAGTTTTTGGAAATTTTTACTCTGTGTAGCTGAATCACTGACGCGCATACACTCGTGACAAAAACTAAACAAATTTTGTTGTTTACTTCGTTAAATCACTGTTTTAGCACTCTTAAAGGTTACATTTATGTGTTTAATGTCAACATTTTTCAATGATGGATCTTGAATCACTAGAAGAACAATTAGAAGAACAAAAGGGTAAGAAAAGAAAAAGCAATCCATCCGAATGGAAATGAAACAAAATGAAAAGATTAAAGTTGAAAGGGGAAGAACACAAGGACTACAAAGGCCGGTTGGTTCCATCACTGCCGATGGGTGAAAATTGCAGGTAGGCTTAATGCAAAATTTTCTCAAGTTATATTAAACAGTAACATAAACCTGCTATTTTGTTTGTTTTTTCTTAAGTTCTCTAAAACCTAACCTACAAGGCTTGTTGCACTTAGTAGGCTACAATGCTAACCTAGCATTTCTGTGACTCAGGTCTAAGCAGTTACTAGGGCAACATTAGAGTGTTACTCACTACGATTTGCGTTTTTGCAGTGAAAGTTTTTTAGTTTTTTATAAAACCTAACTAACAAGGCTTGTTGCACTCAGTAGGCTACACTGCTAACCTAGCAGTAACTTGCTAGAGCTACACTGAAAACAATGTGTTAATGTATTGCGTTTTTTCAGGTGCAAGAAGATGAAATGTTTCGAGCGGATATCAGAAGATGAAGCTCTTGAAATATTTAAACGTGTTCATGATTTACCAACCAAGAACGAGCAGGACCTACACCTACAATCCCTTATAGAATCCTATGATGTTAAACGACATCGCCCACGGAAAAATGAACCAAGACAGGTATCAAAAATGTTTACTTATTTTACACTTGTTGGAAGTAAGAAGATTGAGGTATGTATTGAGGCCTTTTTATCCCTTCACGCTGTGACAGATAAAAGAGTCAAACGACTGAGAAAACTAGCTCTCGAAGGCAAAACCCCTACAGATTGTCGGGGAAAGGGTAAGAGCGCTAATGCTTTGCCCGCTGAGACTAGGGAACTGATCAGGAACCACATTGAAAGCTTCCCTACCAAGGTTTCTCGTTATTCTGGCAAAACAACATATTTTTTGGATGCAAGGCTTTCTGTTGCAACCATGTACCGTATGTTCCAAGAACAAAATCCAGGGTTAAAATGTGGCTATAAGTTTTATCTGGATTTTTTAATGAAAATTTTAATTTGACTTTTGTTAGGCCCCAAATAGATACATGCTCTACATGTGAGGAACTTGAATTAAAATTAAAAAGTCCACATCTTAGCGACAATGTCAAAAGGTCAGCTGCAGCAGAGCTTTTAGTACACAAAAGAAAAGCAAAAAAATTTTACAATTCATTAAAACAAGAAGCTGAATCAACAACTGAGCCTCACGTTTTATCCTTGTGCATGGACTTCATGCAAAATGTTCCTATACCTATGATTCCCATTCAGGACACATTTTACATGAGACAGTTAACTGTCAATGTGTTTTGCATTCACAACATTAAAGAAAACACGTGCATGATATACATTTACCAGGAAGGCACTGCTAAAAAGGGGCCAGATGAAGTATGTTCCTTCTTACATGATTACTTGCAATCGGTGCCATCGCAGTTTACCGCGTTAAGATCGTTTGCCGATAACTGTGGTGGACAAGATAACAATCACACTCTTGCTAGATTTTTACTTGCCCTAACAGACACGGGTCGTTTTAATGTGGTTCAGCAATTTTTCCCCATCAGGGGTCACTCTTTTCTTCTCTGCGACAGAGACTTCGCCACAATAAAAAGGGAGCTTAAAGAATATGATAGGCTATACGACATCACAACACTAAGAAACTTGATTTTACGTAGTAGCCGACCAGGGAAAGTAACAGTAAAGGAAGTTGAAACTTCAGAAATCCTGAATTTCAAACAGTGGTGGCAACTTTATTATAAGAAAAATTGTGTTTCTGAAGAAACCCGACCAAGACATGTCTCAAGAGAGAACAAAATCCACTTTGGGATTAGTACTCTTATGCACTTTATCTACAAAAACAACATACCTGGCACTGTTTTTTGTAGCAGCACCATTAACAGTATTGTGAAGCACACCTTTCGATTGGCCCATTCACGAACAGTACAAACCCAACTTCCGAAAAACCATTCCTACCCTGATGGGCGTATTCCGATCAAACATGCCAAGATCGCAGACATAGTAAAACTCTTACCATATATTCCAGATGGGTACAGGGAATTCTATGAAGAAATAGTCAACTGGCCAACAACTGCAGAGGGTGAAGATGGTGACGCTGACACTCAGGAAGATTGACTGAGATGTATAATCTAACCTTATCAAATATGTAAGCGTATTTTTTTTTAAATACATCCCTGATTATTCTATGAGTTTCTATTTACAGCCTCTGACATTAAAACAATATTTATAATGAGAAATTTTAACTGTTTTGACACCAAACAATGTTCAAAATGGCCATGTGAAGACATTTCGAGCAAAAAGGTCTTCAGTCCAGGTAAGTTTTATTTTTTTTTAAAGTTGTTATAATTTATTTCCCAAGAACGGTGATGTGCCAATGTTTCTGCTTGTTTACTTTACTAGACCTAAATTTTCAGATGATTCAAGAAATAATAGTGAAATTAGAAGGTTTTTTTAATATGCCGAAAGTTCATTGTTTGGGAATGAAGCCCTTTCTGCATTCACTTATTCATTTGGGGTTTTGTTTTGATGACCACTTTTCCGCATCTTCTTATTGTGTACCTAACATGTTTGGCTTTTGCATTAGTCTATAAAACAATGAATTGGGTTTTATTAGTTGGTTTTTCCTGAAGGCCATCTGGAGAATTGGCCTTTTTCGAACGTACACCTTCTTTTCACGTGGTATTTCCCACGAAGTCGTTGACAATAAATGTTTGCTTACCATAGGTTAGGTTTGAGGAATTGAGAAACGTACTGGTTGATGTGAAATTAATTTTCAGGTAAAGAAATATGATGTTTTGTCTGTGTGGGATGATATAAAGTATCGTACATTAATTTTCACCGCACTTGCATGAAAATCCCGACAACTATCATGTTTGCCCGGTAATACATTATTTAACGGGTTAGCAACGTAATATACTTTAACGAAGCTTATTTATTGTTACATAAACCACTTCGATTCTCAACTCTGTAAACCTAAGCTGTAATAAACAAACAGTCGGTTATTTTTGCAACTAGCTGTTTATTTACTTGCGTTACTAATCAGATGTGCACGGTAAATTTACTTTGCAGTTTCCTGTCAACCAAAAATGCAAAGAAAACAGTTTTAGCGAATTTCCCCTTTGGAGAAGAAGCTGTTACCATAGTAGTACTCATGGTGAAGCCTTGCTGACCGAGGTATTGAAGCGCATGCTGGATGTTGGAGTGAAGGCTAGCCCAAAACGAGTAATGTTAGATTTTGAATTAGGAACTGTCAACGCCGTAAGGTCACTACTACACAATATAGAAATAAAAGTGTGTTTTTTCATTTATGTAAGAGTACGTGGAGACATGTGCAAAGTGGGGGCTCTCAAACGCGTACAAGACCCGTGAAGACATCAGACTGTACTGCGGGCTGATCGACGCTCTCGCTTTCCTCCCGGTTGACGACGTGGAAGATGGGGCGCTGTTACTGTGGTCCGCTGCCCCCGTAGAGCTCGCAGACCTACTTCTCTACTTCGAGAAGACCTACGTAAGTGGATCGCCGGAGAGCGGTGGCCCTCCAATGTTTCCTCCAGCATTATGGAATGTCCACAACTTGGTCTTAAATGACCAACACAAGACTAACAACGCCTGCGAGTCATAGGACAGGCAGTTCAAATGCCTCGTTGGGCAAACTAATCCCGCATTCTGGACAGTTGTGCAAGCCCTGCACAAAGACGAATCGTATGAAAGGACCAAAAATCTCCTAGCTCCCGAGGACGCTGTCGAAAACCGCGAGAAGAAGAACGCCAAACAAACAAGAACTTTCATAAAACAAAAGTAATAAATATGTACAAAATTAGTTGGACATTGAAGAATTCCTCAAACTGGTCGGGGGGAAAATACGTTTTTAAGTAATGTATGTATATTTCAGAGCTTGTAACAGGTTGCTATTTATTTATTTTTGTTTTTAACTTTGTTTTTTCGTAGTTATTGTTATTACAAATTTTAACGTTGATAATGAAAACGGATATGATCCGAAATATAAAAAACAAAGTAAGCCAAAAAGTAAAAGAAAATCAAAGTTGCCCCTCCACTTCTGTATGGTGGGCAATAGCAAGGAAAATTTGTATCCCCTATTTAACGGTAGTATTTTCAACTTTTTAATTTTTTAATGATAATTTTTAACCCGGTAGTTTTGAGAGTGACTAAAATCAATATTTACTTCAATAATATAATTTAAACCCTTGAAGTGATTTGTAAATATTTAAACTACCGTAAATATTTGTAAATATTTAATTTAAACCCTTGGAGATTTGTAAATATTTAAACAAGGATAGTAAATTAATTGCATTTTTCTGTTTTCTTGTTTTACTTCTATTGTATTTCCATTAATTTGTTTTCCGCGATTTTTTTATTTGTTAATGATAATCATTTAATTCGGTATTTGAGTTTATCAAGGATAGTAAATGAATTGCATTTTTCTGTTTTCTTGTTTTTTTATTAATTTGTTTTCGGCAATCTTTTATTTGTTAATGATAATTATTTAATTCAGTATTTATGAGGGTGCCTTATAAGTAGTGCAATAGACTAGTCAATGTATCATATTTTTCAGTGTTTTATTATTTTACTTGTATTAATTTTTTATAAACTTGTTTAGTTTGATTTTTGATTGCATCATAACGTTTGTTAGATAGCATACTTAATTATTTAATTGTTATACCTTTTTCTTGCATTTAAGAAAGTAAATCAAAAGTTTATGTTCAAGTTAAGTCTGGTGTTTTTACTAAAAAGGAATACAAAAGTTCCTTTTGAGCAAAGATAGGATTCAATCAAAGTGACAAGCAATCTTCAATAACGATAATATCATAGGACACTATAGATAGTAATATAGACTACACTGAACGAGTGGACAAGTAAGTGATAGCATCTCGGGCCATTCCCGAAGACCGCTGGAAGCCGGTTACAAGTGCCCTTCCGCCGCCCCATCATCACTTCATGGAAGAATCGTGTCACCCCTCACGACTTACCTCTCTCTCTTCCCCTCTCCCAAAGCAGGTAGATCGGCCAAAGTGCATATACCCGGTAGCTCATTAACAGTCCCTTCCCGGACAGTCTCTACCAATCGCCCGGTTCCCATCGAGGAAGGGGTCGCCCCCGAGTCTCTAACCAGGGAAAATTGACTACTATTGGGTATCTCACCGAATTCTTATTCAAGGCGAGATATCCGGACCATCATACCAGACTACATCATTTTTTCAAGGCCGCGGCTGAGCTATACAAACCAACCTATTGATCGGTGAGCTTTTGTTCCACTTATTACACCAGAGTAATTTCTTTGTCAGTTACATATTTATTGTTTTATTGATTTGTTAACAATAACTTTACAATGTTTGGCTCGCTTGGGTAAAACTTTAACAAAAAAGTTACATAAATTTGACATTTATATAATTAGCATTTTTTATATCAAAATTCGGCTAGTTGGAAAATTATACTCCAGACAGGATCAAATTTTTTTTCGAGATTTCATTTTAAAGGTTTAGGGTGGTGAAAAGTCCTCAAAAAATAGTTACTAAAAGTTAGTGAATAGTTATAGACTAGTTACTGAATAGTCGGTAATTTTAACTTTGGGCCGGCTAGCTATTCCTTTATAGGTTTAACTCACAGGTAGGCCTAATTGGGTAGTGACTAAGGTTTGACTAGTAACTTATTCCATTTAAATATCGATAACAGGTTTTGGCAGGGCTGAGAATTTCACGCATTGGAATTTGGCCAGACTACAAACTTCCTTCCTCTAAGAACATGGCCGCTGCTGCAGCCATGGGCGCCGTGGGCGTCAGCAACCATAATACCACCGAATACTGCCGTTTTAAATTTTTTAGATATTGTAATAATTAGGTTAATAACTGTTCTTGATCGATTTCTACTCAGTTATTAATAACAACTTTAAAATAACAGAAGACGGTTTACATTAATAGTTTTTCAGGTGTCAGTCATTTTATGTCACACATTATACTTTCAGGCACAAAGGTGGGGATATTGGGAATTTTACAGGGTAATTTTTAAGATGAGAGGGATTTCTCCCTTCTCATCAAGAAATTACCCTGGAAAGGGAGATTTCCCCTTAAAAGATAATTTACCCTACAGTGGGGTAATTTTCCAACACTTAAAAAACACGGTCCCCAATGTAGTAGGTAATTTACCCTACAATAGGATAATTTCCTAACACTTCAAAACAGGGTCCCAAATGTTGTACAATGGTGTTACATGAAATGGCTGGTAACTTGGAAACTATTAATCTCCACTCGTGTAACCTTGTACAGTTGTTATTAAGAAGTAGAGGGAAATCCATTAAGAACAGTTTAAATACATAATTAGGTGGTGCCTGGATTTTAAGTGTTACCCATCAATGTCACCAGAAACCACCATTGTGCCATTATACACTTTTCAGACATTGAGCCCCATGACAGTGCCATCAACGTGACATGTCGGGGGCCAAGCAAGACCGACTCCACTACAGGCCGGAGCGCTGCCCCCTTCAGCAGCCGATACGTCACGCCGTTCATCCTATTAGAATTAAACATTAACCATGTGTTGGCTTAACAGTCGCATATGATTTGAATGTAAAAAAGTAGACCCGGTAATTATTTGATTTTCATTAAATTATGCTAATAAAAGAGGAAAATCTGCACTTGTGTTGTTTCAAAGCATCTGTTATGACATTTGATTGTAATGACAAATTAAGAAATTTATTAACAAAGCTTAAATAAAAGCCTTAAATAAAAGCTTAAATTTATAAGCTGATCATTTTGTGTAAGGCTCTGTTGAGCTGGGATGATATATCAAATACATACTCCTCGCTAAATTTCATACAGACAATTTGGAAGGAAGATTCCGTTTGTATAGACAATTGAATGTTAGCTCGTACCATGTTACTTTAATCCAAGTCCTTGAAGCCTAGAAGAAATTAAAAGGGTTTAGCTTTAATTAAGCTTTTGTCATCAGAAAAACGAACCTAATCGCTAAAAGATATATTAGCGTCCTTAGAAGACTGCCCCGAACAGGAATTTTTAAACACTGAACCCGAAAATAAATTTAAAGACTTCGAGGAAGTAATCGAACAAAGCTACGCAGAAACTGTGTCTGAAAATGACTGTATGGCTTTAGTTTATATTTGTAGACATTTGTGTTTAAAACTAAAAAAACTAAATCTAAAGTGTGAAGAGTCTTTTTCGTACAAGAAAAATATTTGAATGTTTGTAATAATACTAGAAATGAGTATATAGGCTTAATAAACAGGGCAAACTTAAAATACCCGACAGACTTAACTGTTAACATAATTCAGGGTATGTTTAGAATTTTCAAAGTGTCGATCAGTGACATAATTGAAAAACAATTTATTTTAAGCAATTATCAGAGAAAATTACTTTGCCACCTACTGTTGAAACTCAAGCTGATTTTGAAGGGGAGAAATGTGTTGAGTGTCGACAGCCCCTGTTCAAAATCATTGGCATAATAAAAGCAAGAATGGCTAATGTGTTGTTGAACAATTACTCGAAAGTTAAATAAAAACACTGGCAACTCCAGATTGTCAAGAAAGAGGAAAGTGGACAAATTCACAAAGGTGTGGTAGGAAGTTTGTTTTAATAACCTATTCATATAGTTTAGCTTTATTATAGTTTAAAACTTTACATTTAAAGCAACAGATCTATATATTTTTGTTTTGAATGGTTTCGTTATGAAATAAAATTTAATTTTAAAATATATTATTACCAACCGAAACATAACTAACCGTATTATTTTAGAATAATCATAACAAAGAGCAAGTTCTGTAATGTTTTTAACTTTCATTGGTAAAGTAAACCCGAATTTGTGGGCTTAAAATTCTCAAATTCCGTATACTAATTAAGTCGTTCACCATATAATATGTAGTAAAAATTTCGTTCCAGTTTGGGAAAACGGTTTCGGTTATCGAGTAGTTCGGAGCGTTACATGTCGAAGCGCGCAATGTATTTCTTATGGAAGCTGCCGGTCGAGCAAACCTCGTTCTGTGACGTCACGATTTCAGGAACCCAGTCTGTAGTAGAGTCGGCCTTGGCCTATGCTTCCGAAAACCACCTCTGTGCCACCATGCATCACAAACTCCACTCCATCAAACCATTTAACGACGCCGCCAACCACCATCCCATCTGTGCCACTCAAAACCCACAAAATATTGTCCATATCTCTAATATACCACCTAGTGCAAACTTAATGCCTACCAACATTGTATCTGCGCTATCAAACACCACTGTGACTCAATCTACCGCTACACTTGGTAATTCAATTGAGTAACCGACATCACAGTTGCACTTTCGAGCTGTGCCTCCAAAGATTCTCAAGTTAACGTCGACATCAACAGGCATGACTGGAATAGGAAAGACTCCTGTCTGATTTTGAAAAGTTGGTGACCAGTTTTACAAGCCACTTAATAAGGAATCACTCAAACGAAATGGAAGTTAGCAAAATTTTAGCACATCTTAAGGGCTCGAAGCATCGTACAATTGTATTAGAAAAACTAAAGAAAAAGCGTAGTTTTTTTAAAAATTTCAATGCTATAAGATAAAATAGTGGAACTGTGGAGGTAGTCAGAAGGCCAGCTACAGAAACAGTTGCGACATATTACTCATCATGTCGACTATGCCTAGTTTTTTTTCAAAAAAGTTTGTACAGGCACCTGAGAGAGTGCCAGCTTGGGCATTGCAACAGTTAGGAGCTTGACTCAAAAATAACTCCGTAAAATGCTCAGTCTTTTGCTTCCACTTTGATTATGGTTGATAAAAAGTTTTCTGTTAAACTAACAGACAATGTATTCACTATCATGAAGAAATATCTTTCAGATACTGTAAAGAAAGACGAGTCAATTTGTACCTATTTGTACGCTCATAAAATCCTGGATAATCATATGAACACTTTCTTTTCTCAAAAACTTAGAGAGCAACGCTACTCATAAACCTTAGGTCAAGTAATCCTGAAAAGTCAAATCTTGGAGAGTTTCCTTTAAGGCCTGAATTTTATGAAAAAATTGTTGGTAGAGTGAAGAAAATATCAGGATACAATGAAAATGATGGTTCTTTCAAAATACCAACTCAAACAACAAAACTAGGGCATTCGCTTCATGCATTTTATGATATTCTTCAATGTCATGGGAATCAGCGGTAATAACAAAACGCTTTAAACAGCGGGACGGTTTCAAATCCTTACGGGGAAACAGTGAAGCACAGATATATCAGTCAATGCATCTAGGACTTGCAGTAAGCCACTCAGACCTCCAACTGCTGAAGGTCTAAAGCTTTTAAAATCTTGCATTGTTTTAAAGGAACCTGAGCTTGGCAAGAGCCTAAATTTAAACCCAAACAAAATACCTGACGTGAATTAAGAGAAGTGTCAATGGCTCATGTAAAACTTCTCAATAGAAGGCGAGCTGGTGAAGTTCAGCGAATTAAAGTAAAATATTACAATGAAAGAGCCAAAAAGGAGCACAATGATTAAGTTTTTGAGTCATCATCTGTTGTCGAAATAACTTTCTGCGATAGTTTGACAAGGTTTGAAAAAGGGGGAAAACAGTGCCTGTCCTTTTGACACCCCCAATGAAAGAGAACTTCAACCTTCTAGTAAACACAAGAGAAATTGCAATAGTAAATAAAAAAAAATCCATTCTTTTTTGACATACCCGAAACTGAAGACAGCTTTCTGCGTGGAACTGACGTGCTCCGTAAATATTCAAAATTTTGTGAGACTAAAGATCCAAGTAGTTTAACTTAAACGAAACTGCGGAAACTCAAAGCTACCATGAGTCAGTTACTACATCTCACGTCTGGAGATGCGGAGCAACTAGCACGCTTAATGGGCCATAACATGGCATGTAGCTATGAGATGGCAAGATGGCGGCCGGTCGTAAACCAGCTTCACGATGTAGTGCTTGTGAAAGTAATGTTACTAATAGGACTGGTGGACTTGCAGTGGTATGTGCGCGAGTTGGTTCCATTCAAATTGCGCAGGAATATCAAAAAAGAAATGTGATTTTATGTTTAGTGAATTGAACGAAAAAGCAAAATGGTTCTGTAACAAGTGCGACACTGAGGTGAAACAGAGAAAATAATTTCTCTGATGCATTACAATAATCATTTTAATAGTTTATCATTTTTGACCAATAGTAAAAAAAAACTAGCTGTTTCAACAAAACTCTTGGTACCCTTTAACGTATCTATATATGTAGAATTCATTTCTCTGTTTTTATTCAACATTATTGTTTTGTTTAGCTTTCCAATTTGTAAAATAATTATTTGTTACTGTTTATCCTAGAATTTCACCATGTAATACACATCACGATGCTACAAAATGGATGATAAATTAAATTATCAATTACAAATTATTCAATTTTTATAGTTTTGCAAAATTATGAATCTTGTTATGTGTATTGCATGGTCAAATTATAGGATATAAACAGTTAAAACAATTATCGGGCAAACTGAGAAGTTATATCGAACAATAATGTTAAATAAAAAAACAAATTAGTCAGTTCTATATACCATGTACAGAGGTTTTGAAGTGAACCAACAGTTTTGTTGAAATACTTAGCCTCAGTATCTGTCAAAAGTAATAAATTTATGAAAAATTATTCTGATAAAACAGAGAAAATATTTTTTGGGGGGAATAAAGACTCTCAGGGTTGGTAAAATTCACTAAATTTAATGGCAAAACACTTTGAAAATTACTTTTAATTATAAGAGCTATTTAATGTAACTTTCAAAATTTACCATTTACCAAATCATTGGTTCTTAACCCCAGAAGGGGGAATAGACTGTGTTAATGAAAAACTCTTTACATGCGAAAAACACTAAAACAACTGTTACTACAAAAAACGCAATATTTGGAAGAGAATAGATAGTATAAATACCCCCGTTGCAGCAGACACAGCGTATTTCTAATATGCAAAAACATATTTAAATTGAACATAGCAAGACAAGACATGTTTTTGTAATCTCCTTAAGAATAACATGAGGAATGCGTATGCAGGTTTGCTGCCACAAAAAAAGAGATGTAGAGGATATTAAACTATAATACATTAGATCTCATCTAGATGAAGCCACAAACCAAGTTTTATTAAGATATGATGAGAAATAAGCGAGATATAGAATTTTACTTATTTCCTCTAAGGTTAACATTGAGACAACGTACTGTGTTTACCACTAAGAATATCTCGGTAACCGATGGACATAAAGCAATAATTCAAATACTAACTTGTTTGTTTTTTCAAGCTGAATTCAATGGTGCTAACCAAAAGTCGATTATTTTTATTTTCCCATATGATAAACCCAAAAAAAAACCCATTTTTGGGAGAGGTTTATCTCCTTTACCCCCCCCTTCCAGTGGTCTGATCGGGCTGGTTTTCGAACTCATCCGAATAATTACTACATTACACCCTATACCAAATTTCATTCCGATTGGACCACTTTTGCGAGCGATATCGTGCTTACAGACACACATATATACAGGGTGTTTATGGGTGATCGTAAAATTTTATGGTTTATAGTGTTTAAGATGCCAAACAAAATGAGACTACCCGCATGTCTGTAAAAATTTAGGTTCAAGAGTTATGGAGGTTAAGTGTTAAAAAATTAATTTTTTCAAACTTCTACGAAAAATTAATAATTTAAAAAGATTTACTTACAATCTTTAAATTCAGCTTGAAAGAAAAAAATCTAGTATTTTGAATTATTACTATACATCAATTGGTTACGGAGATATTTTTTTTTCCATTTGGCGGTAAACACAGTACATTGCTATGTTATCTTAAGGGGAATAAGTAAAATTCTTTATGTCGCTTATTCCTTTACATATCTTAAAAGAAACTTGGTATTTAGCTTCAGCTACTTGATGTACATTGTAAATTGGTCTAAAAACTCCCATTTTTAAATTTCAATGGCAGCAAACCTGCATACTCATTTCCTATGTTATTCTTACACAGAATAAAGACATACACCTCCAAGCTGGGTTTCGTTTTAAACGTTTGAGATTCGCTGAGAATGCAGGTCTGCTGTAAAAAGGGTATTAAATTTTCAAAATCTTCGAAAAGATCAGTGAAATTATAATAGAATTTAATTATGCATAAAGAGAGAAAGTATTTGTCAGATTTCTGCTACGTTTATTAGATTTCCTTTCCATTTGTGTTTTTGTTACAAATTCAGTGCCTATGGCCTGTATGCAAAAACTTTCCATAGTTTACTCATTACAATACAATGTACGTTAATAGATTAAAATTATATTTTCCAGGTTGCTAAGACCAGTAAAATCCTTCCTATGATAGAAAAAGGAAGGATCTTAGATTTAATCGGGAAAGGCATTGATGATGTCACTGTAGGTGTGGACTACCCTGCAAGTGACATTGAGAGCTGTAACGGAGAAGGAATTTATGATGATTTAAAAGAAAACTTTGATGGAAATGTAGAAGCTAAGGAAAATGGAGATATTGACTCAACAATGGATAATTTAGAAGCTGTTGACCATGTTCTCACAGAAGTTGATTTAAATAAGAAGGGGAAACCTCGGCAACTAAAAAAAGCGAATGACCTGTGTTAAGAAGCCATGGTCTGAAGAAGAAAGAGAGGTTGTTGTTAGGCATTTTCATGAACATATTCATTTAAAGAAGCTTCCTGGTAAAAAGGAATGAGGCAGTGAGGAATCACTGCACAGCAGGAAGTGGACCCACATTAAGTTCTTTGTTAAAAACCAAATTTCAAAATGTTAACTCTTTAATTTTTTCTAATAACTAACCTATCTTTAATTTTATTTAGGTTTATTTTTGGTAAGTAACTTAAGTTAAAATTTCTTTTGGTAACCATATTTCTTTCTTGCTCTTTGGTTGGTATTTTTAAATTATTGATGGTAAAACGAAGGTACCATCATATAAAACTGTCATGTTGTATAGTTGATTCAAAATCCCATTACATTAAATAGGGTGTTCAGAAAATTGTGTCAAAACCGTGTGGACCAGATAACACTCGGCATTTCAAACAAAAAATGTCGAGTAAACATTGATCCAAAAATGTTTTAAAAGATCTGTCTGTGTTTTTTATTTATCATATCTTATGATGCTGTTAAAGTATACACAGTCATGATGCTTATCTTATGATGCTGTTTATACAATGTCATACTTATATCAAAACTTGTTCGTTTCGTTTTTCATTTGGTTGAGGTAGAGGTTCGATATACTTTATAATTTCTTGCTGTACGGCTTTCTGTTACGTTTGGGGTACGGGATAAACTGCTGACTTGAAGTTTTGGGGCTTTTCTACACGGGGTTCATGCTGATATTTGTTGCAAAAACCTGGCTTTTCCGAGAATACGTGGTTGTATTTAATCAATAAATCACATAGCAAATCCCTCTCGTGTTCATTTATTCATTGGTTTGGTGATACCGCATCACAGATAGCTTCTTTGGTTAAGGATGTTGTGTCGTTGCAATTTGCTTTGTGCTCGGTTACATAATATTCATTATTTACATAGTTATATTCATCATACATAAAATTATCATCATCATTATCAATATTATTATAGGTTGACATTTCGTCTTTACTTATCCAATGGCAGGGGTTGTAGTGATATGACATAATTGACCATCATTTAGTACCATATCGAACTTCAATATAATATTTGTGTTATTTATTAACATATTTTTAATAATACTATCGAAGTTTATATCCATCTTAATAATAGCTAACGTATCTACTTTTAATATCACTGGTTTCGACGTTGGGCACCATTCGAAATTGCAAAAATGTAGTTGGTCCTTCTATGTTGACTGGGGCATAAATGATGCGCTATATCCTTTTGGATTCATCACCGATTGCGGTTTTAATAATAGTGTTTGTGAGAGGAAGTTCTTCGAACGGTTTTAATTTTCTGAATTTTCTACGATTCTGAAATACATGTTACTGAGGAGCCTATGTCAGTTAACGCATTAATTTTGTGTTATTTATATTGACTATAATTTTAGGGCAAGTGATTTGAATAGGTTTTGTAGTGGGTTTAATTTCTGGTGTTTCATTTAACAGAAAATCTTTATCGCACATGATGTTATTGTAATTTCACAATTATACTCTGTATCAATGAAAGGTCCGAGGTGTTGATCTATTATTTGCGCTGCGGTTGCATTATTAGTATGTACAGGGTTTATTTGTCCTCGGTTTGCAATCACAGCGCGTTGAAATTTCCCGGCTGTGGCAACTGGGGAGAGCTGATGTCATTGGCTGACGTGTTGGCTATAGGTGGTGGGGGATGGCTCATAGCTTCTGCGAATCTGTCGCTTTGTCCAATGATGGCTAATACTTGAGCTTGTTCATTTGACGGATAACGTTGGTCGTTCTGTTATTCTCCGTTGCGTCTTTGAAAATCTCTATCCCTGGGGTACAGTTTGTATTCCCTCTGCTGTATGTGGTTGTTATGCTCTGGTCTATAGTTGTTTTGGTGTCGGTCGTGGTGGTTGTTTCGATTTCCATTGCACCCTTGACTTCGGTTGCGGCATAGTGGGGTTGGGTATATTAGGGGAATATTTATTATAATATTACAAAACTTAGGTCTACGACTCATCTTAACAACTAGGTATCTATTTGAAAGCTGGAATCAGATTCACAACATTTCGTTAACAGTCTCACGTTGCGCTGCCGATTTGTAAATACACATTCTACCTCGTCACTTTGCATATACTGATTCAATAGTATATTAATATTCCTTCCACCATGCTGTTAGTGAGGTTAGGTTTGTGTTATGTTGCTGTGGTGTTTAGTGTGTTTATAATAGAAGAAAAAGAGGAGGAAGTGTTATTTTCAGCCAACCTTTGAATTCGTCTAAGAAAAGAAAGGTAAATGGGCGACTGTCTGATGTAAGGAAAAAAACTGTTATCAGCAACACATGAAACAAGAGAAGACTGTAAATGTCCAAAATTAAAATGTTTTCCAAGATTAAAATAAAGCTAAGAAACTACGTGATAGTAGCTTTTATTATCGTGTGGTAAAAGGAGAATACTGTCGCTGAAATAAACGTTTGTTCGAAAGCTTTTATATCTATACATGGAATAACACAGAAAAAGTTAGAAGTGATCCAACGTTATTTGAAGAAAGGTGTGAGCTCTAAGGATGACCGTGGCCAACATTCTATTTGTAAATATCGTTTTAATGAAGATGTCCGTACTGCAGTTAGACAACGTATTAGTTCTTTCCTAGGCGATCATAGTCACAAAGTTAAATTTCTTGAATTGAGAAACCAAGTTATGAACTCGTAAAACAAAATCATGTCTGAGGAAAGGCTAATTTAGCCTACATGCTTTGTAAAATAATTTCAGCCATATTGGGCTATGTTCAAATAAATACTATATTTTTGTATTAAGTTTAAGATTGTAATTAATTTGTTCTATAATTTTTTTAACAGGTTAACCACAAACTGTTTGCGATTCATATTTTATAAATCAAAGATACAATTTTTCTATTTTCTTGCCATGAATTTTTTTAAGAAAGTTTACAAAATATTAATCGAGGGGGTGTGTTAAGGATATTTTTGTATAATAACACTTCTCTTGTATTATGTGTAAACTTTATTCTCTATGTACGGTATCACCTGTTTGTCACTTTTTGTCGTTGCTATTTCTGTTTATCTTGTGTATGTGAAAATGGCTACCGGGTTTAAATGTATTATGTACTTTTCTTAATTAATAAATAGTTTTTGTATCCTGCTCTGATTTGTTCTGATTACTTATTAGGGTTCAATGATAACCCATAAAAACATCCAATAAAGTTTATATTCCATCAGAACTAAATATCTCAAAGATGTACGAGTTATACAGGGATAGACAAAAGTGTGAATACCCCCAACTAACCTTTTATTGCGTCATATTAGGAAAACCAAACTCAGCACACCTTCACAGAATTAAAAACAGCACTTTTGAACGACAGTCTCATTTTCGCCCCCACCCCCAAAATGGGCCACCTTGGGGGCAACCCCAAATTTTTAAATGCAAACCCCTATCGAGTGACCCCTCACTTTAAAGGTTTGTCAAAAAAATTCAATGGCGCAAACCGGGGGTCAATATCACCCCTAACCGAACTGGCGGCCATTTCAAAATTTGAGATGGGTATCAAGCTAAAGTGTGGATACCACATCTTAACTATTAAACGGGTTACATTAGGCAAACTAAACTCAGCTCAACTTTAAATTACATAAAACTGTACTGTTTTGTAGCAAAAATAACTCTGTCTGAGCCACCAAAATTGGGCCCTTTGGGGGCAGCCCCAAATTTTTAAATGCAAACTCCTATCGAGTAAGGGTTTGTATCGAGTAATTCCTCATTTTAAAGGGTTTGTCAAAAGAAATACAATGACGCAAACCAGAGGTCGATATCACCCCCCTCCGCAAACCAGAGGTCGATATCACCCCCCTCCGCAAACCAGAGGTCGATATCACCCCCCTATCCAAAATGGCGGCCATTTCAAAATTTGGGATGGGTAAACAAGGTAAAGTATGGATACCCCCCCCCCCTTTAAGTATTAACTGGGATACAGTAGGTAAACTAAACTCTGCTCACCAATTTATACGACATAAAACAGAACTTTTTTGTAACAAAAACAAATTTGCCTCGGCCCCCAAAATGGGGCCTTTTGGGGTAGCCCCAAATTTTTAAATGTAGACCCCTATCAAGTGACCCCTCATTTTGAAGAATTTGTCAATAGAAAAAAATGGTTCAAACCGGGGGGTCAATATCACACCCCCAGACGAAATGGCGGCAATTTCCAAATTTGGAAGGGAGAAGGCCTGATAATAGTGCTTCTCTTGTAAACGCTCAAATTTTGAAATGCATGTCTTTCAGGTTAGGGGCTGAAAGACATAGCACTGTGAGACAGTTTACACAGTACGTATCACATGAGAAATATAGGCATATTTTCAATACCAAGTTTAACATTGGTTTTGGGTATCTACGTATGGATACATGCAGCAATTGTGATAGCCCAGCCAAATCTTTTGTTTTAAATGTTAAAGAACACACTAGTTACAGTTCTTGTACAAAATGTGCTCAACGTGGTGTTTGGGCCCAGCAGCACATGACATTTCCTGAAATTGAAGCTCCAAAACGAACTGACAACAGTTTTATTATTATTTTTTAATATGACGATAACGATTTTCATTATGACGAAACTCAATTATTGTTCATTCTTGTTGTTCATTTCATACTTCTCTCCTTTTTCGTGGGATTATTTACACTAAATATGCCTTGCAGTTATGGGGACAATTATGTAATTGTGGATACTTGGTACTGTTCCAATCAAATTCCCATCAAACGTTGCTTTGTCCATGATCCATAGAACTTCTAAATTTCAAAAATTGTATTCCCTGAGAATTCAACAGAAAACCACGATCGCTCAAGGATATCAAACGATGGAAGGCAACTGAGTTCCAACAGTTTCTTCTTTACACAGGCCCTGTTCTTCTCAAACAAGTTTTAAAAGGAGATAAGCCAGTGTATGACCATTTCATGATTCTTCATATCGCAGTTAGAATCCTAGTGAACTCAAATGACTATACAGAATATGGTGAATATGCTTAATGGCTTCTTATCCACTTTGTCGAATCAACAAATAGGCTATATGATCCACAGTGCATAACCTACAATTTCCATGGGCTGACCCACCTAACTAAGTGTGTTGACTTATTTGGTAATTAAGACTAACCTAGCACATTTCCATTTGAAAACTACTTGCAGTTTTTAAAATAATTGTACGTAAAGGGGACACGCTATTGGAACAAGTTTTAAAAAAGGTGTGAAGAGATAATGACACCAGAGATATTTATGAACCGAAAGTTAAATATTCCCATTCTTTGACTGTCCAAACGACCGACCTTCTCTTCATTCTCTCTTTAGTTCCTCCTCTCCCTAGTTGTGATGTATCAAAACTGTACTCATCAACAAGGATCCTAATTTTGATCTCGAAATCACTCTTTCAGATTCATGTTGTCTATTAAAATATGGTTGTTGTTCTGGTGCACAATGTTATGTTTTCAAGAGATGTTAAAGACACCCTGAACAAAGTATTCATTAACAAGTCTTATTTTTATAACCAAGAGTTTATAAAGAGATCACCCCTACAGGTAAACTTTGCTTCTAATTTAACTCATGCAATCAAGGAATCTCCCTTATCAGAAGTCATAGGATAAGTTGTCCTGCTTCCTTATAAAGAAGGAAATGTTGTTTTTGGCTCTTACACTTTTGTAAAACATTTAATAGACGTATCATTAACTCCATTACATCACATGTGCTATAGAAAAAATATAGAACAATTAATTGTTAACAACAACAACTGCCATTGGTTGTTGGGCTATTAATTAACAATCCTGTCTAAGGAACATGCCAACCTTAGTCAGTAACAAGGCTACAAGATCGCGCCATTATCATCACGATCATCACACTTATCCTTCACTCATATTCAGAGTAACGTCCTCCATGAGGTACCTGTCTTATTAAAGTGATTAAGTGATTAAGTGACTATGTGGCTAGTAGTCAACCAGCTGTTTTTTTATTTTGTTCAGGTAAAAGCTGTTTGGGTAATGATAGTTTCTTTTGTGTATATAACAATTTTTTGGCGTTTCTCATCATTGTCTCATGTTTTCGATCATCGTTTTCCTGCGGTAACATTGTTTGACGAAGATGACTCGCTGGGTGTTATCCTAGGTAACTTCATCTGGGAAATCATGCATGGAATTTATTGGCCTTAAATTTTACTTTTATTCTTATATTGCAAAGGTCCAATAAGCTTTTAACTTTAATTTCAGGAAGGAAGAAAATACCACCACTGAATGAAGTGTTACATGAAAACATTAAAAAGTTATGTGTGTCGGTGCCGCGATGGGGTCATCATTGTTCATTTCCTAAGAGCTTCAAGTGGAAGCCCTTTATTAGAATTAGTTGATACGTCAATCAAAGTCTTGGCCTATGAAATCGTAGATGATCCGGACATTTAACTTGAAAATCAGGAATCAACCCTAAATGACACACCACCGGACTCTGAACAACGACTATCTACTTCTGTCAATGATGCACAGTCCCAAGCTTCGTTTGGTGGATCAAGTACTCCTACTTGCTCACCACACTCACAAGTCTCTCTTGCTAACCCTTCAAGTAAATTAGATGACCTCCAAAATGAAATTAAAACTCACATTATGAGTAAGCCTGTAGGATCAGAAATATTTGAATACCTGGAAAGCAACAACATGATGATGATGACACAAAAACAAAGAAAAAAGTAGTTAATTTAGTTGTAGATAACCTCATTGAGGATTGTGGGTTTTACCCAAGCGCAGATGCAAAGATTTTGTCTGCAACCCTGCCATAATAAATATATTTCCTTGTCTGAAAGATAATTTCAGCCCTGGAGGCTATGTAAGTATGGTTAACTTAATTAAATTATTTCTTTTTATATTTTTATTTCAAACCTTTCTTTCCAAAGTTTTAGGCCCATAACATTTAAATAACGACAGTCTTGAATTGTTATTTATCTTCAGTATCTTGAAATGTAATTGGAAGCGGTATTTATGTCTTAAAATAAATATAATGAAATAAATAATGATTTAACTTAAATCGGTGCAGTTTTGCACCCTTATACAGACAGTGTTGTCATCTAAGTAATTATGATTAATTACTTACATATTTGAAAAAATGGTTTAAATGACTTGATTGACAGTGCTACTGCATTTTCTGCAAAGATTGGTGTTGATGCGGAGGCAGATTTTTAACAGGCTTCAAGGGGCAACAAACCGGAACCTTAAACAATTCTTCCGAGAGGAATTTAAATAAGTTTTAGATACTTTGGTCACGGGTTTAAATGGAAATTGCTCTGTACTAAAAGAATATTCGCTCCTTAAAATGAAATTTTTTCTTTCCCCGTAACAAAGGATAAGTTGACTGAAAACAAGTCAACCACAACAGTGGTATTTTCATGTGCTTAAATTATAAATATTTTGTATTATTTTTAGGGGAACCAAGTGAAGAAGTTCCAAACAAGTTTCTGAATTATGGTTGCAAGCTGAAGTTGTGGTTGCAAAATTCCACAACTCCCTTTGAGACTGTCCTCTCTTACTGGAAAGAAACGGCAGAAATACGACTCAGCAGGCCCGTAAAATCAGAGACATCAATTTCTGAATACATAAATGAATACCCTTCATTAGCCAAGCCTACAGGTTATGTGTTAGTAAGTTATTGAAAATAGCTCAGTGATGATTTTTTTTTAATTTAAACCGATTCTTCATACCTTCCATTCCCACAAAAAAAACTGTTGAGCTAAGAAGTGAAACGATATAAGCTACAGGGGACATTTTTCAGCCCAAGTACTACGGCGCATCCGTAAAAGCAATCTACATAATTTGTGGTCACGGTGAGGCAGAAGGGCAAGAGATGGCCAAGCCCACGACACCTCACCAATACAGGCCCAAACTGAGAGAACCGTCATATTACATCTTGGCAGAGCTTATACCGGAACTAAGAAAATGAAGAGATGAGTAGCCAGAACTAAATGAAAAAATTAAAATCATCGAGGCATGGCAAAAAATATATGACCGGGATTTTGCTAAAGAGGTTGCCTCACTTGGGCGTAAACAGGCTGAACACCGATCCTACGAAAGGAGGCAGGAAACACCCTCAATAGAGGATGTTCAAAAGTTGTTAAACACATAGAAGTTACATTAGGTGACGCAGAAAAATTAAAAGAAAACTTCAGTTACGAAAATTATATTGCAGTAAGCGAATACCTTCTACTAAAACTTTGGATTTTTAATAGAAGAAGAGTGGGTGAAATAGATAAATTCAGTTAAAAAAAATTAGCTGTCAAAGAAAAAAATTACCTGTCATAGAAAAAACTAATAACACAGGAGACCAGTTTAAAGCTCTAACAATAACCGAACAAACCTTTGCAGGGAGTTTTAAACGCGTTTTAATAATATCAAAACTAAGAAGGCCAGCTTTCTCTTGGTCGCTAAAAAAGACTTGGGTCGGTTTGATCTAATGATTTCACTTAGAGGGGAAGCTCGCATAACCAGTGACAATGAATACTTAATTGTCATAAATGTAAAATACATAGAAGGCACTGCTGTTAGGAATGAATTTACATACAAACGTGGAGCAAGAAACACCCTCAGAGGAGGATGTTCAGAAGTTGTTAAAACATATAGAAGGGAGACAAAAATTAAAAGAAAACTTTATTTTCGAAAATTATATTGCAGTAAGCGATGCAGTAAGCAAATGCCTCCTACTAAAACTTTGGATTTTTAATTGAAGAGTGGGTGAAGTAGATGACGAGCTTTAAAAGAAAATAGCTGTCACAGAAAAAAAAATGATAAAGCAAGCGACCGGTTTAAAGCTCTAACATTAACCGAACAAACATTTGCATGGAGATTAAAAGTCTTAATAATGTCAAAACTAAAAAGGCCAGCTGCCGTCTTGGTCGCTAAAGAAGACTTGGGTCGGTTTGATCTAACGATTTCACTTAAAGAGGAAGCTCGCATAACCAGTGAGAATAAATACTTAATTGCCATAAATGTAAAATACATAGAAGGCACTGCTGTTATGAACGAATTTGCATACAAATGTGGAGCTGAAATCCCTAATTTTCTCACTGGGACCCGGCTTCGTAAACAGTTGGCAACCAGTCCGAGGTACCTCGACCTGACAGATGAGGACCTGAGAGTCGTCGCGGAATCGATGGGTCACTCGGAGAAACCTCACCTGACAAAATACCATCTCACGATCTTGCTCTCCATGCTGTACGGACGGGGAAAGTCTGATGCCTACCATCTCCCAGTATGCCGGAAAAAAGCATTGATGACATTGATCCAACTGTTGTTATTGAAGAGCATTCAGGGGATCCTGAGGAAATGGATTTCTATGCATAATTAACATTCAATCAGCCAGTGATCCTGATGAGCCAACCCCAGTTCTGAAAGCGAAAGGGCAAGTTACCCCTCGTAAAAGAATTTTGGGGAGCAGTGCCGATTCCTCAGACGACTCAGATGAGACAACGTCAATCAAAAGACTGAAATGGACCGACGGAGAAAAAAAACTAGTTTATAAAGTGTTTGGAGAAGATATCCTAAAGGGTAGTAATCCAGCAAGGAAAAACATTTCAGATTTTTTACTTCCAATAAAGAAAGTTTTAACAATCGTTCCTTACAATCAGTTATCACATTTATTCATAATAAATGCCCCTGAGGAAACAAAAAAAAAATGTAACGCCAGAAGTAAAAAAGTTTCTATTGAATGCGACACCCAAAAAGAATTCATGTCATGGGAAGATAACTAATGTTCCTCTGTAGATTCAGTACGTAATTCTGTCTAAGGCACTGACAACAATCGTTATATTCATTTATGGTAAATTAAAATTACCATAAATATAATTATGTTAATTTGAATTTGTGATGCGTAGAGAGAAAATGGACGTCTTGTCACTGAGGTGAATTTTTCAAGACTACGGGCAATTAATATTTTGGTTTATCCTTTATTTTTATTGTTCACTTTTTATCTAGATCTACTTTTCAGCTTTATTTTCATACCCAATTCATGTCCCAAGCGTTTAAGGCAAAAAAATATGTTAACAAAATTTTGGTCCTTGGTTTCTCACTTTTGTTTTGGTTTCATAATATAACAATGTAAATGACTGATACAATTTATAAATTTTATACGAATTGTTTAGTACTGAACTTAAGTATGCTAATAACTCCAAACTGGAAAATTATGAATAGAGGACCCGCTTGACTTTCTGCATCACATTTAGATAAAAATGTTTGATATATAAATTTGACATTTTCAACAACTAATTGACTATAAAAATATAGTTTTATGGTATACAAGACCTGATTCATTTTTTAATTGGCGTGTATTCTAAACTCCCATGGATGGAACAATATTGTCTAACTTGTGATCATTTAAGTTTGCAACTCTGTTGAAATAAATCTTTTTATGAATTGTTTATATTTAAAATATTGTAAAATTTTATCGGTTAAAAACTAATTGAACGTAACCAATCTCATGTAGTTTTGCAAGTTTGAATTATTTGCATTTTATGAAAATACATTACTAAGAATATGTTGAGACATTTTTTATAGTCTCAGTAAATTGTAACATTTTTTCTTAAACGTTTACTATAAATTCTTATATTTTCATCAGGTACATTTTTACATAATATTATACGTAATAAAGCTTACACAATTATGTTTATCTATTGTTCTTTTATAGGAATTGTTTTTTATAAACAGTCGATGTGTTATTATCATATTTTTATTTATCGGTTGAAAACTAATTGAAGGTAACCGATCTTATAGTTTTGTAAGTTTAAATTATTAGCATTTTATGAAAATACATTAGTAAGAATATGTTGACATTTTTCAGTCTCAGTAAATTGTGACATTTTTTCTTAAATATTTACTATAAATTCTTATGTTTTTATCAGGTTCTTTTTTACATAATATTGTAAATAATAAAGCTCACATAATTATGTTTATCTATAGTTATTTTATCGGAATTGTTTTCTATAAACAGTCAATGTCTTATCATCATATTTTTTGTTTATTTTTTTCAGGGTTGAATTATTGATACACTTTTGACACTGAAAAAAATCCTCTAACATAAGTTTGCAATAACGTTGATCAAATTTTGGCTTTACAGTACTTAGATTGTTGTACAATTTTGTTGTTAGAAAATAGACGATCATGCTTTTATTGTAAGTTATGTAATTGCCATCTCCAGATATATTAATTTTATATACAGTATGTAGTTTTAAAAAAGGTATTATTTTTTATTAGTGTTTTTTTCTCAGTAAAGTCTAAGGACTTACTAATATCGGTATTAAATTACCATTAAATATCACTTTGAAGAAGATGTTATTGTCAATGTGTGTTTTAATTTCAAGGGTCAAAATTTTTATTGAAGAAAATGAGAATAAAAAACTACTTAAACGTAACAGATCAATAGTTTTTTTTAACAGTGTAAGGTAATAAATTTAAATTTCATGAAATGATATAAATAATCCAACAATTAGTTCCCGAAGTTATCTATGACCCAACATACTATTTGACGCACAACAATTTTTGGATACAAATCAGTAGCTGGAAAAAGTACAGGAACTATCAACGCTGTGTACTTTAAAAACTAAAATATCCTTCATAAATAAAAGTTTTTTTATTTTTTTTATTGTCAACAGACATATCAGTCTTAATACCAGATTTTTTAAAGGATATATATGTGTTGCAGCTTATAACAGGAAGAAAAAAACAACTGAATCTGTCAAAAGCTTGGGAATAGTTAAAACCTATGAAAAGGGCCAAAAAATATGCTGCAGACTTGCTTTATGAATTTAATAACAGAACTAACTGCAGGTTTGGAGTTTTTTTTGCTAAGTCTGTCAACTTAAAACCCCTCTGGATGTGTTTGGTATGAAGAGTTGTAAAAAATTCTTATTACTTTTTATAGGATTAACTTTTTTAGCGAATTTCCCCTATAGGGAAGAAGCTATTACCGTAGGTCTCATCGTAAGACCTAAGCCCAAGACCATGATAACTTTTCGTTTTGGGGCCCCCAGAAGGAAAAAACACTATTCGTTAAAATCTTTAGATATGTGTGTGTGTGTGTGTGTGTGTGTGTGTGTGTGTGTGTGTGTGTGTGTGTGCGCGTGTGTGTGTGCGTGCGTGCGTGCGTGTCTGTTAGCACGATAGCGGCCGTAAAAATGGTCCGATCTTTATGTAATTTGGTACAGACATGTAAAGTGGTAATCAATTGGATGAGTTCGTAAACTAGCCCGATCGGACCACCGGAAGTGGGAGTAAAGGGGGATAAACCCCTCCAAAAATGGGTTTTTTGAATTTTTTACATGCTAAAATAAAAATAATCTAATTTTTGTTAGAACCATTGAATTCAGCTCAAAAAAACAAACAATTTGGTATTTTGAATCATTGCTCTATGTCCATTGGTTACCGAGATATTGAAAGTGGTAAACACAGTACGTTGCCCCAATGTTAACCTTATGGGGAATAAGTAAAATTCTATATCTCGTTTATTTCTCAACATATCGTGATAAAACTTGGTAAATGGCTTCTTATAGTTCAAATATACTAAATATAGAATTAAAACCAACCAGTTTTAACAGACCTGTTGCAGCAAACCTGCATACTCATTCCCTATGTTATTCTCATGGAGCTTACAAAAACATATCAAATCTTGACGTAGGGCGAGTGTATCAGTGAATGACCGGTTAAGGGTAAGATCCAAGAGCAAATTAAGATTACTTTCACATTAAATAGATTTCGATGTGTTCTATATCGTCCAACTATTGCATAACATTTATAGATTGATATAGGATATTGCTTATAAATCTAAATAGGAAGGAAACGGTTTTAATAAATTTTTAAGAAAACTATGTCGTAGTTTCAGTGAATGACCGGTCTCGTGTCAGTAAATGACCGGGGTCATGTTTCAGTGAATGACCGGGTTGATTTCGACCAAGACGGATAAAAAATATGTCTAGGAAATAATTTTTTCAAATATTTCCAATAACAAATCGTAAAAATAATGATAAATAACACTTATGTGAAGTTACTTTTAGATCAAGTACGTAAGGCAATATTTATCTTTGTTTACAAATCTTTTTAGTATCACTGTTTTACTTTTTTTTTATTCTAACCAACACTCAAAACTTTTGATTGTGTCTTTCTTTAATGCTTGCGTGTTCCTCTCCTTCTTTCTTCATCGTTTGCTTTTTTAACCACTCCTTCTACTTTTTTTATTTTATTTTTGCGTATGTTGACAATTTTTTGAATGCAGTTTTGTCACGGATGTTTTCTTCACAAAGGATACTTGACGATGTGCTCATACTTTAAGCTTATGATACCACCAAAAGTCAGAATATTTATTCTTTATTTATACATCTGCCATTGCTCCCTTATTAAAATTAAGCGATTGAACGTGACCAGCCAAAAATACTGCGAGGTATTTACTTACAACCCGGTCATTTACTGAATAGGACGAGAAAACCCCCTTAAATGTTAACTATTATGTAGAAACAAGGTACATTATTACTATTTGTAGTTTTATTTTTGCATCAATTGAATAATTCATGTCATATTTCAGTAAATAGCCAATTCGGTCATTCACTAGTTTTGAACAAAATTTTGATTCTGTGAATGACCGGTCTCGAAAACGTTATTATTTAAAGATCGTGAGCAGACGATTCAAACACAATACAGACTACTCATCTATAGTTATAAACTGTAAAACCAACACTATAAAAAGTATTTAGTCGTGATTTTTAAAAATAAAAATTGTCTTACATAGAATCACACTACAGTGATTGAGGTTCTGATGGTCATATTTGTAACAGAAAAAAGTAGAAATACCTAATGGTAAATTAAAAACTAACAAACCATTCTAAGATATCATGAAAATAATTAAAAGGATAACAGCCACCTTTTACGGGTGTTACCATTATTTTAACTCAATTGAACCTCTAATTATGAGTTTTTTCTGCAAAACGGTCATTCACTAGTGCATTCACCCTATTGGGTTGAAATATGTTCTTTTGCACTTGAAATTCGCTGAGTATGCAGGTTTGCTGCAATGGGGGTATTTCTTAATTTCAAGGACTATGTTGTCTCGCTGATAAGCTTGACCTGGCTGTCCTGAGATGATGCATTACACTGTTGGATAACCTCAGGAAGAAGCACTTCTGTTGGACGAAGGGTGAGCGGACGGGTGTTCGGCTAGTACCTTGAGTTTTGAAGAACTGTTAATCAAATATATATCACAATACAGATTTTGAAAAACATCACAATTCACAGGTGTTTAACCTGATGCTATGCGGTCTCGAATAATGTTCTCATGATTGTTTATTATAAGCAAAAAGTGAATAAAGGCTGGTGCTCTGCTAGTATCTTGTTTTTAAGACCAGGTTTTGTGTATGTTTTATCTCTTTACTTGTGATATATATTATGCAAACTTTGAATCTGATTCTCTCACGACTTAAGAGGCTTTAACTTTATTAGTTAAAGACTTCATCGTGTTTGGAAATTTATCATTAGTTTTGCTATTTTACATGTACATGCCTTTATGATAGAAAATATCAGAAACTTTAAAATTAAACACTGATTTTTTCCTCAGAGTAACATTTTTTACATCTTTTATAAACGTAGAAACCACTAACATCACATGTTTAGCATCAGCATTAAATGAAGTCCATGTAAGAGTGTTACATAATAATTTTTTAAATATTTTCTTTAAAAACAGATCTTTTCATTCGGATGCCTATGTAACTTCATATTATATTTAAGAATTTTGAAAATGTTTGTGTGACTAATTTAATCTCTATGTATGTGTCCATGATGACTTTTTTTACTTTTAAACTAATTAGTTTTAATTTCATAAGTAGCTGACAGTATTTGTACACAATATTTATTATTGAATCAAGTGGTTATTTTATAGTTGTCATTTCGATTAATTGGTATTAATTTAAGTTACAACTTGTACTATCTCATATTTTATAATGCCATCATTAAGACATAAAAACAACATTTATGTGTCCTTTATGCCCTGGATGTTAGTACATTTCAAAATAAAATAAATAAGTAATTAGGCATTTTAAATTATCTGGTACGTTTTTTTTGTTGGTAGCACCATTTTCATACTTTGTTTGAAGAACTATCAAGCAATAACATTAATTACATGCATTCAAAATTACTGTAAATAATGTATAATTTTTTATAATTGACTTTCCTGTGCTTATTTTAATTTTAATGTATATGATTTTGGACTTGTGCAGGAAATTGGTTGTCTCTAAAAAAAACTTCTTCACCCTTATACTCTGACCTCAGGCTTGGGAGAACCTGGGCAGCATTTACCAGATCTTCGGCAGTACTGACCACATTCTTGGCGGTTCCGACCAAAACTTACGCAGTACTGTTGAGAACCTGGGCAGCATTGGCCAGACCTTCGGCACTACTGACCACATTCTTGGCGGTTCCGACCAAAACTTACGCAGTACTGTTGAGAACCTGGGCAGCATTGGCCAGATCTTCGGCACTACTGACCACATTCTTGGCGGTTCCGACCAAAACTTACGCAGTACTGTTGAGAACCTGGGCAGCATTGGCCAGATCTTCGGCAGTACCGACCACATTCTTGGCGGTTCCGACCAAAACTTACGCAGTACTGTTGAGAACCTGGGCAGCATTGACCAGATCTTCGGCAGTACTGACCACATTCTTGGCGGTTCCGAACAAAAACTTACGAAGTACTGTTGAGAACCTGGGCAGGGCAGTCCTGTTTAGAGCCTCTGGACAGAATTGGAAAGATACTCGGTCGTACTGCCAAGGACCTTGATAGTATTGATGTAAAAAATATCTGACACTTGATAAATCCATTATAAAAGAATATGACAATATTCATGTGCGGCAACAGGGGGGGGGGGGAAATGCACAGGGGCCCGAGCACACATAGGGGGCCCGGATTCACTGGAAATTAGCGAAAATGCCCGGAGCCACCGACATTATCCAAAATGGGGGGCCCAAAATCAGACGTGATAAGTAAAAAAAATAATTAGGATAGGGGCCCAGGTTCCTGAATTGCACAGGGGTCCGAAAATCCTGTCACTGGGCCTGATTATGCTTGCAAATCTTAAGAAAACGGTATATTTTCATATTCATGTTGGTTTGTAATCCTCATCAGTATAGGTGCAGTTGTGATACGTATCGATGATCATCAATAAGGGACAAACTCCTCAATAAAGGGACAGTTGTATATAGAAATCATCGGTATAGGTCCCGAAATCTATGAAATATATATATATATATATATATATATATATATATATATATATACACCGGGTGTCCCATAATAGTCCCCCCCCCTAACTTTTTCCTATATTTTTTCAAATATCAATTCCACACCACCCCCAAACATTATTGGGTGGTTAATACTTCATTTTGAAGGGGTACTCAATTTTGGCCGCCATCTTGGATCCGCCATATTGGATCCAAAATAATTTTTTCAAATGTAAAAGTGGTGCTGTGACCCATCATTTGGAATTAAATTTTTTCACTGATTACAATGCCGCAATCAGTTTTTGAATATCTTAATTGGTTCTCAAGATATGGGTAGTTTAAGTTAATTTATTTTCATCCAATTTAAACATTACAAATTCATAAAAATAGACCCATGACCACAAAATAATGCTAGATAGTGACGAATAACCACCATCAGTATTTGTTGAGGGATTTCACTTAACTTACCCCAATGTAAATTTTTTGGCTGCCATCTTGGATCTGCCATTTTGAAATGAGGTAAGTTATTTCAAATATGAAGTTGGTATTGTGGTCCATCATTTCAAACTAGTTTTTAACGCCGAATCCAATTTCGCAACCCGTTTTTAGCTGTAAAACCTAGTTTTTGAAAAATTCATATTCTTTGAGATTTTTATTAGAAACATGTCAATATCTTGAAAACTAAACTCTATAAATGAAAATGGGTTGCGGTATTAAATTCGGCGTAAAAAACTACTTTGAAATGATGGGTCATATTACCACCTTCATATTTGAAATAACTTCATTTCAAAATGGCGGATCCAAGATGGCGGCCAAAAAATTTACATTGGTGAAAGTTAAGTGTAAATCGCTCAACAATGACTGATAGTAGTTATTCGTCACTATCTAGCATTATTTTGTGGTTATGGGCCTATTTGATCAATTTGGAATGTTCCAATTGGTTAAAAATAAATTAATTAAAAGTACCCATATCTTGAGAACCAAACAAGCTATACAAAAACGGATTGCGGAATTGTAACCAGTGAAAAAATCTAGTTCGAAATAATGGGTCACAACACCACTTTTACATTTGAAAAAATTATTTTGGATCCAATATGGCGGATCCAAGGTGGCGGCCAAAAAATTTACATTGGTGAAAGTTAAGTGTAAATCGCTCAACAATGACTGATGGTAGTTATTCGTCACTATCTAGCATTATTTTGTGGTTATGGGCCAATTTGATCAATTTGTAATGTTCCAATTGGTTAAAAATAAATTAAATAAAAGTACCCATATCTTGAAAACCAATCAAGATATTCAAAAACGGATTGCGGCATTGTAACCAGTGAAAATATATAGTTCGAAATAATGGGTCCAACACCACTTTTACATTTGAAAAAAATATTTTTGATCCAATATGCTGGATCCAAGATGGCGGCCAAAATTGGGTATCCCCTCAAAATGAAGTATTACCTAACCAATAATGTTTGGGGGTGGTGTGGAATTGATATTTAAAAAAATGTAGGAAAAGGTTGGGGGGGACTATTATGGGACACCCGGTATATATATATATATATATATATATATATATATATATATATGTGTGTGTGTGTGTGTCTGTAGACAAGATAGCTCTTGTAAAAAGAGTCTGATCTTGATGAAATTCGGGACAAACGTGTAAAACATGATTTATTACTTCGAGTTCGAAAATCAGCAAAAGTGGTTTAATCTAAGAAGGTGAATCATTGACAAAATATATAAATTTTCAAGATTTACCACTCTTTATTAATTTATTCGGTTTTAATAATTAAAATTGAGTCCAGCTTTAAAATAATTACATTTTAAATCCTTAGTTATCCTACATCAATTAATCTCTAAGATATTGATTTCTGAGTGTGCTAAATGCAATATATTATCAATTAAATCTCCTCAAGTGAAAAGAATTAGTAAAAACTTGGGACCAATCTTTGGATATTAACATTTAATTATGTTATACATAATGCTTTAATTGATATTTTGTATTCAGATCATCCGCCTGTACGACAAACCGCACCTCCATCAGCACAAGTACAACCTGTGGCTATAGCTGCAATTCCATGTTCCAGCTCCGACTAACTTACCATCGGCCATAGCTCTGGAGATAATAGGTAATTAACTAATTTCTATTTCTGAATGACATGTTTTTTTGTTTTTTGTGTGAAGTATCTTCAATATTTTCAATTATATTTTGTGGGCATCACAAACCTAGTTTAGTAAGAGTATACAGCAAGGTCTTGTTTAAAGTTCAAAAACACAGAGGACGAAAACATACAACACAAATCGACCAGTTCTATATCCACTCCTTACACCGAAGTGTCGCCGCACCAAGAACTGGTTGATTTTTGTTGTATGTTTTCGTCTTCTGTATTTGTGAACTTTTAGACAAGACCTTGCTGTGTACTCTTACTAACTAGGTCTGTGATGCCCACAAAATATAATTGAAAATATTAAAGATACCTGATGCCCAAAAAAATATAATTGAAATTATAAACTAATCTCTATTAAAAAGTACTAGACTTTATTTCCATAATTCGTGCGAGACAAAAAGTATTAAGTTTTAGCTATTGTCATTTGTAGTTTATTAGCTTACACCGTGGTTCTTTCATATGTTCTGAGAAAAAAGACCTGCAACTGATGCATAAAGTGTTTACTACCTTGAAAAGATAAAAGTTAAACTTCAAGTACCTTAACCGTTGAAAACAGCCTGAAGGGTTTAAAGAACAAGATTAGTCCTATGTATTGACTGTGATATACTTGACTCTTTTTCTGTAAAACTTTAGTTAATTTTGATCTGTAGCTTTATGTTTAACGTAAATCATACACTCGCGCGAAGACTACATGTATTTTTGTTCATTTAACAATTAATTGAAATCAAACTTACCAGTTGTCATCTATGGTTGTGCTACTAATTAAAATGATAGCAGGATAGTAACATTTTACTAATCTCAGCATAAAAAACTCAAATAACAAATCAAACAATTTAACAATCATTGGAGAAAAGTCGTGTTGTAATTTTACAGTAAATATTAGCTTATTTTAAGCTTTTCTAGGTTTCTAATAAATAAATATTTCGATTTTTTTAAACAGTTACTTTATTAAGTAACATTGTGTTATAATTTTTACTGCTTGACGGTATAATTTATTCCAATTACTTTTAACTCAATAATTTTATTTTTTTATGTTTCAAGTTCTAAATAGCTATTTAATAACAATAATATATTTATATTTTTCACAGTCTAATTCAATAAACAAATTACAGATTTTAAATTGAATCTAAGGTTTGACTTTTAGGATAATAACACAATAAAGAGAATCGATTAATTTCCAACGTTGATTTACATGTCAAGTAAGGATTACACATATTGGGTATATTCAATGGAAATAATATAGTTGAATAAAGATCAATTCTCAATGCCTAATCAACGATTAAAGTGAAATTAATCTGTAAATTACAATGTTAATAATAAGTGAATGAGGATTTTTATTGTTAACAATATTTATTAACGTGTTATATTTATAGTTTTAAAATATTAAGCTTTAAACGGAAATGAAACCAGCATTTTAAATTTCTACCTAGTTATTTAAAGTTAACCGAATTTTTAATTCCTTTTAGAATATTTAGAGTCTAAAAAGAATAGCTTAGTTCTTGTTCTAGTGGATTAGCTAAGTTTCTTAGTTCAAATTCCTGATGATTTTGAGGAAACTGTAATCAGTCAATTAACCATTTCAGCTTGTTCATAAGTAAAATATATGTAAAATATAAATGTTTTAATCAACTTTAATTAATATAAAAACGATTTTACATCAACCAATATAATCATTATTAACTAAATCATTATTAATGTTAGCCTTTGAGGAAAAAAGTAAGATTAATGCTTATTAAATCCTTAATAACGCTTATTGAAACCTTAATAACACTCACTAAACCCTTAATATAGCTTATCAAATCCCTAAAATGTTCAATAACGCTTATTAAGTTAGTCTTATTACTCATCATTTACACTTCATAACAAAAGTTTTATTTATTGTTTAGATTCAAGGACTGCATCTCAGCAGCTATAATCAGCGGAGCTGGAAACATTGTAAATGATCTTATATTGTAAATATTTGTTTTATTTTAAAACTAATTAATATATTTTTATAACTTACATTTTGTTTGATTTTTTTTTAACTAAACAAAAATTGAAATGTCTTACTATCATTAATAAAAAAATCAATATTATCATGAATGTTTTTATTTCAAGTCCCTATTATTTGATAATTGTTTATTTATCTTAAAAATTATGTTACAGTTACTATATAATTTAACACCACATTTTCTTTTTAAATGTCTTATAAATTATTTTTGTGCTAAAAAATGATTTTTTTTAGTTTCACGTCAATGTGTTAGTATGACAATTTTTTACATATTAAAAAGGTTATTTACAGCAGACTTTTACAGCGAGCTCAGATCCAGGGCTGAATCTTAGACAGCATAAAAGACAAACTGAACTATAAAAATCACCAGCCTAAGAAAGATTATGGACGATTTAACAACGTCTTTGTCATTAAATGGCTCTTAATACAGAACACTGAAATTTTTCCTAGTGAATTTGTTGTTAATAAGGACACACATGCCGGCGTAGATTAGTTTGTCTAAAATAATTCGTACTTTTTCTAGGTGTACTAGGGCAACGTCGTCTCCGTAGTAAGTTCGGTCGAGAAATTTTGGTTTCGCAACTAGTCGACCGAACTGTTTTGGAGAACACACAAGTTTCATGTTGAGACGTTTCCGAATGTTCTCGATCGTTTTACCGAAGACTGCGTTGTTCATCAACTTAAAGTAATCTTGTTGAAACTTGGTCTTGGCTTCTTTCCGCAGATCGGAGTTCTTCACGATGTATGACTCCAACCACCCAGACTGACGGAAACGTACGACTCGATGAATGCGAGTTAACACCAGTCCCTTCTTTAAAGTTTGTTGCAGGATCCTGTAATGATATAATTATGTATTTATGCTTATCGTCTAAAGTCGTCATCAGTTTTTTAAATTTACCTGTCGGTGGGAAACGGGTTTCACAGCAGTATGGTATATCTTTGTGCTGATGATTGACTGCTGCGGATAATGTAGGTCAACTTCCATCACTTACCCAAAGTCACCGTAAGGATCTAACGATTGAATGTCTAAGTCTTCTAAGTCTTTGATTTCCTTCTTGGAGAATCATTCAAAGTCGCTTGTAAGTAGCTGTTGCGACATAGCCCAACCGTAAAGGTTGTTAGCATCGAGGTATAATAGGTGACGTGTCGGTTCATCACGTACACGATCTTCAGGTCGGCACCGGTCGTGGTTTGCTTTGGCATGTCGCGTGATCGCCTGCGATATACCTCCCCTGATACCTTGTTCAAAGAACAAGTACATGTCAAAGTCACGAAGCGTATTCAACTTAACTTCTGTCAGCTTTAACATGACATCCCATGCGTAAGAAGGAAGGTTGAGGTAGTGTGATGGGTCTAACCGCAACCGCTAACCGCAAAAAGGAAACAACTGGCCAAGAATCACAAATTCACTTTTTCACGTTTTGATTCTTCTTTTGGAAATACATCATTTACCGCTAAAAGGAATCATAGGAGTTGAAAACTCTATGCGTAGAACCATTTGAAGATTCACGTATACTGCATAAAGGGAACATTGACTGTCAGTTTTCCTTTTTTGCAGTGAAGAGTATATCTCTTAATCAGCTGTGATAGATGATTCTTCTTATTTTCTCAATATGGTAGCATCTAGCTGGATTGCTAGATTACTTGCTTAGGTTATGTTTCTTGTGATTCTGATTTGGTCCTGTTTATGCATTAATTAATTTTTTTAACTTTTTTTAACTTTTATGACTTTAAGAATTGGTATCCGAAGTACTATAAAAGGTCATGCTTGAGCACAGATTCCTATAGGAAAGATTGCCCCAAAGATAAGAAAATTGTCTTTGGGCTTTCAAAATATCACAAGTTGATTTTTTCCTCTTCTACCCCTACTAACGTGGTATGTTCCCAAACAATGACCGGTATTTCTGAAAATTTATTTCGGTTGAGAAATTCAGAAAAAAAACATTGAGCTACCCAACACAAAAGCCTACAAAGGAAAGGTACCCATCAATGAAGTTAAAATGCAAGATATAAATATAGCAAAAGTGTACGTTCCAGCAGACAAGATGGATTTTTTGAACGAAATTATTACATGGCCTACAACACAGAATGGAGACCCTGACAGGGACGACTAAAATTGTTAGATGTCATTGTTCTTATGTATTTTTCTTACAATTGTTATTTGATTAAGTTTCCTTCAATAAACATCTATTTTAAGGCATTTAACTTTATTTGTTTATTTTGTTGACCCCATTTACCGCAAAAAGGAAATATATCCGCAATTAAAACTGTGCTATAATTAGGCCTAGTTAAGAGCAAAATTGTTTTTCAATGGGTTATTTTCAGTCATGTTGAATATAACAAGAAAAAAATAGTCAGGCATCCAACTACAACCATGCAATTACTGTGCAGTTTTTTCATCTACTGTAAAATTTACTTTTTGGGACATGTTCTCTTTTTGCGGTTAGCGAGGGACGTTTCACGGAACTGCCAAAAAATACTCGTCAAAAGCGCAACATCACATTGTAAATACACTAAAGCATAGTCTTCTAGGTTTATGCACTCGAAGGTATCCCCTTTGCACTCGTGACTATCGTCTGTATCCGTAATTTGACTATAGTCTGTATCCGTAATGTGCTCCAGTATGAGGTCGTTGTAAAACGCTTCCTTTGGCGGTAGATCTGTGGTTGACTGCAACACTCTGAGCGATGTAACATTGATGTATGGAAACATCTTCTTCGTCTCGACGAGCTGCTCTGGTGGTAGTGCCGCTGCTGGGCTTGCAAGGCTTGCAGCCTCAAATGAGCCTATTATGTCTGTACTATTTGGGGGATGGCACGCGACTGAAGTTAATACGGTAAGGTGATTGTCTCGGTTTTCATTGGTCACGTGTTTGTAAGCTACTACTAATATTGTCACTCGTTGCAAACTCGGTTTAGTGTTTGCAACGAGTGATGTTCGACAATAGCCACAATGATACAGGCTTTTAACCTTGTCCCATTGCGGTTTGTACACGCTAGTTGTTTTTAAAACAAATTCAGATTCGTTTTGGTCACTTGGTATGTCACTGTAATATTGGAAAATGCATTTACGACAACACCTCTCTACAAAGTCTGCCCATGGTGATGGTTCGGTTTTAAAGTAAATCAGTTCTATTGTTACGTAGTTTTCAGCGTAATAGCTCATGAGTTCATTACAAAAATGGAAGGGTATAAAGTCCTCTAGTTCGTAGATGTTCGTATAACACTCGATGTTTCCGCACACAACACTCACGCACTGCTCAAAAAGAGATTTCATTGTTTAATTTTGTTTATAAAATAAATAGTAAAAAGTAAAACAGTTTGACAGTAGACTGTACACTAAGCTAGAGCACACAATGATGTACAAGAGTTTTCTCATGTCTCGCTAGCGTAGAGAAACCCCAGAATGTGGTGGGGGTTATGACGTATTCACAGTCCCCTCCACAAACTATCGACCTAGCGTCATTCTCCGTTCAGTCGCCACCGAGATAACTTGTCCAAAATGTCTCAGCCTAGCAAGCAGTGGTGGTAGACCATCATTATAAATGGGGAACAGATATTTCCGATAGTCAATTTGTGGACGTATTGGAAACGGTCGAAACTGACATACGGCATCAATTCGATGGTATATCAACTCAAGCTCTAGTCGAGGGATTTGAGCATGCAATGGCATACTACAGCACGACAATATGTCACGAGCCGCAGACACCAGAAGAAGAGGCGTATGTTCGGGGACTATGGGATAGCCTCCAAACTGTTTGGAGTGTTATCCAGTTTCGGCAAAAGCGGTAGCACTACCAACCAGTTCCAGTCGACAAATATTAATATTGTTTTTGTATAAAATAAACGGTGTTTTCCTTAACACTCTAAAATTACAAATGAAATTAAAAATAAAAAAACGAAAAAAATATAATAAAATAGCACAACAGTTAAGGGAGTTTGGGTTGAAACACTCAAGTTTATCTACGTGGGTGGTCCCCTCCCACCTCATCACGGTGGGGGGAGGACAAAGGACCACCCGACCACCCGCGGTTTTGTGAAGGGGTTGGCGGAAGGGAAGGGATAACAAAGGAGGTCGACTTGCCGCGCCCAGCCCTCTGCCACTCTGTCCCTCGCTGCTCTACCCACATTCACGTCTCAGTCGCTATCTATCGTTGCACCTTTTTAATTCCATTTTCAAAATACGTCTTTCCCCACCATTCAATTTTCCCACGACGAGCTGGTTAATACAATGCAGGCCTACGTGCCTGGATCGCATTGGTCAAATGAGTTGTCGGGGGAGGATCTGCTCCGGGCTTGTCAGCAGGTCGAGTACGCTGTTGATTTGTTTTATGAATTCTCGACTCCTGATGGCCCGTGGAGAAAGGATATATGCGACCGGGACCTCACGTTGGCGGCGAGAAGGCGGAGGAACTTCTTCGTGCGGAGCCGGGGGAGCGGCTGCTCCTTCAAACGAGGCCGGTCGGCGAACTTCTGGAGGCGATGGCGAGGCCGACGACATCTGCAGCCCAGGAGATCGAGCTGCAGGAGTGTGGGCTGCGGCTGTAGCAGGTCGAGACGGCTCTATCCATAAACCCAATGCCGTCTACCAGCTCCGGGAGGACCCACCCGCCGAGACGCCCCAGAGCTTCACCGGCAACGCAGATCAAGAAGAGGAAGGCGGAGGAGGAAATAGAAGTTATTGTAATCGATGATTAAATATATGTTTCCCCTCCCTTTCGTCCCTCTTTTTTTTAAATAAATAACTTGTAGATAGGTAAATAACCTTTTGTACTTGTAAATAAATAAAAAACAAACAATGACGGAAAAATGATAAGGTAGCCGAGTTTTATAGAATATAACCTCGGACATTCTATCATATGCTGTGGTGATGGTGTCTCGCACCCCTCGGATCACAGACAACGACGGGAGCTGGATATTAATCACAGCATTCCAGACTGTCTGGGAGGGTGCAGCGTTGTATGCGGGCAGTAATTATGCTAATGAGGGAGTTTTTTAAAATTAATTATGTAAATGAGGGGGGTCATCAATTATGCTAATAAGGGGGGGGGTTAATTAATTAATTATGTACCTGGGGGGGGGGTCATCCCGCCTCCCGCAGAAACGGCTAAGTCATACTACTAATACCATTTCCATATTTAAAATAACTTACTTAACTTCAAAATGGCGGATCCAAGATGGCGGCCAAGAAATTTACATTGGTGAAAGTTAAGTGTAAATCGCTCAACAATGACTGATGGTGGTTATTCGTCACTATCTAGCATTATTTTGTGGTTATGGGCCTATTTTATAAATTTTTTATGTTTAAATTGGTTTAAAATAAATAAATTAAAAGTACTCATATTTTGAGAAGAAATCGAGATATTAGACATTTTTAAGATCTTTTCATTGTTAATCCCTTAGGGACAGGTTTTTGCCGAGATGGTCAAGCAAGGATTGCTATGCCGAGATGTTCAAGCAAAGACTGCTATACCGAGAGGCTGATGCAAGAATGACAAGACAAGAATGTTTGACAGCTACTTATTAAGGTTTTGAAATACAACATTTTTTATGAACTATTTAATTTCGTCCAATTTTTGGCTCCTTAGATTATTGTCTAGTAGACACTGAGGTGACAGATATGCGAAAGAGACCGAATTTAAGGAAAAAATATTGCATTTTATGTTCCAAAGCAATTGAAAATTTGTCTAGACACTTGATCGATAAACACGAAGATTAAGATAGGGTTAATGAGTTCATACATTTGTCCCCTAAGCACCCTGGTACTCTTAAAATGTAAGCTGAACTTCATAATGAGGCCTACGGAACATTAAGTAAACATAAACCGGTAAGGAAAGGTGCTAAGTGCCCATGCCTGCCTTGTCCTAAATGCGGAGCGTCCTAAAGCAAACTTGTACAAGCACCATAAAAATGTACTGGAGAAAATGCACCAAAAAATTGGTTTTCAATTGTAAAAACTGCCCAGGAATTGGAAAAAACCTCTGATGTAAATATCTATGAAGGAAATGAAAAAAATATATGTTGCCAAAATTGAAAGCGGATGAAACGTTACTGGATGCCATTGTTAGTGACAAACAAATAGTTGATTATGGAAAAGACCTATGTTTAAAATTCGGAGAGGAAGTCAACAGACAAGGCAACCTTATTCGTCAGAAACTTAGAACATACATCAAATTAAGCTTTTGATGGCTGAGGAAGATAATGAAATCAAACTCATAGAGGATGTGTTCCAACAGTCAAAGTGAACCTTCATCGATACAGCACTGAAATTTTCTAAATTAAATGAACCGGAATTGAAGAAAACCCCTACACAGGTGAGAAATGTTGGGTGGCTCTTTCATGGCTCAGCTAGAGATATATATGCATCGTACTCCCTAGAAGACTGAGAGTATAAAAATAAGAAGCAGGATTCAAGTTTGGCTACATTTGAACGACAGAAAATACGCTAGCACAATTGGATGGCAAGCCAACAAGTTGACTATGAAAAAGAAATGGTAGAAGATGAAACTTGTCCCTCTTGGCAGCGATGTTTTCAAAGTCAACCAGTGCATACAAACAAACTGGCCAGTTCTGTTTTCATCCTCAGACAGGGATTCGAAAACAATGGGAATAAACAAAAAAAGGGAAGAAGGGATTAAAGCTGCAATGTTAACACTGATGTTTTTTAATCGGAAGAGGAAAGGAGAGATTCAAGACATTTCGTTGGAAGATTACTCGGACAAGGCTATTTCATAAGCCAGTCAATTGATCTCGTAGATCGCAATTGATGTGTAGAAAAAATCCTACAAAATATTACCCTTTGAATAATGACTATATGAAAATTGTACGAGTACTCAGCCTCTGAATTTGCCAAGTCGAATTTACCTAGAAAATCATCGGCTGAACTTTAGATGTAATTGCTATTTTACTTTTATTAGAATCGTGGAAGCAAATGATAATATTTTGTAGACCCTAAAATTGGGAATGTTGTCCAAGTCCTAAATAACTTTTTTTCTCTAAAGCCATACGCTCCTTTCACATAGCACGGTTTCGCCCGAACGGGGAAAACCCACCCAGTTTAGTCCTTTTCACACAGCACGGTCCCGCCATATGGCGAGGGACTTCAGTTGTTGAGCAGTCACAGTGTCGGATATAAATCATGTATCTGTCTGTGTGTTGTGCTTGAAATGGATCGAGAACAAGCAATTGCCCTGTGGTTGTGGTACAGATGTCGGAAGAGACAAAGGGGAAGTCGTCGTATTCAAATTTTTTTTTATTATTGAGATTTTCCTTAATGGAGATTTTTTACTTATTGTCGATGACATCGAAATTAGGTTTCAGCGCCAAACTTCACTCTAACCATTTCTCTTCACATTCCTATTTTTAACTCAAGAGTCTTGCGACCCACAACACAGGCTTTGATTCTACCAAAGATATAAGCACCTCAGCATCAATTTCAGACATTTTACCACTGAGAACCGAGCAGCATGCACTCACCTGTGAACCACCGCACGACTGGAACCGTTCTGTCTGAAAGGGGCCGTTTCCTCCAACCACTACTACGCAGTTCGACGGCGACGGTGCCCGCCCAGTTCTAGTGGCAGACGGCGGCTGCTTCACGGCGAGAACCCGTCGCCGTGTCAGTGTGAAAGGTCTCATGCGACTCTTCGCGCCACTATCGGAATGTCCCCCGCACGGGGTTTTCCCGTTCAGTCGAAACCGTGCTTTGTGTAAGGGCGTAATGGAGAGTGGGCCAATGAAGCGGCAGTGGTTTTCAACTGTTATAAAGCTGCCCTACAAATGGAAATAATAGATTTCCAGAAAGACATTGCTCTGAAGGCCAAATTTAGTCAAGTTCGAAAGAACTTTCGTGTGAGCTGTTTTGGTTCAAGTGTGTGAGCAGTGAAAAATATCTTGAACTGAAAAACTTGACCATCAAACTATGTACAATGTTTGGATCAACGTACACATGCGAATGTGCATTTCCAAGGATAAACTTCATCAAAAATAAATACAGATACCGCCTCAGTGACAGCCACCTAAACAAACGAGTATAAGCTGCACAGGTTTCACTCCAAACATCAGAGAAGTAGTCCAGAATAAGAAACATCATTTCTCTCATTGAGTTTGAGTCATCTATGTTATGAATATGTGAGTAATTTTTATGTATAATACGTGTTCTAATTGAAAATAAATTAAAATTTCAATTAAATAATTCATAATGTTGTTATTTTTTACTAAACCTAAACAACAGAGTGCTTGATCCGTTTAACATCATTCTTCAGTCGCTGCATGAAGACTGCTGACGCGTTGTCCCCAAAGTACGTCTCAGTGCTGCTTGCCTCACCACGAATGTCATGTATATGGAAGCGAAGGCATATGGGAAGTGTATGTGGGTTGCTATCCCACCATGTCGTGCCTCAGCATCAGACATCCCCGCTACAGGTTGTAGAGCAAACTCAAAGTCTGCATAGATACAGAAGCGACTCTTTCTGTTGTTCTCAGGATATTCGAACTTAATGGTGATTTTTGACGATAGGTCCATGCGGAGTGGAGCATCTACCCCACAGTAACGTCGATGCTGCTCTAGGCGTTGTTGGCCACTAATACCAAGTTTGTTTGGACGATTGTCAAAGTGTGTAAAACACCGCTTGCAAAGGTATAGCTTATTTGTATAACAACCTAACTGAGGTCTCACAAGACGAGGGAAATCTGATATATAACAATAGCGTGATCGACCTTCTTTTGCAGTTAGGTACAATAAATCGGTATGATCATCCATTACCTGCTGACAGGTTCGAAACGAATACACCGTGTATTGAGATCGTCCTTCGCTTTCAATGTACATACGCTCGATTGCATTAACGTTAATGCTAACACTTGGATTGACACTTTCGAATTTCACGATGTCCTTCAGTGTCACTGGGAAATTAGGTCCAGCCCAGTTGTAACGAGCGAAAAAATCCGGTGTATATGATGCAGGACACTCAGGATATTAGTATACAAATTAAGTTAACATTGCATAGGCGAAGACGCGATCGTCTCTGTTGATTACATTAATAATACTTCTTGTTTTTGCGAGCGAAGTGGGTAAGGGGATGAACGCTTTACCTCCGCTCAACGGATTATACTTATTGATGCGTACTTCCAAGTTCTTCACACGCAAATATGACCGCCCAGAACCAACCATCTCACAATGTTTTTTTCTTTGAAGTGCATCTTTTTCTTGCCTAGATCTTGATTGCAACTTAGCTGACCAGAAATTAAGATCCAACCCTCACAACTTGTGGGTTGGATCTGTAATGCATTTAGTATTACTCTGTGCTCTATCAGATTGGATTACTAAGTGACTTTACTATTTCAGCTGCTTTGGTGTAGTAAAAGTGGTGAAGTTCTTCTCATAAATAAAATAAATTAGTTGCCAGTAAAGTACCATGGGTTATTATGAGTTCTAGAAGTATATTACTGTGCAAAATTGCCTTGAGGAAAAACATATGAAGATGGAGGAATTTTTACGGAATGGAGGATTTCTGAATGGATGAAATTTTAGATGGCAATATAAACCTAGGTAGGTCAAAAATATAGAGAACTGAAGTTCGCTGGTCAAACGAGAATACTTAGAAAAGGAAGGAAAAATTCTGATAAGTTTTATATTATATCAGCTAAAGGTAAAGCGGGAGAACCAAAGGAATTTAAAGAGTACATGTGACTTTGCAATACTTCCTCATGGCAATAATAAGTGCCATGAGGAAGTGAGCGTTGGAATGAGACAAGTTTAACAAGTTTTGGAAACTGGGGAGCTATAACACGCAAATCGCTTACATTGGCGCTGTAGTGACTGAAAATAAAGTTAAACGTTATACCATGTCTGGTAAATTGTTTATTCGAAATGTTAAATTGGAAAATGTTCATTTAGTTAGTTATGGAAAATAATTCTATCATATATATGTATAAATACTTGATCAATGATATGATATCTAAAGCACTTACAATTTGTCGTGTTGGCTTCTTGCTGTTAATTAAGGTAACAGGAATTATTTGGTCTATTCAATTGGGGAAGGAACTGGCTATGTTGCAAATAAATTGACTCCTCGTGAAAGGTAAATTTATTGTAATTATAATGAGGAAATAATAAATTTGTGTTGTATAAAATATTGTATATAAAGTCCAGGATACAATTTTCATTATTATAAATGTTAACTTGTGTAAATCATTGAAAAACCAAGATTATTCAAATTTCACTGTCTCACCTTTCATGTTCTATTTGGTCATTGAGTTTTGCACATGTTCTTCATTGTAAAATTGCTTTAAATTCATTTTTAAAATATTTGTAGGTATTTATATTAATTAGTCTGGGTTGCTTGTTTATTTCCAGACGAGGCTTGAGTCACGGATTTTAGTTAAAATTCAATTCCAGGACTTATAAGAACAATTCAATTAATTATTATAAGAAGATTTGAGTCAAGGTTTGCCAAAGAAATAAAATTCCAGTTACTAAAACCATAATTGAAAATAAAAGGGATATTACTACTGTTATATACATGCCTGCGTCCCTGATATCCAAGTAAGGTTGTTTCATGTTACATTTCTTCATATGGACAATAAATTGGTATTTCTACGCAGCGCCTTTCATTAAAAATCCTAGCAGCAATTCAGAATCTAAATTATCTCTAAAAAATATTATACTTATTGGCCCTTATGGTATAACGTAATAACACAAATAAAAACACCACAAAAAAACTTTGTCTCAAATCCATTTAATTGGAAATACTGCAGTGATTTTTATTGGCAGATAAGTCGGTGGAGGGTAAATGTCATAAAACGGGCCAATTTAAAAAACGAAAATTAAAAAAAAATTTTTAAGAATTTTAAGGAATTTGTTTTTACTATAGTAAATAGATATGTTAAGTACCTAACTGTATATATAGCAGAGCTAAGGTTTCTGAATAAATAGGATTTTTTAACTCTTATCCACTTCTAGCCAACATGAAATACAAAACGGTCACAATAACTAAAATGTTAAATACTGCTTATAGGTAAGAGGAAAATATGACCTAGTAGCATAATTATACCTAAAATCAATTGTTCAGTGCTAGTAGTTCATAGTGTTTATCCTGATATGATAGAGATCGCCGATTTGCATCAAGGCCGAGAAAACTCATCAAGGGAAGTGTTAGCTGCCAGTGTATGCTTAAAAGACATGAAGACTGCTTGATGAGCAGGTGCCAAAAGTGCAAGGGCAAAACCGCCGCCTTAATTTAGTAAACAATGTTAAATTAAACTACTGTCAATGGAAAAAAATAAAAGAGGGAAGGGTTATTTCATATTATTCAAATGTTTTGTATTTGTATGCTATATTTTTTGAAATAAACCTGTTTTGAATTTGATTTATCTAAAAACTCACCTTATTTGTGCAAAAAGTGTAACACAACTCATTTACCGGCTCAATGTCCTGATTTTGATAAATCTCTCCACATTTATAACAAACCAAATCATTTTTCAGTTGTTTGTTTTAAACATAAAAGAAGTGTAAGTCATCCTAAGCTGCTTGATGAAGTAATGTATGAAGATGATTTTAGAATACACACAATCTGTAACTTTACCTCAGATAATCGTGCTTGGGTTTGAGAACTTGACAGAAAACGGTCATGAAATACATTTCAAGTTAGAGAGCGGAGCTGTAATAAATATTTTGTCCAAGCATATAATACAAAGGATGGATTCTGAATTAATGGACTTTATTGTTAAAACGAAAGTGAAATTAGATTCATATGGTGCGTTTAAGCCAAACACCTGTGGTGTAATTACTCTTTCGTTTAAGTACCGTAACACAACGACTAAAGTAGATTTTTTTGTAGTTGATGTTTCCAAATTTTATACCTATTGTAGGTCTTGGTGCTTGTGTCAAATTAGGGCTCATTTAGAGAGTCAAAACAGTTGAAACAATGACATTGGCATACTTTTGGTAGACATAACTTGGATGTTTTTCAGGTATAGGCATAGCCTAAAAGTAGATTCTAACGTAATAAGTAGTTTCGGATTTGACTCGGTCCACAGTCCCTTAATGAGGCTTTAGTACCAATGTCATTTATGATACCTATTATGTTGACGGGATTAAAGCAAAGTTGCCAGGTAAAACGAATTTCACAATTTTAATTAAAAAATGGTTTTTGGCATATCCTGGAGTACTCGACTTATTGCCGGTATTACCACTGGCATTTGCAGGCCTAGCTTCACTCGCTTTCTTGCTAAAACTTTTTGTTTTTAAAATAATCTTACGTTGTTTGCCATACACAACGTCTTCCGTTTTAGTTTTACTGACACTGAATTAGTATCACCAGATAACATTCGCAAGTTGTGGTCTCTATCTTCAGAAAGTTTATTAACAAGCTCACGGCTGGTCTCGACTGACCCACCAAACTTCCACTTTTACAATAACTTCACGTAGTAGTCTTTCCTGTGTGAACTCGCCATTTGTACCCATTACAATGCGGTCTCTTATCATATTGTCCTCTTCCGACCCAAATTCACGATTAATTGCAAGCTTACGAAAGTCTGTTGTTAAATGGCTCGCAAGGGCCCTGCGACCTTTTATAGAACAAGTACCTCTGGTAATCTACATTTGACTTGGGTGAAAAGTATTTATCAAAAGCACTGAATACATCATGTAATTTTAATGAAGCTACGTCCCACAGTTTTAAAGAATAGAAAATGGAAAGAGCACCTTGGCCGGATTCTTCTTCTTCAGCTGGGGACATCACAGCTCGAGTCCATGTACTGATTTAAATGTATTTGAATATTGGTTTTTGTGAGTGATGTTATAATTCTCTATTTTAAAAACTCTTTTCGAAGGTTTTTAATTTGTTCTGGCATAAAGTTTTTCCGCATCTTACTTTTTAGTTACAGTAATTCGACTGATGAGATTTGCTCAAAATGCCAGAATAGGGTTAACTTTTAACCGCCAATATTTTCAGTGTAATATGCAAACCTGAAGTTAGCTGTCGATCTCAAGAAATCGTGTTGTCAAGTATATTACCAACTAAACTTGGCTGACGTGCTAACGGGGGAAAAAATGAAGACCCGAAGTGGTAATGGAATAGAACTTGAGGCTAAGAAGAGGAACGGGCGAAATGACGACAATGCTAGTGGCATTGGAGAGGGTGAAACGACTGAATGTGGACACTGTCAAAATAATGTACAAGTTAACTTTGCTATGAACTGTGATGGTTTTTGTAAGCTTTTCTTTCATACAAACTGTGATAATGTTGATGATGACTTGTTCTGTTCCATTAATGAATTGACCGACCATGTTAAATGGTTTTGTTCTCGCTGCCAAAATAAACTTGATATGTTATTTAATAAATCTAATAGGCCTAACTTTGATGAAACGTGTGATTGGCCCATGGTACTAAATACTGTAAAGTTTTGGACAAACTTGAGCTGCAAAGTCAAAGTAATCTTGACTTGAGTAAGAGAATGGATTTACTGAATGAACAATATAACAAGGTTAGTAGTAAACTAGCGGACTTATCGTCTGAATATGAAGTGCGTGAAATAGGCTCTGGTACAACTGAGTCTGCCTTGTCAATACCTAGTTCTGAATCAAAAGACATAGGCCCTACTGCATCCCAGTATTCCCAGTCTATTGCAGCAGTAAACTCAGCTAAGCTTAATGGAAAATCCTATGCTGGGGCTGTTACCACAAATAGCAAGAATATCAAAGTAGTTGCTCAATCTATTGAAAGCAGAAAGGTGAGTTCTGAAAATATCCCTGAAGAAAACGACAACGACAGTTTTACTACTTTGACATAAAGGAAATAGACAGCCTAGGCCTAGAAGACCTTCTACCCATTTTCATGCAGGAGACAAGGAAAATAGGTCAAACACACAGCCTAAGCCTAAGCCTATAATTGGCAAGAAAACTGGTGGCGAAAAACAATTAAAGCCGGCTGAGAAAAAAAGGTGGATCTTTGTGTCTCGTCTAGATGTTGAAATTAATAAGGCTGATATGGAGTCCTTTTTGTCAAGCAATAATATTTCTAATTTTGTGTGTGAGGAAATCCGTCCGAAGTATGAGGATTATAAATCTTTTCAGATCGGACTAAAAGAGGAGTCGTTTGAGACAGTCATGGACCCGGAATTTTGGAGTGATGGACTGTTAGTTAAGGAATTTGTTGCTCCTAGAAGATCCCAGAATGTGTGGCGTAGATCTGATTTAAAATCAAGGACTCGTGTTATGAAACCAGCAACCTAGAGCAACATAAAAATGTATCTACCTCAATCATCAAGCTGTGTACAATTAATATTCAGTGTGTAAGGAATAAAATCCCTGAACTAGAAATGCTTTGTTTAAATGAATCAGTTGATGTACTTTGTGTCTGTGAACACTGGTTGACCAAAGATGAAACTTGTTTTTACAATAAAATAGCACATCTGAATTTAGCCTCATCCTTTTGCCGGAAAGTAACTTAGAGGAGGTGTTGCTATGTATGTGAAAAGTAAGTATTCTTTTGAACCTCTGGACTTGGGACAAATTTTGTGATGAGATTCATGGTGAGTTTGCTGGTGTAGTAATCCGTCAAACGGCTCTTGCAGTGCTATCAATGTATAGATCCCCGGACGGGGATAAAGCACGATTCTTTACTGTCTGGGAGCAGTGCCTGATTTATGTGGCCTCCCTTAAGCACTCAGTGGTTATTGGGACAGACCACAATATGACCACCTTCTGGACTTTGTCACCCTTCTCAGAAGTTTGAATTTTTATTGTTCTCCTGCCCTAGCTACTAGGGGTAACTCTGCCATTGATTCTTTCATTACCGATTTTAACAGTTGGGACAACCAAGTTTCAGTCAGTGACAATTTAATTGCTAACCATAAACATTTATTCATGTCTGTTAATTTTGTGCCAAGTACAACCTGTGTGGACAACTGTGGAATTTCAGTATTTAGGCCTATGACTGAGTTGGGTGTATCAATGTTTAATGATGTGCTCGTACACAGTGTTGATGAATGGCACAGAATCGTTTGCACTCTGCCTCCTAACGAAGCTTTTGAATTTTTCTTTAAAAACTTGAATAACTGCCTTAATTCTTGTTTTCCTGTAAAAACAAAAAGCACTAATCGGCCTTCAATTGGCAGTGGTACTGGTGCTAGAACATCCAAATCTATGTTTTGTATACACCTGAGTTGGCAGGACTGAAGCAGTATCCGCTCTTCATGAGAGATTTGTGCCAAGTAAGACCTAATATGCATACTCATTTATCTAATGTGCGGAAACTCTACAGAACTAAACTTAATGAAGCTCGCAAAGAAGCCAACGTAGCATTCATTGCGGAGTCTACCAACCAATGCAAGGCTGCATGGTCACTCATCAACAGTGACAAGCCTTCAGTCGTCAGTGCTAAAGGCTCATCACTGACGGCAGATCAATTTAATTCCTACTTCATTGAGTCGGTGGATAACATTGTGTCTGGCATAAACTCCTCGTCTCCGGTGAGTGAAACTCTTAAACCTGTACCCAGTGTTCAGTCAAATTTTAAATGGAAATGTGTTAGTTGTAGAGATATTACTGATGTTGTAAATAGTTTTAAGATTAGTAATAGCAAAGATTTTTATGATATGACTTCCATTTTTCTGAAAAGAATTATTTTGGTAATTGCACCAATTTTAGCCTATCTTATCAATTTGTGTCTGAATTCAGGCCATTTCCCTGATGTGCTGAAAATAAGTAGGGTAGTACCTATTTTTAAAAAAGGCAGCCCGAATGAGGTGTCGTGTTTTCGACCGATATCTATTATTCCTGTTATAGCAAAAATATATGAGACTTTAATGTTCCAGCAACTTTATGAATATTTTGAGGTTAATAGTTTACTGGTACCATTACAATTTGGTTTAAGAAAGCATCACTCTACAACCCTTGCTGTTCAAAATCTGATTGTTAATATATTAAATGGTTTTTAACACAACCAATCCACAGCCCTAATCTTATGCGATTTATCGCGTGCTTTTGATTGTGTTTCACACAATGTTCTGTTATCCTATACTCTTATACGAGCAGTGTTATCTTGTATGTATGTATGCTTGCTTGCTTGCTTGCACAACGATCTCAAAAACGGCTCCGAGGATTTTCTTCAAAGTCTGGAAATAAGTAATTTATGACTCAAAAACGTCTTTTATGCAGATTACTTGGCCAGAGAAAATCTAATATCGTAATAAATCGAATTTTAAAGTTGTAAAATTTTAACATTGGCCTTATGGGTTGCCGTGATAGCAACGAAAATAAACAAGGAAAGTGTAAACAAATGAAGTAATCATAACAGCTGTTTGGAATCTACAGCCATTAAGGGAAAATACAGCAAGTGGGATGAAGAGGCCATGGAGCAATAAAAAAGGTTTCTATTTATCAATTTTATGACATTGAAATATTTTATAGTAACTGGATGAACTGGTAAACATGAAATAACACCGAGCAAGGCTCGGTCCACCAGGTACTGTAAGTTAAAGAAGTATGGTGTAGTAAATGATGCACTCAATGTACTCAGATCTTATTTGTCAAATAGGCAGCAGGTTGTAAGCTGGAATAATAGTACATCTAAGCCTTTGAATATAGTACACGGTGTTCCGCCAGGTTCTACCTTGGGCCCGTTACTTTTCCTTGTTATGGTTAATGATATTTATTATGCTTTGGGTGGTAATGTAGTGTTATTCGCAGATGATACGACATTGTTCTCTAGCCAAAGTAGCGTTGACCTAGCTGAATCATCTGTTAGAAATCATTTGACTGTAGCTTCAAACTGGTTTAATGTGAATAAACTATCTCTCAACATGAGCAAAACACATGTAGCAAACTTTTATGTAGTTTAAGCTGTAACTTGTCCAAAACGAGTTCTGTTAAGTTATTGGGTTTTACAATTGATAGTCATTTAGTTTGGGAAGACCATATCAATAACCTTTGTATTAAGCTAAGCCGGGTGATTTTTCTCCTGAGGAAATTAAAGACTGAATTGCCTAGTCATTTTCTTAGAATAGCCTATTTAGCATTTTTTCACTCTCATTTAACATATGGCACTAAACTTTGGGGACAAGCCTCTAGCTGTTGTAAGGTTCTGGTGCTCCAGAAAAAGGCAATTAGGATACTAGCAAACGCTTCTTTGTTGGACCATTGTAAATATCTTTTTGTAAAATTGGGTATTATGACTGTTGTAAATGTATTTATTTTCCAAATTGTTGTTCATGTAAAACTAAATATTAGGGACTATGATATTGTAAATGAAGTTCATAACTACAACACAAGAAATTGTAGAAGCATAAGTAGGCCTAGATGTAGACTTGAAAAGACTGCAAAAAGTTTTCTTATAGCAGGAATAAAATGTTTTAACAAACTGCCAGTGTCTAGCAGGGAGTTACCAAGCTCTGAATTCATTAGGAAGTTAGAAACGTGGTTGTTGGCTAATCCTTTTTACAACATGGCTGAATTTTATGACTCCAATATTGTTACGTAATTGGTTTAAAGTTACTTTAAAGATTTCAATGTTGTAACGTGTCTGTTGTTTTATTGAGTGTTACCTGTATCTCTGCTTTGTAAATTCAATTAGGTCTATGTAAAAAAAAAATTAATGTCAACTGTACCTGTTAGCCTATTAAGCCAGGAAAAGGAATTTCAATTATTATTATTGTGCGTCAAGATCTAAGAAGAGAACTATTATTTTCTTGCTGTATTTGACTTGGCCAATAACAAGTTGTATTGTTTAAAGGCTCAATAAAGATTTTGTATCTTGTATGGCATTAAGCAGCTAAGCCACCTTACATACTGACACATTGCCATGTATGTACAAGGGCTTAGGTGGCTTGAATTACATTGCAGCGATTGCAGGAAAGTCTTGGTCATGGGCCTAGGTCTGAGGAAATCTTCAGTTTTCTGACACAATTTAATTCATTTCTTCATAGGAAAAAAGTTACAATAGTAGTTAAAAGGTCATAGGCAGCTGGGGTCGCCATCTTGGATCCAAGGCTTGTTCTAATGCTGGGTAATGCTTCTTAAAAGTGTTCCTTAATAGTGGTTGTATATAGCGTCATAGTTGATATGTACCATTGTTATTACTGTATATATGAAACTTTGTTAAGTTTGGAGTAACAAACTTTTTTGTTATTATCAATGTTATTTTAATGTATTTTATCTCAATTAGCCTTTGTGTTTCAAATCAACTATGAAGGTAATTTGTATTATGGTTTTTGTTACCATATCTTAATTACAGTTTTTATCTATGTATTTAACGCTTGCTTATAAATATAAACAGTAATAATTATAATATATATTGCTTATACTATTGATTATAACTATTAATAACAATTTAGAAATAGTTGTTGTCGGGAAATGTATCCATCTTGTAATTTCATTTAAAGTCTGTGAAATTATATTCTTAAATTATTCACCAAAATCAATTGTAGTGTTGTTTTATAACTGAGTCGCATAATATTTTTTATTTGTAGTCCAATTATGATACTGTTTTATGATTATATTATTATATTATTTTGGCTGTTCAGTAATTGGCTTTTTAAATTATTGCAGTATTATCACAACAATATTTGGACTGGGTGTCAACTCTTTTGACGAGATGTAAGTTTAACACAAATACTAACCCTTGACTATGTTTAGGCTTTCCTGTCTTACTCACTTTTAAAAATAAATATTTTTTAATTTAATACACTTCTGTATCACTTTTATTTCGTTTTTCTTCAAAGGTGCATTCATGTTTTTTTTCAATTATGGATCTTCTCATGTCTTTTTTCATTTTATTGCATGCCTCTTTTAACCTGTAACACGCAATAACAATTAATTATTATTCCTTTCACTGTCTGCAGGTTCGATGTCAATTCTGATATTTCGCCAAGTGCTGCCAGTACCTCGTCACTTGTGAACAACCTGCAAGCCAATGGTGGCATTGTCACAGGTATGTTTGGTATCTGTAGTTGTACTGTATTGCATATGAAGTGAATAATTTATTTTTATATGTCATCAGATATAACATTTATGTATCAAGTCATATGTTGGTGATTTAGTAGCCTACTGTGGTGTAACACAGTATTTTTTGCCATGATAACCTATTGGGAGTAAGTGATATTTGTCTCATGTCACGTTTTAACTTGGTGTATGTCTTTTTGTAGTTATGATCTATCAAATTGTTAACTCTAATCCCCGGTTTTTATCAGCATATGTAGCGGGCAACGTTTATGCTTCTTCGGAATTTTTTATGGGATTTACTAGAACAGGTAGATAATGGAATGTTGGTTTGAATGGAATGTTGTTGGTGAATCATGTACTCTTATTTTTGTATATCCTTGAGTCTGGTGGTCTGTCGCAACTGGGTTATTTCCTTTTTATTCTAGGTTATGGTGGTCTGGTGTTGTCGTATCGCCTATAGTGTTTTTCTTTATTGTGTTATGTGTGTAATGTATTTGTGTTGTTTTTAAGCAGCTGTCGATCCTGTTGAGGACGTAGCAGCTGTTCGTAAGGACGTAAAGAAGAGGCCTGCACGAGCTCAGTCCAATAAACCATCGAGGAAGACGTAATGGGTGTGTATTTTAGATACTATATTTTTCCTTTATATATACAGGGTTATTACAAATGATGTTCATGATTTAAAGCATACATAAAATATAGTTTTAGTAGTCATAAACAGAAATCAAATGGTTACAATTTAAGAAAAACTCAAAAGTTTTTGTCACAGGTGCTCAGAACTATAAATGTTAGATATGCGAACCTCTTATGACACGACAGATGTCAATCCCGTACTCAAGCTTTTGCCATACTTTGATCAAAGGGTCTTGATCGATTGTTTCAATGGCATTAATAGTCCGTTGTTGGATCTCAGGTATGCTCTCTGGTATTGGTGGTTTGTAAACCTTGATGTATCCCCACAAGAAAAAATCACAGGGAGTGATGTCCGGAGGTCTTGGAGGCCAGTTCAGGAGAGCGTCATCATTCGGACCAGCGCGCCCAATCCACCTCTCAGGCAGCAAATTGTTCAGTTCAGCCCTAACAACTAAGTGGTAATGTGGAGGTGCACCATCCAATTGCAGATTAAAATAAAAATGGTTACTAGGAGGATCTTCATTAAACCTAGTCCTAAAGTGTCGTTGCACGCTAATAACTGATTGGTTAATGTGATAATCCAACACACAAAAAGCTTTCCTGTCTTCAAATTCAGCCATTAGTCAATACTTACATAAATTGACTTAACAAACAGCAGATACGCTCCAAAACCAATGTAAATAAAATTTTTTGAGTTTTTCTCTCTAATGGTATTAATTGAAATAGTCTTAAAACAAATTTACCCAGTAATATTTATGATCAAAATCAGGAACATCATTTGTAATAACCCTGTATTTTATATCATCCATGTTATTTTAACTCTATATACTTGAATATATGTAATAATTAGATTGAACTGTGGATTACGAACCTGTACAATTCCTCATGGCCTATTGCTTTTCTTCTTTTCTGTCTTCTTTGTGGTTTCTATAGTTGTTAATGCTCTGCTGTCTGTTGCAACTTGATGATGGTCTTATTGTTATATATATTACCTGTGAATTTGCAATTATTTATTTATCAAAACTATCACTTGATATTGCATTGACATATATTGGTATAATTGTGTGGTAATTATGAGTAATTTCCATGAATCATAAAATTATTTTGTCTTATATATTATGGTGTTATACTGATATTATCTACTTTGTTTCCCAAAAGTAGTGTCTAATTATATTCTGTGCTTTGTTTCAGCCTTGTTGCGGTGGCGACTCCCTGTGATATTCTCACGTTTTGAAGACTTCGTCAATTAGACTTAAGCTTATTTTACATTTTGGATCTAAAAGTGTCATCACTTGCACAACTTCATCCCCGTGTTGTTCTGCCGATAGAGGACGATAAACAGCTGTTTTAACACTTCAATTGTTACAAGATGTTATAATTCATTAGAAGGATGTTGTTTTAAGTGGCGTCACAGATATTTGTATAAACTAATATGTGTGTTGTCACTCATGACTGCATGTCTGTAGTGATAAATAAGGTTTTGTAACAATTGAAGGGTTAACTCAATTGATAATGGGTGTCCTGTATCTGCAGAACAACACTGGAATTTGAATGTGAAAGTGTTGCCACTTTTAGATGCTTTTTATTGTATGCTTTTCCTGGATATGTCCAATGTCATACAATGACAATAGTCATTCCCGATTCTGAGTTTTAGGGCGGTATGAATGTGTTAGATTCCCAATTGCACTTGGTCCCTGGTGAATGGTGTGTGAATGTGTTTGTGGTGTGCGGTTCTAGCCTTATGGCTAATTGATTTAACCATTAATGGTTCATAAACGTTTAAAACGTTTAATAATGCAATTGCTGTTATCAGATACTTGGAAGTTTCGTGGGAGTTGTTTGCTTGCAGGATATAGGTAATATTGTTTATATATCGATGGTGTGTATTAAATTTTTCCAGTGGCTGTTTACTTCATTCTCTTTGTTATTAATTAATCACAACAAGTATCCATTGTTTTTAACTTGCCGTTTTTATTTATTTTTTTGATTTATTAAAAATTTAATTACATAATCAGTATAATTTATATTAGTTTCCGTAAGTGTTGTATTTTTTTATTATATATCATCGGTTAGTTATTCAATATTACCTATATCCTGCAAGCTAATTGAATTGAATTTGAAATTATTATGCCTGTCATTTCGGCCCTACCTTAGAAATTCTAAAAGCTTTCACATCATGTCTGGCAACAGGCCGCTGATGTAACTTAACTTCAAACCTAATTCGTCAGTCACCATTGCTATTGCCTCAGGTGAATAATGTTCATGGGAAGATTATGTGTAAGTGTAAATTAGTAATGGCATTATAAATGTGTCCGAGTGGAATTCGTATGCTTTGCAGAGCTGTTTTTTTCAATAATTAATTACTCTATCTTTCAAGTAAAAAAATTTTTTTATTACCTACCTTCGTAACTTAGTTAATCATTTCTCAGTTTCACAATTCAATAGTTATCATCATTATCTTAAAATCGGGTTTTTTCAACTCTTATTTCATATTTAGCTTATTTCTCTGCCTTGTTAGTATAGTGAATTGCATTTTGACAGAGTTATTTTGTTCCTTACTTAATTTGCAGTTAAACATAATCATAGCTTTAGCTACTAACCTGAATTTGTCATCTGGGGCGTAGTTTATGTTGCACGAAAGGCTTGTGGGACCAAGTGCGCGACAATTTAATTTCACCCCCAATTGGCACAAATCAATTAATTTAAAGAGCAGCTTGCTCATTTAGGTTTAAGTTTGTTATTGTATATATGTACATATTTCTATTTTAAAACTTTTGACTATTGTCATTTGTAATTGTTGTTCAATTATTTGTTTAATCTTATATGTTTAAGTGACCCGTTGTGGTCAACTTATGTGATAGGTATTTTATCAGTACCCGGTGTGATTTACTTACCTGGGACATCCAAACATTCCGGTCAGTTGTTTGTGCCGGTCACTTTTGAGAAACCCGATCCAATGTATTTCCCCGGGAAACTTAAAGCTTATTATTTGTCTAATTTTATCTGTATAAGAGACCAGTTGTGGTTATTTTTCATATAATTTTAATCTTCCATTATTGCTATAATGTTTTACCAAATGAGTTACTGATAACTTGATGTTTAATTGTAAAATCATTCTTAAATTTTGTTTTCTATGTTAATTATCAAGCTTGGTTGAGCATATTATGTGTTGTTTATTGTTATGGTATTAATATTATGTCGAATGGTTGTCATTGTTGAAGGCCATGTTATATTTACATAATTTGTATTAAGAAATTTGTACTTGTTTTATTCTTAATGGTAGCAATCAATTTCAACTGTATCTGATAGTTAGGCCTAGCTGCTCCTATGTTATTTAAAGCAATGCCATTGTTTGTGTAATTGAGGTAATAAATTATGTTTTTGTTTATATATATGCTTTTATTTACCTGTCTATCATCCTGTTGTCGAAGATTGTTCAAAATTAACTTGACGAGTACTTAGTAGCTGATTTGTAAAATTCATTTCATGTTGGAACTTCATGGTTTTCATGGCTTTTGGTTTTGAGGTTATGTCTGTTTTAAATCCATCACTATTTTTGGTGCACTGCCAACTTGAAGGCCTATTGATTTTTTAAATTGGTCTCTCTTATAGTCCCATATAGTATAAAATTTATTTTATCTGGGGTTGTAGCGCATCAGTTAAATGTATAAGTCATTTGAAAACTATTTCAGATTTTAAGTGGTGTTTTTTTTCTCGTCATGTTTCATATCATATTCATGTATGTATATATACAATTTTTTTATATATGCTCATGTCTATATTGCTTATATAATTATGGATATATAAATATATATTCGTGCATATGTATTAGGTGCATATATAGTCATGCATATGTGAATATATTCAAACGTTTGTGCCAATGTTGTTATCTGTTTATATACATATATATATTAATATATGTATAGATATATGTATAAAAATTCTATATATTTGTATGTATACATATATACGTATATATATATATAAATATATATATATACAATTATATATATTTATATATTTATAATCAATTACAAATCACAAAGGTGCTGTTCAGTAGCCTCACGGAAAAAATTTAATTTGGAATAATTGCATTACAATTATTTTATGTTGTTCTTTGTAATGCTATTCCAATGTTGTTGGTTAGTGATTATGGTAAGTTTTACCTTAGGTCTTAAGAATATTTATATAAACCTGGTTATAAATTATGACCGGGTTATTAACTTTTTCCCGGTCATTATTTATGACCTGGTATTATTTATTTCTTGTCCGTTTTCATTTCTAATAATTGGTTAGTTTCCAAGGGAACAATCACATTCATACAAAATGAAATTCAAGTAAACATACATTTTTCAAAATTAAATTTCATTCAGCATATTGCACAGTCTTCCCTGCCGCCATGTGTGCGGTTTACTTGCCTTGTACCCATAAGGTACAGGCAAATGTTGACTTTAATAAAAAATGGCATCTAAAGATGCAGAACCGTACCCGCATTCATGGGTTGTTGAATACACTTGTGCCTGAGAAGGTGCTGACCGCCAGTAACAAAGTCAGAGTGGCCCAACTGTTTATGTACGCTCTTCGTACCCCGCGGACTACCATTACCCGGAGCGGCCTGGATGGCGTTCGACTGGAGGCGTCGACATTTATGAGAAAGCAACTTGGGATTGTGACGGAGGACATCCCAGAGATCAAGTACTGCTTTCAGTGTTACGACCCTGAGGTTCTAGAAGTAATATACGAAGAGTATGGTAATCGGGTAGCCGTATCCCAGAGCGTATCTCCACAGCCATCGCCGAAACGTGGGGTGATTGGGACTCCGCCAGGGCTGTTTACTCCGCAGCAATCTCCGGGTCGCGGGATGCCTAGGACTCCGCTTGGGCAGTTAACTCCGATGGCCAACGTATCGTTTGGTGGGTCTTCAGTGCCGGGTGATTACCGCACCGTCTTGACGCCTGGAACTTCATCCCCTCTACCGTCACCATCGGGGTCTCCGTATAGTATGGTGGCGCCAAATGAGAGTCCATTCCATACATCATCGGTGGGATTCTCGTCGTCGAGGTTGTGTCCCTCAGGTTCCCCTACTGGTGGTTTGGCTGTCGCGGGTCCGTCCCATACAGTATGTTCGTTTGGTTGTGGTCTAACGGAGACACCAAGAACAGCAATACCAAGCAGTTCGGGACCGACACTGCTACCAGCCGTCAGGGTGACCCGCAGCCTGTCTACGCCTCATCCCCAGTCCCAGAGCTGGGCGCTGAGCGCTGTGGGAAGAAAAAATTTCCCCGAAGTCTGTATAAAAAAATTGTGGGTCTGCATAACTAGTTAGCTTGTTTGGTAAAACGTGGTTCTTCCAGGAGGAACCCATCCAAGTCGGTGCATGTCTCAAACATAGTTGGACTGAGAGAGGAAGTACGTGAGCTGCAGGAACAGTTGAAATCCAAAGTCCCCAAGAGGAAAAAAGCGGGGCGGCCAAGAGTGGGCGAAGACTGAAATGTAAATATTAATCACACAATTTTATTTATTACAATACACATGATACACATTATATATATCTTGTGTTAACTTGTGTTGTTGTGATTTATTGATTGATGGTGAACTTATGTTATTGGAGTTTTCAGAATGGCCCTGGGACGGCCCTAAATGTCATGTTATAGTATTGCAGCGGCGTAGCAGGGTATCTTTTTGGTCTGGGTACTAAATGGGGGGGATTAACTTGCTCTTTTCCTTATATATCCAGCTGTATAAGTGACCGGGTCAGAAAAAGTCTCCCGTTACGGTGTCGGGGTGTCGGGGGTAAACCTACTGATCAATGTAGGGGGGAGACATTATCGATTAATATAGGTTCTGGCCCGCGGACGTTCAATTACCAAGAATGTCTTCCTGCTTCATTACACATGCTGGTTTAGCACCTGACTCGCACATGCGGCTTAACCTGCTGATGTCCTGAAGCGGGGAGTCATTATTGGTTGTTCTTGGTCCGGTCCCCCGGTAGTACAATAATGGTGACCGGGTCATCATAAGTTTCGGGGTCCGTTCTAATGACCGGGCCTTCATAGTTTTTCGTGTCCGTTCTAAAGTCGGGGTTTGATATAGATACCGGGTCCTTTGTAATGACAGGGTCTTCATAGTTTTTCGGGTCCTTTCTAAAGACCGGCTTCTATATATATACCGGGTCCGTTAAAAATGGTTATTACTGGGTACTTACCGGGAAGGCATATTTATTGGGTCGGCAAAGAAACTTAGTCTGATAAACTTACTAGGTAAGTAATATGGACCGGGTATTATTTGTTCTTTCGGTCACTTTTTCTGATTGGATTCTATTGAGTGGCAGTAATTTTTTTAGAATTTTTTAAACTTATTATTCCTTATGAAATAATCTATATATTAATACGCAAGCGGTTTTCTTTTCACAGTCCAACCGCAACAACGGCTGGACCGATTTTAACGTTTGAGGTATCAAATTAAGGGGAATTTTATGTAGATTTGTCAACAAGTCTCAGAATTTTAAAAAAGGGTGTCACTTAAGTACAGTAAAGGGCTGAAGTTTCGGAACAGTGGCGCTATTCATCGACATTTGAGCAAGCCCAGTTTACTTTGTTTACAAACTGAACATATGGCCAAGCTCTGAAATAGTTCTACAGGTAAACCACAGATAGCAGCAATAAATTACAATTAATTTTTCGAAAAGAGCAGATTTAATTGTTCAGCTGGTTTGGCTTTGTTTTCAACAGTTTTCTTTTTTTAAGATATATTATGTAATTTAGGTTATGTTATGAAGTTTTTAAAGCTCTTATACATTGTAGTTACCAGTTTTACAATGTAGTTTACGATACCTCATAGTGTTTTTTGAAGTTATATTAACCTGAGCAAATTTATTTTTGGATTTGGTGCATTTATAATGTCACCGATAAGAATAAGACGAACGAAGACCGGTCGGAGGAGTCGGAAAGAACACGATCGCATCACCCTCCCGATGTAACATTTTATGCTCCTTCCAACCTCAGACCAAGGAACTAAATGTTTTTATTGCGGTGGGTTGCATTTCAAGAATGAAAAGACTGGTAGAGTAATGGGTAATTTACTCGTTTTTACCACAAAGGAAAAGTTGCCTATAAAGACAGCCGTTCCCTATAATATCTGTTTTGGCGATAATTATCAATAAACTGCAGCGGCAATCCCTAAACAAAGGAAGTCATTGCTCACGGCGCCAGTGTTTGCTCTTGGTCAGCTACATGTTGCTGTAAGCAGAGCGTGATATTTTGCCGGTGTTAAAATATACATTTCAGAAAAAAGAGGACATGGGGAGGGAAATGAAGGTGTTCCCTAAAAAATCGTTTACGTTTACCAGAAACTCCTGCGGTAGATCAAATTAACTTTAATAGTTTCAGTAGTTAAGCCATAATATTGTTAATGAAGTTAGCCCTTTGTTTAAACTTTAAAAGTATATAAGTAGGCTGATTATTCTTCATTATTTTACCACATGATTTTTGCTCGATTTCGAGCTACGTGTTATCTAGTGTAATAATTTAATTCTGGGTGCCTATTGCTGTATTCACATCGTTTGTGTTGCCCAATTAATTGTTCGGTATAACTTAAATTTTGGCATAATTAGAATTTTATTTTGTAACTCTTTCGAATTTGTCTTATTCTATTGACATTGTTATATTCCTTCCTGTGTATTTTTTATTTAGTGGTATTTCTTTCAAAAAATTAATTTTAATCATTTGTAAACACTTTTTTCGGCCCGTCTAACATAATTTATTGGACATTGTTGTTTTATTTTGGTTTTTTTTATTTGTTTATGAGGTTATTCCATGTTTCATTATCACCCGAGACCAACTTCGCGTAGTGACCGGTACATCTTAAATTACCAGGTAGGTCCGTTATAATGACCGGGTATTCATAAGTTTTCGGGTTCGTTTTAAAGATCGGTTTCTTTATGTGTACCGGGTCTGATAAAGGTGGCGGTACTGGGAAAGTAACTGGCAAGGTAAATTTACCGGGTCGGAATGAAGACCTGGTCAGAAATAGTTGCTCGGTAAGTATCATAGACCGGGCAGTATTTAAACGATCGGTCACTCTTTTTGACCGGGTTTCATTAAAGTGGCTATAACTTTTTTAAATTTCTTATTTAATCTATTATTCCTGTATGTAATAATGTTCTAATTTTTTCTGAGCGCTCTAGGTGCTTATTGATATATTTACATCGTTTGTGTTGCCCAAATGTTCGGTATAATTTATTTTTGGCTTAATTAAACATTTTTATATTGTAAATCTTCCGAAATTGTCTTATTCTATTGACATTGTTATATTCTTCCTGCGTCTTTTTATTTTTTGGTATTTCTTTCTTATAAAGTAATTATAATCATTTGTAAACACTTTTTTCGGCCCGTCTAACATAATTTATTGATCATAGTTGTTTATTTTGGTTTTTTTTTATTTGTTTGTGAGGTTATTCCATGTTTCATTATCACCCGAGACCAACTTCTTGTAGTGACCGGAACATCATTAGTTCCCGGGTCCGTTTTAAATATCGGTTTCGTTATATACAGGGTGTTTCAGAACTCTCTACCAATATTTTAGGGCATTGTTCCTGGGTAAGAAATATAGCTAAATATCATATTTAAATTGTCCGGAAGTCCTTAGTTACTCACACAGCCGCCATTTTGTTTTTTCACTTTGCACAAACATTTATGTCAATTAGGCAAAGCTACAAAAAAATTATGAAAATTTTTCAAATACATAAAACAAAATGGCGGCCATATTAAATTTTGTTTCCTAAATAACTAAAAAACCGTTAATTTTAAGCCAATTTTACAAGAATAACCTTTTTTAGCTAATTCAATTACAAACCGATTGACACCTTAGTTTTTAAGATTGGACGAATATTAACTGAGATATGGCAGCTTTACTGATACGTGACCGCTGGAGGTTAGTTGCAGTGCATGCCGAGGCATGCGGCTAAAGTCTGCCACGACAATGCAACAGTCTCCTTCCACTTTGCATGTTATTTATAAGCGATTTTAGATTATTTAAAACAATACTAAAATATTACATAACCCCAAAAGTATCCTCTTTATCAGTTATCTATCATTAGGATGGCTTGAAAATTTCACTCCTTTTTACTGTCTTTAAAATTCACACAAAACACCCAAATCTTTTATATCAGCTGTCGTGAAAGTCAACGTACTTGTTAACAAACTAATCAGCTGATTTTATTGTTGCTTTAAATGTAATTATTCAATGTAGTCAGTTCCTCTAACTTTTGACAGTCACTTTTATTTGCTGTTTAAATGTACTGTTTATTTGAAAAGCAACAATAAAATCAGCTGATTAGTTTGTTAAAAAGTACGTCGACTTTCACCACAGCTAATACCAAAAGTTTAGGTCTTTTGAGTGAATTTTAAAGACAGTAAAAAGGAATGAAATTTTTAAGCCATCCTAATGATAGGTAATTGATAAAAAGGATACTTTTGGGGTTATGTAATATTTTATTATTGTTTCAAATAATCTAAAATCGCTTACAAATAACATGCAAAGCGGAAGGAGACTGTTGCATTGTTGTGGCAGACTTTAGCCGCATGCCTCGGCATGCACTGCAACTAACCTCCAGCGGTCACGTATCAGTAAAGCTGCCATATCTCAGTTAATATTCGTCCAATCTTAAAAACTAAGGTGTCAATCGGTTTGTAATTGAATTAGCTAAAAAAGGTTATTCTTGTAAAATTGACTTAAAATTAACGGTTTTTTAGTTATTTAGGAAACAAAATTTAATATGGCCGCCATTTTGTTTAATGAATTTGAAAAATTTTCATAATGTTTTTGTAGCTATGCCTAGATTTATGCCTTTGCATAAATGTATGTGCAAAGTTTCAATTTTGTATGTTTAACCGTTTTTTAGAAATTAATTAATAAGTGAAAAAAAAACAAAATGGCGGCTGTGTGAGTAACTAAGGACTTCCGAACAATTCAAATATGATATTTAGATATATTTCTGACCCAGGAACTATCCCCTAAAATATTGTTAGGGAGTTCTGAAACACCCTGTATACCGGGTCCGATAAAGGTGGCGGTTATGGGAAAATAACTGGCAAGGTAAATTTACCGGGTCGGAATGAATACCTGGTCTCGGTAAGTATCATAGACCGGGTAGTATTTGAACGATCGGTCACTCTTTCTGACCGGGTTTCATTAAAGTGGCTGTTACTTTTTTTTAATTTCTTATTTAATCTATCATCCCTGTATGTAATAATGTTATAATTTTTATCTGAGCGCTCTAGGTGCCTATTGATGTATTTACATCGTTTGTGTTGCCCAATTGTTCGGTATAATTGATTTTTGGCTTAATTAAATTTTTTTCTATTGTAAATCTTCCGTATTTGTCTTAGTCTATTGACATTGTTATATTCTTCCTGCGTCTTTTTTATTTTTTGGTATTTCTTTCTTAAAAAGTAATTATAATCATTTGTAAACACTTTTTTCGGCCCGTCTAACATAACATATTGGACATAGTTGTTTTATTTTGGTTTTTTTTGTTTGTGAGGTTGGACGGGTCGTCACGACCAAAAGTTGTTAAGTATGATATGTCAGTATCGTCACTATAATCATCATACTCATGCAAATGTGTAAAATCAACACATTTTTGCCAGTTGTATAGCTGGAACAAGGGCGACAATACGAATTTATCACACCAACTGTTTTTCGCTTTCAATACAGTACGAACAAAATCCGTGGGGCTAGTAATAAAATGGTGGACAACATTGAAAAACTTCCAATTCATTGATTTCCAAAATTCGTGATAGTTGAAATTGTCATCAGGATCGATTGCCGGCTTACACGATTCAAGAAAACAGAGGCGACATAGGAGAAAAGGTTCTTGACTACCGATGTGAAATTCGTAATAGTTTAAGTATACATGTGCTCTGTCTGTTAGAGACGGCCAAAACTCTGGGTACAATCGACTGGGATGATTTGTAACCATAACAAGCTCTTCTTTGTCTAGACTGTTCAAATCCAAATACCGATACTCATACGTCCTACGACTATGAGGTAGAGGTAGTTTATTCATCCAGAGGAGTTTCAGTTTTTTGCAAGCATCTCGTTGAACGGAGAGAGGTAGTTCTCGGATTAGCTGAATATCTCTTATCTGCTCAATGTTGCCCGTCGCGTCTGTCAAGTAATTACAGATGACAGTCAGTGCCAGATCGTAGAGTGTTTTCATTCGAGGTCATTATCATCACCGTCCTCCACAGTGTCGCGCAGCAATCGGTAGTGGCCATACGGCAAGGTATCTATACCACATTCTAGTACTTGTCTCTTGTTATCATGGGGTGACAATGTCTTTTTGACAACTGTTGCAGACGTCAACCGGAACATTTTACTGCGAATTATGTTGAATTCTGCCTTTTCCGGCTCGATTCCAGTAAGCAATGTTTTTTTGTACATGTCAAACTTCAGGTGTTTCTTAACATACGATTTCTTAACCCCTTTCGCTTTAAGCGAAGTGGCTTTGGCGTCGTCCTCCGTGGAACTGTATCGGTAAGCGTACATTTTTGCACGCAGGCCAACATATTCTTGGATTTGTTTTCCATCATGGGCTTCATCTTTGAAACAACCGATCTTGGACTTATTCTGATCGTTTTTCAACGGATGACCGTCTGGATAGACGGACTGATCTAAGTGTTTTGCAATTGACGGCATCCTCAGTACGTCGAAGATATCTTTTTCCTTTTTAATATGAACCAGATAACTATCTGTGTCAGAATAGCAAAGACGTAGACTTGATTTGGTTGTGTTGAAATGTTTGCACAGCACATCGTAAAAAAATGAAAACATGTGGACTTTTGAAATATCCAAAACACACATCCCCGCATAGATGGGAGCGTTCAGCGTGACAGCTTTCTTTCGCATATGAACTGCTACTACATTTTGCGAGACTATTACGTATTCTGCAAACCGCGGCTGCAGGATCAATTTTTGTAGAGCATGCTCACTTGTTACTATGCCAACGTCTCGCTGGTTGCGTTTGTTCATTAATAATCGCCCGTAGCTCGCATTGTTCATGAGCTTATAGACGTTGCGATAAAACTCATTTTGTGATATAGCTCTTAATTCTGTGATGAAATCAACGAATTTCTTCATATAAGCAGACTGAGAGAACGTTAGTACGCGGTGTATTTTTGTGATTTTCATCCCTAGACGAGCTGCCAACTGGAAAACGGTGTAGTGCGCAACATATTTCTTCTTGTTTGTTAACGTAGCCAAAAGCATTTTCGTCTTGCCATCATTTGGTGGGATCTCCATTTCGGTCAGCGGAGGCAAGTCCTGCAATTTGTCATGAATATCATGCGCAATTTCTACGTCCGCCTCGATGATGTAGCCATGTGGAGAGTCTTGGGGCAGGTTGGACCAGTCGACATTTTTCGGGGAGCTCTCAAAGCGGAAGTTCCCCGACGGCAGGTAGTGTCTCATCGATTCGCCGTACAAATTATTACAGTCAATTAAAAACAGATAGCTTGTAGGCTCGTCGCTGTCAAAGTCAGAAGGTTCGCTAAGATGAGGGTTGTTCGCTTTGCTGTAGCGTTGGCAACACTGTACAAGACCCCCACGAATTGCCGATTCGACAAAAAGCATTTGATCTGCATCCGTGATATGTTCCAAGGTAACTTGAGTTATTCGTAACATCGATTTATAGGCAAGTCCCGGTGCGTTATATTGGTGGCAGCAGTCGATTTTGTACGCCTCGAGGCATGTCTTGCGAAAAGACGTGAGTATATTGGCTAACAAACACACATCCAGCCTTATGTAGAATCGGTGGTAATCTTCAAACGTTTTCATATTGAGTTCGGTCCAAACTTGTTGTGCAAACATGTAGTCCTCCTGTGAGCAGTGTTCGTCATTCAGCTGGTTGTAGAAAGCTTCTCTTGGTGGCAAACATGTGTCTTTGAATACATCGGTCGACTTTACGTAATCATAAGGATAGATCCCTTTACGTAATATTAATTCCATTTTGTTTTCAGGTACAAGTTTTGAACTTTCGATGCATTCATCTTCGTCAAGTATACTAGCCAGAGTTGCCAGGCTGGATGACATCAAACGGAATGAATCGAGAAACCGCAACCACATTCTACCAACACACACCGATATACTGATGTATTTTTCGTCTGTTGACGGAATTACCGTGATTTCGCTTCCCGGAATCAAGTTTTTTATAATAAAAAACTGGTCGTAAGAACTGAGATTATGTAGATATACTGGAATGAAATTAGGCTGATCGCACCTGAGGTTGCAGCGGCTGCATAGGCTGTGTCGAAATTTTCCTGTAATATGGTCATGATCGAGCGTTTTGACGCAGTTTCCATCATTGAGCATCCGACCGCACAGATCACAAGCCATAGCTTCTTTATGTCGTTTTGTTTCAGCCTCAGTCATCGGACTTAGCGGCTTTTGCCGCGTGTACAACACCTCAACTTTTTCAGCCAAATCACGCATGTGAAGTAGAAAGTCACGTCCGACATTACGTGAAATATGCACATATGGTTCTGTGTTTATTCCCACTTCACCTAATATGTCATCCGACTGTGTCGATTTTACAATAGTGCAAAAACTGTTTGGTTCATGAGTTTGGTAAGACCGGTCGGTTCCGCACCGCCGGGCCGGTCCGCCGCCGGTTGGCACTAATGTGGCTTCAAAGTCAGCACAATCAATAATCGGCACTGGGATTTGTGTCCCATATTCCTCGAACTTCAACATTTTATTGTCTTCTTTGGGCAGTTGCATGACAGCGGGTGTGTATTTTGTGCACAGCCGCTTGTGTTCATTCAACCATGTCTGCGGATCAGGTACACATTTTCGGCTCTCTTTAAACGTTGAACATCTCTTACAAATTGTAATGTTGTTTGTACCTTTAGTAACCTGTGGACGGATAAGCTTTGCAAAGTCGGCGATATAAATATAATGCGAGTTTCCACAAGCATCTCTGTATAAGAGCAAGTCGGTGTGTTTAACACACTGTCTGCGTTCACGTTTGGCAGGTGTTTTACCATCATTGCGTAGTAAAAACACTTGTCATCTGAATTATGAACGTTGATTGTAGCTTTTCTATTTCTCAATCTTCTTGGTAGTTCTGAAGAGAACGCTTTACCAGTTTTCTTATATTTAAACTTGCTGATTTCAACTGTAAGAGCTGTTGGATGGTCTAAGCTCCATCCGCTGTTTTTGCCCTCAAATTAACCGGCTTCGTGGAGTATTTTCGCGAAATCCTCCTGAAGGATGGCCGGTATGTTATCAGTGGAAGTGTAAATGGTTTTTATGGGGACCTTAAAATTATATTGCTCATCAACCCCTTCCGGGTGGTTAAACACAGTTTCTAAAACTAAATAATACTTAACACTATTAGTGGTTTTAAATTCATCCTTAAGAATACCTTCGACAACTGCTGCGGCAGGCTCAAGAAACTGCTGCAAGTCCGTGTAGTGTTGCTGTGGATTGACGATCGTGTAGTCCCGAGCGCTGAGCAGGCCTCTTTTCAGCTGCCATTGAAGTGCAGGTCGGTCCGGACTTTTCTCACGCTGCCGTTTCTCCTCTGACGATGTTGGAGGAGAAGAAGAAGAACGCTTTCGCTTTTGGGGTTGCTGGAGCGTCTCGCAGCATTCTCTGGATGGTCCAGGTGTAGGCTGTAGCACTCCTCCTCCTCCTCCTCTGGATGGTGTAGACTGTGGTCCGCCTCCGGTGAAAAATGGCTGTACAGCCAGACACATTTGCTGGTGTCTGGCTAAAGCCTGCTCTGTGCGAAACAATGTTTCATGACAGATTAAGTACTCAAGCAAGTCCATGGTGCTGGCCAAAGAAGAGCCAGAAGTCAAGTGCCGACCAGTGGAGAACTGAAGGCAGTTTTATACCCGACCGGAAGTGTTACTTTTTGTCGACCTCCAGCACACACAGGGAAGTAAGTACCTTGTTGTCGACCTTTATCACACACAGGGAAGTATACTAACGACTTCCTAGACCGGCAGCGACTTTGCTACAAATCTCACACACACACACACACACACACACACACACACACACACACACACAGGGAAGTACCTTGTGATCAACCTCCGCAATAGCTCAACCAGCAGGAAGTACCTCCAAGGTCAAGCTTATTTAAACCACATCACGGACTGATTTGGAACACAGTCTCTCTTCAACAGCAGCAGGCAACACAACCGTCTATGTAAGTATTACATTTAACATGTATCCATTATTAGTATACGTCAATTTTTTTTTTATTTTCCCAACTACTTTTGAAGTTTACTGACCCCCCCTTCTCTTTATTTACTACTTGATGCGCTTATTATCTCATTACTTTGTTTTACAAAACACACATTTTCCCACTACTTGGTTTTACAGAACCCGCATTTTCCCACTACTTTTTTTTACATAACCCGCATTTTCTAACTACTTGTGCGCACGTAATTTTTTTTGTAAACTTAATAGTAACAAAATAGTAAGCTTAACAAAATAGTAAGCTTTGAAATTGAATAACTAATTTATTCTTGTTTATTAGTTGGATTGAAAGATGTTATTATTTGCAAGTTTGTCCACAAAATTCTTTTAGAATTATTTTGTTACGCAACATTCCTTTTTTTATTTTTACCAAAACTTCTCTTTTTTGTGGAGGTTATAGGGTGTTAAATAAGTACAGACAGTTTTTTTTAGGATTTATTTACAAAATTCACCAACCACTCCAACTCTCTTAATATTTTACCCAACGGTGACGACGGCAAAAACGACAAATCGTTATCGTCATCCTCATCATCTGATAGTACAATGCACTCTGCGTTTTCGGAAGATCTCGTTGTGGGCAACGGGCAAAGCAGCGGTTGTTGTTGTTGTTGTTGTTGTCGTTGTCGTTGTTGGTGGTGGTGGTGGTGTTGGTGGTGGTGTTGGGGCGCAGGCTGCGGGCAGAGCGACGGTTGCTGTTGTTGTTGTTGTTGTTGTTGTTGTTGTTGGTGGTGGTGGTGGTGTTGAGGCGCAGGCTGCGGGATGAATGACTGAAGCACAGCTTGGTACGGGAGTGCCGGCGGCGGCGGGTCATTCTTGGGTCTCCCCGCGAAAGTCCCGTAATCTTCAGCCCAGACAGTAGTATAAGAGTACCACACCTTCGATTTTTACAGTGGGCCGCACCTTCCAGTTTCGTTTTATGAGAAAGCAAGTCGCATGTTGCGAGTTGCTTTGTGATGTATTGTCAGCCGGCAGGATTGAAGACCGCTTGTGTTTTTTGTGACGGACGGGTCGCCGTGGCAGGTTCTCACTGAGAGCGTGCGGCTCCTTGAAATTCAGTCTAGATGTACATCGGCAATTAATCTGTCGTATGATTTTTGTAACATTGTTTGAGAGCTATCTTGGGGATTTAACTCGAGTTGTCTACGAAATAGTTATGGGAATAGAATCCTGTTTACGGGTCAGTATCCGGTCAAGGTAGATGCACCCGTCGGTTGAATGATCCTGACCGAAGGACACTGCAGTTGCAATGACATCTTTCAAGGTTAGAGGGTAATGCCCTAACCTTGAAACCTGCTGAAGTACCTGCAGCTATCTGCTGCATGTGAACGACCTTAGCCAGACTGAGATACAGTATACATACATACTAATTGAAAATTGGTATTATTAAATGTGGTTATTTTACCTTCATTGTGACCATAATGGAGGGGGAAGAGTGAATTATTATATACAGAATTTATTATCAGAAAACAATTAACACCAACACCTTTTGTAATATATGTTAGATAAATATTGCAAGATTTATAATAATTACTGTTTTAATGAAATACATTTTTTAAATAAATTTCTCAAAGTAAAAAAAGATGGCATCTTGTTGCTTGGATAAAATATGGAATACAATATAAGGTAATATTTATTTTTAACAAGGAGAGATAGACATACCTGATTTATTAAACATAGATTTGGTGATTATATGTTTTTTAATCTGTTATTTATTGAATATAGCCAGGAAATGTGTTGCTTTAGATCTACTCTCTGTAAATTTCTTATTTTAGGTTATATTTTAGCAAAGTCCAGGGATGCATTATGACATTGTTGGATTTTCCAGGACATCCAAATAAATTATTTTTCACTTTTACCATTTTGAAGGAAAATATTTTTTTAAGACTCATCCTTCTTTAAATCTTCCATTTTTAATTTTGCATTGAATTCAATTGAGGAGCAAGTGATAAATTCATCCTTCGAATTTGCAGTTATTTTTACTTTATTTGCCATCTTCAGACTTGAGTACACATTTTATTTAAAACAAACTTAACTAAATAGTCTTTCAATGCTTCAATTAGAGTACATTTATTTGAGAGTAACAATATATTCGCCGGATGCTCCTTGACCATTAAAAACGAGATGTAGATTCGGTAAACGGTTGTACTCTTCGATCCGTTTCTTATCGAAAATTTGCAGAAACCTTCTAGGTAAGAACACATCACCAATTGTTGATGATTTACCTTCATCAAATTTCACCTCAAAGTCGAGAGATGCAATTATTGCATTGTTGGATTTTACAGGACGCCCAAACAAATTATTTTTTACTTCAACGATTCTGAAAGACACTATTTTATAAAGCTTATCCTTCTTCAAATCTACCATTTTTACTATTGCATTGAATTCAATGGAAGACTTTGCGTTAAATTCTTCTTTCAAATTTCCAGCCATTTTTCACCTAAAACATAAATAGAATATAATTATATTATATGTAAAATATAATTACAAACATTTTTATTGAAAGAAAACAGAGAAAATTTATACTAAAGATACATTATTTTGCCTGTAACTCGAATACTTGCAGACAGACACCTGCGGTAGGGAGAGTGGGGGGGCACAAAATGGTTGCAAGCTAGGTACACTAAAAGCACACTCTGTCCAATTATTGGTTCAGTTCAGCCTACCCCTTGCTGTATTTTGTAACTCTCATGATGTTTAAGCTTAGTGTTTTTTTCTTGAGCGTTCTGTCGAGGATGTTTTCCGCCTCTGCAAATCATCAGAGAACGGTTTCCCCAATCTACATTTGCAGGTAAATAAATTAACGATTTATTCTTCTCTAATTATTAATTTGTAAAATATAATCTTTCTGTATCACTGATTTTTCTTAATACAATACTTAAATTTGGATGATTTTTTTGACAATAAATAAAAGGATTGTGGAAAAATTGGATATTTGTACACTCATCTTCTGTGTAAGAAGCTGACTGATTAAAGAATATTTATATTATCGCTTTTAAAGTGATTTATCTATTTTATAACACCCGTGTTTTTATTTTGGTGGTGAGTTTAACAGTTAGTTGTTTTACAATTTTGGTGATATTTTAATAAAATCCTTTCATTGGTATAATAATCAATTGTATATATTTTGTTGAAATGTATTATTCATATGAAAAATAATTATGACTGCAAAAAAACACATTTCCTCACATTTAAATTGTGTATTTTACTCTCTCAGAATATATATTTGCGATAGTATGTATAATTCCAAAGAGTAATGTATGTACAATTCATCAATTTGAATCTGTAAAATATATATTTAAATCAATAAATATTTCAATTTAAATTTTGTTTCCAGACATCGCCGGGTCCGAGGAGAACACTGTTGTACTGGAGGAGATTTCCTGTGAGAAAACTGGGCCAATTGGAGAAGGTGGGTTATTAATAATAATAATAATGATTTTCTTTTAACATTAATAATATCTTAGTAGAAAACACGAGAGTAGCTTTCATCAAACAAACATTCTCCTATGACTTAAACGCCTTATTTTTCTAAAATGCAATATATGTAAAACATGTGTGTTTCAATTCTTGTATCATACATATTGAAGGAACTCAAAGAATTCTCTATTGCTAATGTGAATATGAGTGATAATCGATTTAATTGTAACCATTTGCTGATGGATAAAGACTTTTTTGGCTCAGCTAAGATAAATAGATTTGTTCACTTTATTTATCTATTTGAAACACCTATTATTGACTTAGCTAAGATAAATAGATTGGTTCACTTTATTTATCTATTCGAAACATCCATTTTGTTTACTTAAAATAAAAATTTATGATATTATGTCTTAACGAATTTAAAATTGAGAAATATATATATATATACTTATACCATTAATTTTATATCTAAAAGAAGGCTGCTTATGTTTACACATGATTTTAAGCCAGATATTTTCATGCAAAATTAGTATACATCTGTTACTAAAGATTGTGACAGCTGTGTTGATTTTATATTTCACGTGTGAGAATTATATCCCTGAAATGAGATTACTAAAAATCTTTACTGGAATGTGGTAATTTTAGAAACATACAATCAAGTTTGTTGTCTCAAAATTTAATATTTTCTGGAATATATATCTTTCTTTATAATCTCTGTTTATACTAATAAATATTTTAATTTGTATTTTTTCTTCTTTCAGCTTATTTCCCCGGTAGGTCGAGACAGAGTGTTATCACGTTAAGTGATGATGAGTCGTCTCCAGGAATTAATCAAGGTATGTTGATTTAATATATAAGATCATTAATAAGGGGATATAGTAAAAAATATTATGTTTCCACCTGCTTTCTCTTAACAACAATGGTAACTTTTGAATTTGCTTTTAAATTTGGTGTAGTCTCATCTGCTCAGTCAAAATTGTTAATTCTTAGCTCATTTAAAATAACAAAAACATCTGCTCATTGAAATTGCTAGATAATTTTTATTCTTTTAAGTGAGTTATAAATTAACGATTCTGGCTATGTGGTTGATTTTGAACCGAATTTGAAAGTTAATATTTGTCTTAAGGGCGAAGCGAATAATCCCGCAAGATTTGAATATTTTTTAAATTGTGAAATGGGGGAATTTTAAACATAAATTAAATACACAATCATTTTAATTTTGATTACTTTTTGCTACCTAAACTTAGAGAGGAAAATTAGTGAAGAAACAATAATCCATTTTTTCATTTCCCATCATAGTATATTAATAATCTTTTTCAAATGAAAAATATATATATCATTATTGTATTTTTTATAAACACTGAATGAAAATATTAAAGGTATTTGTAGTAACAATATTTATATTATGTTTTTTGTGGTTTAATCAAGTCTATTTGCAATTTTAAACACATCATACCTTATATTTTGTTTGGAAATTGTTTGGAAAAAATAAATGATTATATGTTATGTTTTATATGTGTTTTCAGTGTAAAACAAGAATTGATAATATGTAAAAAAAATGATTAAAATTAACAATTTAACCATTTCAAATAAAAATTTGTATTCTTAAATATATTTGTTTGTGCAGGAGGCAGCCCTCTGAGGGAATTCCTGGAGAAGAAATCAGTTCCGGCGGGAATCAAGAGGCGGGAATATAGAAAAAGGAAATCAAGCCGGGCAGAAAGCTGCAAGGAAAAACCAAAAAAAAATTATGATTGTTACCCCTTACAAACCCCCTACCCCTTCACCTCCTAATCCATCCCTTAATCCTTCTTCTCCTCCCTCCACTATGGAGATTCAACCGCCATCAGTTCCCTCCATAGAAACTCTCACCCTTCCTACCCTTCCAAATGCATCCATTGTCAGCGAGGTCTTTCCAACACCTCAACCTCAATTATCCGTCCCACTTTTGCTTCCCTCCCAAGGGGAATTAACATATTTCCCTTTCCCTACACCCCAACCACAGGAATATTCCTCACCCTTATCACCTTCCATCCTTAATGAGGGGCAAATAGCATATTTGCCCTCTCCAACCCCCGTCATCACCGTCGCAACCCTTGATAACAGTGATGAAACGCCTGCTCCAAATTTCCTCTTGCCCTCTTCAACCTCCGTCATCCCTGTCGCAACTCTAGCAACCCCTGCCGAAACGCTTCCTAACCCCTGCCGAAACGCTTTATCTGTTTTAAATTAAATAGTTTGTTGTTCTTTAGTGTAAATTGTATAATATTTTCTTTATTGTAAAAATTTAAATGTAAATTGTAAATAATTTGTCTGTTTTAAATTGGATTAGTTTGTTGTAAATAGGTTAATAATGTAAATTTACAATTTATTTATTTTTTTAAATCATGTTTTAATGTAAAATAATAATGTATTGTAATAATGTTAAATAATAATTATTAATTACAAATAAATGAATCTGTAATAATTATAGTCTTTTTAAGATACTTATTTCCTTATCCCCAATATAAATAAGAATATTAAATGAAGCAAATATAAGAGCAACATTTCAAGTCAATGATGTAAAATTAAGTGTTAAATTTAGAAATTTGAACATTTGAAATCAACATTTTTGAAATTTCTTTGATGAGGAAATTAACTCTGAAATATTATGGAACAAAATTTTTATTACTAAAGTTGAAATGTATTAGAAAATTATCATATGTGTTATAAATCAGTAAAATTTAAAATTCAAAAAAGTTTATTTTTAAATATAAGAAAAATAATTTTTTTAAGTAACATTGAAATATTTGTGAGTAGTGGTAAAATTAATTTTCTGGAAATTTTTTTTTATAATAAATATGAAAATTTAAGTAGTGGGGAAATGGGCGTTCTGGAGCAAAGAAATTAAAAATTTGGAAAGTTGTCTAAGGAAACTAAAGACAACGAAATAGATAATTAAAAAAACATTCTGAAATTATATGTGAGTAGTGATATAGTGGGTGTATTGTAGCAGTAAAATGAAAAATATTTATATTATTATTTATAGTATTTAAAGATATAAAAATAACTAGAAACACCTTTTTTGAACATGTTTCTCTCTGTATGTACGTATGTGTGCTGACTACAGATAGAATGAATGCACTTTTAAAAGTAATAAAAGCAGATGTATGTAAATAATAAAATTGGTCAATAAAGTATCGTACTTACTTGATAAGGGTTACTTACCAACCGACAAATATTAATATTGTTTTTGTATAAAATAAACGTTGTCTTCCGTAACACTCTAAAATTACAAATGAAATTAAAAATAAAAATAAACGAAAAAAATAAAATAAAATAGCACAACAGTGAAGGGAGTTTAACCATGGGTTGAAACACTCGTTTATCTACGTGGGTGGTCCCCTCCTACCTCATCACGGGGGGAGGACAAAGGACCACCCGACCACCCGCGGTTTTGTGAAGGGGTTGGCGGAAGGGAAGGGATAACAAAAGAGGTCGACTTGCCGCGCCCAGCCCTCTGCCACTCTGTCCCTCGCTGCTCTGCCCACATTCAAGTCTCAGTCGCTATCTATCGTTGCACCTTTTTAATTCCATTTTCAAAATACGTCTTTCCCCACCATTCAATTTTCCTACGACGAGCTGGTTAATGCCATGCAGGCCTACGTGCCTGGATCGCATTGGTCAAATGAGTTGTCGGGGGAGGATCTGCTCCGGGCTTGTCAGCGGGTCGAGTACGCTGTCGATTTGTTTTATGAATTCTCGACTCCTGATGGCCCGTGGAGGAAGGATATATGCGACAGGGACCTCACGTTGGCGGCGGAGAAGGCGGAGGAACTTCTTCGTGCGGAGCCGGGGGAGTTGCTGCTCCTTCAAACGAGGCCGGTCGGCGAACTTCTGGAGGCGATGGCGAGGCCGACGACATCTGCAGCCCAGGATCGAGCTGCAGGAGTGTCGGCTGCGGCTGCAGCAGGTCGAGACGGCTCTATCCATAAACCCAATGCCGTCTACCAGCTCCGGGAGGACCCACCCGCCGAGACGCCCCAGAGCTTCACCGGCAACGCAGAGCAAGAGGAGGAAGGCGGAGGAGGAAATAGAAGTTATTGTAATCGATGATTAAGTATATGTTTCCACTCCCTTTCCTCCCTCTTTTTAAAAAAAAAAACTTGTAGATAGGTAAATAACCTTTTGTACTTGTAACTAAGTAAAAAAACAAACAAACAAACAAAAAACAAACAATAACGGAAAAATGATAGGGTAGCCGAGTTTTATAAAATATAATCTCGGACATTCTATCATATGCTGTGGTGATGGTGTCTCGCACCCCTCGGATCACAGACAACGAGGGGAGCTGGATATCAATCACACCATTCCAGACTGTCTGGGAGGGTGCAGCGTTGTATGCGGGCAGTAATTATGCTAATGAGGGAGGTTTTTTAAATTAATTATATAAATGAGGGGGGTGATCAATTATGCTAATGAAGGGGGGGAGTTAATTAATTAATTATGTACCTGGGGGGGGGGGTCGTCCCGCCTCCCGCAGAAACGGCTAAGTCATACTACTAATACCATCTCCATATTTAAAATAACTTACTTAACTTCAAAATGGCGGATCCAAGATGGCGGCCAAAAAATTTAGATTGGTGAAAGTTAAGTGTAAATCGCTCAAGAATGACTGATGGTGGTTATTCGTCACTATCTAGCATTATTTTGTGGTTATGGGCCTATTTTATAAATTTTTTATGTTTAAATTGGTTTAAAATAAATAAATTAAAAGTACTCATATTTTGAGAAGAAATCGAGATATTAGACACTTTTAAGATCTTTTCATTGTTAATCCCTTAGGGACAGGTTTTTGCCGAGATGTTCAAGCAAGGATTGCTATGCCGAGATGTTCAAGCAAAGACTGCTATACCGAGAGGCTGATGCAATGATGACAAGACAAGAGTGTTTGACAACTACTTATTAAGGTTTTGAAATACAACATTTTTTATGAACTATTTTATTTCATCCAATTTTTGGCTCCTTGGATTATTGTCTAGTAGACACTGAGGTGACAGATATACGAAAGAGACCGAATTTAAGGAAAAAATATTGCATTTTATGTTCCAAAGCAATTGAAAATTTGTCTAGACACTAGATCTAGAAGATTAAGATAGGGTTAATGAGTTCATACATTTGCCCCCTAAGCACCCTAGTACACTTAAAATGTAAGCTGAACTTCATAATGAGGACTACGGAACATTAAGTAAACATAAACCGGTAAGGAAACGTGCTAAGTGCCCATACCTGCCTTGTCCTAAATGCGGAGCGTGCTAAAGCAAACTTGTACAAGCACCATAAAAATGTACTGGAGTAAATGCACCATAAAAATGTACTGGAGAAAATGCACCAAAAAATTGGTTTTCAATTGTAAAAACTGCCCAGGAATTGGAAAAAACCTCTGATGTAAATATCTATGAAGGAAATGAAAAAAATATATTTTGCCAAAATTAAAAGCGGATGAAACGTTACTGGATGCCATTGTTAGTGACCGTCGAATAGTTGATTGTGGAAAAGACCTATGTTTAAAATTCGGAGAGGAAATCAACAAACAAGGCAACCTTATTCGACAGAAACTTAGAACATTAGATCAAATTAAGCTTTCGATGGCTCAGGAAGATAATGAAATCAAACTCATAGAGGTTGTGTTCCAACAGTCAAAGTGAACCTTCATCGATACAGCACTGAAATTTTCTAAATTAAATGAACCGGAATTGAAGAAAAACCCCACACAGGTGAGAAATGTTGGGTGGCTCTTTCATGGCTCAGCTAGAGATATATACAGGGTGTATATAAAGTCCCGCACGGGCTTAATATTTTCTAAACGACAACAGATAAATCAATAAGATTTGGTACATCAACACCACACCTAAAAAGCTCCTTTTTTAAGGAACTATCAAATTTCTGTCATATCATGGGGACGTCCTGCAAGGAGTCAGAAGGAAATCTTAAATAGGAGCATAGGTCAATATGCACATCATTTTAAAGGGCTTAGCTAACAGAGTTCAATGCCGGAAACCGCATTCAAAAAGGCTGATCCAGTACAAAATGGCGGCTGTTCAAAGGTTACATTTATTAGTACAGTAGCCACAATCCCATTAAAGCAAAACTGCATCTAAATGAATACTGCAGCTAAATACTACATTATGCGTGTCAATAGAGGAGTGAATTATGACGTTAGTTATCCTCAAGGGTTACAAATTTGGTCCTAAATTATTGATAACGGGGAAAACCTGGTAATAGTAACAATTAGAAAGTTCTTATCTTTGGGTCGCCGTTTGGACTTTCCTATTAGCCAGTCATTCATAGTAAGCTATTCTAGTTTTCTTGTTTTAGTAGTACTGTCCAACCTTTCTGTAAGTGCGCGTTAGTACAAACAAGTTTGTTCTATTGCTTGTAGCTCTCCAACAACACTATGTCGCTTAACGAACGTGAACGTATAACACTTCTTATGATGGTTGGTTGGGGGAACAACAGACGATCACACGAGGAAGCGTGCCATTTATTCAACGACTACTTCCCCGAGAGGCAGCCAATTTCTAGAACAACTGTAGGGAGAACTGTTCAACGCTTTATGGAAACAGGAAGTGTTTCCGATCGTCCTAGATCAGGAAGGCCCGCTACTGCAACAAACGAAGACAATTCTTTAGATGTCCTGCAGTCATTTATTGAGAACCCGCACGAGTCCCTACGCTCAGCAGCACAAACTCATGACATCTCTGTTAAGTCTGTTCAAAACATTCTGAAAGGGTCAAATTTTAAGCCTTACAAAGTTCATTTGGTGCACGAACTCAACGAAGATGATTACGATCGACGTATAGAATTTTGCGAAACTATGATGGCTAAGATAGATCGCAACGAAATTGATGTAAACAATATTGTGTTTTCAGACGAATGTACATTTATGATGAATGGAAGCGTAAACAGACACAATTGCCGTTACTGGAGTAGCGAAAATCCACACTGGATGCGGGAGGCACACACGCAATATCCACTAAAGGTGAATGTCTGGCTTGGTGTGATAGGTACCCAGTTGGTAGGTCCTTTCTTTATTGAAGGATATTTTAATGCAATATCATACCAACGTTTGCTGGAAAATGAAATTATACCAGCACTTCGAAACATGTTTGGAGAACATTTTCAGAATATCTGGTTTCAACAGGACGGAGCTCCCCCACACTACGGCATCGATGTAAGGGCCTATTTAAACACTGTTTTTCGGCAACGGTGGATCGGAAGGCGGGGAACTGTAGAATGGCCAGCGCGTTCACCAGATCTGTCTCCATTAGACTACTTTGTTTGGGGTTACCTTAAGGACAACGTCTACAAAACAAAGCCTCAAAATGTAAATGAACTGAGACAAAGAATACTTCAAGAATGTCAGGCGATTCCTCAAGTTGCCCTGCAAAATTCTGTTAATGGTTTTTATGTGCGTCTTTCCAACTGTCAAATAACCGGAGGTGAACAGTTCGAGCATTTACTTTGAAAACATTTGGTAAGTAAACATCTGTTTTCCAATAAAACCTTTTAACAGCCGCCATTTTGCACTGAATCAACCTTTTTGAATGCGGTTTGCGGCATTAAAGTCTGCTAGCTAAGCTCTTTAAAATGATGTGCATATTGACCTATGCTCCTATTTAAGATTTCCTTCAGACTCCTTGAGGGACGTCCCCTTGATATTACAGAAAATTGATAGTTCCTTAAAAAGGAGCTTTTTAGGTGTGGTGTTGATGTACAAAATCTTATTGATTTTTCTGTCGTCGTTTAGAAAATATTAAGCCTGTGCGGGACTTTGTGTAGACCCACTTTAAATGGCCGCCATTTTGTAACGGGTGATCCTTTTGAGGCGTGGTTTGCGTCATTGAACTCTGTTAGCTAAGCCCTTTAAAATGATGTGCATATTGACCTATGCTCCTATTTACGATTTCCTTCTGACTCCTTGCGGGACGTCCCCATGATATGACAGAAAATTGATAGTTCCTTAAAAAAGGAGCTTTTTAGGTGTGGTTTTGATGTACCAAATCTTATTGATTTATCTGTTGTCGTTTAGAAAATATTAAGCCCGTGCGGGACTTTATATACACCCTGTCTGCATCGTACTCCCCAGACGACTGAGAGTATAAAAATAAGGAGCAGGATTCAAGTTTGGCTAGATTTGTAAGACAGAAAATACGCCAGCACAATTGGATGGCAAGCGAACAAGTTGACCATGAAAAAGAAATGGTAGGAGATGAACTTGTCCCTCTTAGCAGCGATGTTTTCAAAGTCAACCAGTGCATACAAACAAACTGGCCAGTTCAGTTTTCGTCTTCAGACAGGGATTCGAAAACAATGGAAATAAACAAAAAAGGGAAGAAGGGATTAAAGCTGCAATGTTAACACTGATGTTTTTTAATTGGAAGAGGAAAGGAGAGATTCAAGACATTTCGTTAGAAGATTGGTCGAACAAGACTATTTCATCAGCCAATCAATTGATCTCGTAGATCTCAATTGATGTGTAGAAAAATTCCTACAAAATATTATCCCTTGAATAACGACTCTATGAAAATTGTAAGAGTACTCAGCCTCTGAATTTGCCAAGTCGAATTTACCTAATTAACAATCAATAGAAAATCATCGGCTGAACTTTAGTTGTAATTGCTATTTTACTTTTATTAGAATCGTGGAAGCAAATGATAATATTTTGTAGACCCTAAAATTGGGAATGTTGTCCAAGTCCTAAATAACTTTTTTTCTCTAAAGCCATACGCTCCTTTCACATAGCACGGTTTCGCCCGAACGGGGAAAACCCACCCAGTTTAGTCCTTTTCACACAGCACGGTCCCGCCATATGGCGAGGGACTTCAGTTGTTGAGCAGTCACAGTGTCGGATATAAATCATGTATCTGTCTGTGTGTTGTGCTTGAAATGGATCGAGAACAAGCAATTGCCCTGTGGTTGTGGTACAGATGTCGGAAGAGACAAAGGGGAAGTCGTCGTATTCAAATTTTTTTTTATTATTGAGATTTTCCTTAATGGAGATTTTTTACTTATTGTCGATGACATCGAAATTAGGTTTCAGCGCCAAACTTCACTCTAACCATTTCTCTTCACATTCCTATTTTTAACTCAAGAGTCTTGCGACCCACAACACAGGCTTTGATTCTACCAAAGATATAAGCACCTCAGCATCAATTTCAGACATTTTACCACTGAGAACCGAGCAGCATGCACTCACCTGTGAACCACCGCACGACTGGAACCGTTCTGTCTGAAAGGGGCCGTTTCCTCCAACCACTACTACGCAGTTCGACGGCGACGGTGCCCGCCCAGTTCTAGTGGCAGACGGCGGCTGCTTCACGGCGAGAACCCGTCGCCGTGTCAGTGTGAAAGGTCTCATGCGACTCTTCGCGCCACTATCGGAATGTCCCCCGCACGGGGTTTTTCCGTTCAGTCGAAACCGTGCTTTGTGTAAGGGCGTAATGGAGAGTGGGCCAATGAAGCGGCAGTGGTTTTCAACTGTTATAAAGCTGCCCTACAAATGGAAATAATAGATTTCCAGAAAGACATTGCTCTGAAGGCCAAATTTAGTCAAGTTCGAAAGAACTTTCGTGTGAGCTGTTTTGGTTTAAGTGTGTGAGCAGTGAAAAATATCTTGAACTGAAAAACTTGACCATCAAACTATGTACAATGTTTGGATCAACGTACACATGCGAATGTGCATTTCCAAGGATAAACTTCATCAAAAATAAATACAGATACCGCCTCAGTGACAGCCACCTAAACAAACGAGTATAAGCTGCACAGGTTTCACTCCAAACTTCAGAGAAGTAGTCCAGAATAAGAAATATCATTTCTCTCATTGAGTTTGAGTCATCTATATTATGTATATGTGAGTAATTTTTATGTATAATACGTGTTCTAATTGAAAATAAATTAAAATTTCAATTAAATAATTCATAATGTTGTTATTTTTTATTAAGCCTAAACAACAAAGACATTTTCTTACCTATTCAAACTTTTATGTGGTATTTTGGGTGGAAACAAATGTTACAAATAACATGCACAAATAGGTAATGCACAAATATATTCAAGTGGTAATATTTCGTAGGATTTTTTCTACACATCAATTGAGATCTTCGAGATAAAATGATTGGCTAGTGAAATACTCGTGAACCAGTTATCTGCCGAGATGTCGCGACCAATATTCTCTATGGCTTTCATCAAACGTAATACATCTTCTGGCTTCTTTGAAATTAAATAGGGGCTGCTACCATTAATATATCTGGCCGTTACCAACATATACTTTCATGGTTTTTACGTAGAATACCTTAGCATCGGCTTGTGTGAAAAATCTTCAGACCTTACATACTTTGCTGGTTTACTTTTCATACATTGTCAATGTTCCAATATGAAGGCACAACGACCTCGAAAACGGTACAAGTTGTTCATCAGTAGTTTCAAATTCCCCTTCAAAGAAATTGTTTTCACAGTTATTTATGAACATTTCGAATACCTGCCTAAATGGAACAAATTTTCCAGTCTGCCTTCTCTTATCTCTGTCATTGATATGGTCTTCTCCATGGTTGGTCAGGGACGGGTGGACTTGGTGTCTGGATGGTGGGCAGTCAGTCTCAGAGGCAGCTTGGCTCGTCTGTGGTAGTGGGACAGCTTGGCTCGTCTGTGGTAGTGGGACAGCTTGGCTCCGTAGTTTTCTTCGATCTCTTCAGTTAGCCGGGACTATGAGTGTAAGACGAGGGGTCAGTTTCCCCTCATTTAACACCCGCAAACATATTATGCTCGTCGCATTGGTATTTTCTTCTAAATCTTTGTTGATAAACAATGAAAGAGGCCTAGCCAATTTTCCTCTGATTGTTAGGTGACAATACCTTTAGGACATCAGTTTTCCTGCAGGTCTCATGCCTTTAGAGATTTCAGAATTTTACTCCCCTGTTGCCTTGTTCGAGTAATCTTCTAACGAAAGGTCTTCAATCTCTCCTTTCCTCTTCCGATTAAAAAACTTCAATGTTAACATTGCTGCTTTATTAACTTCTTCCCATGCAATTTAGTCGAATCTCTGTCTGAGGATGGAAACAGAACTGGCCAGTTTGTTTTTAATGTATTGGTTGAGTTTCAAAACATCACTGGCAAGAGGGACACGTTTCATCTTCCATCTCTTTTTCATGGGCAACTTGTTGGCTTGCCATCCAATTGTGCTGCCGTATTTTCTATCGTAAAAATCTATCCAACCTTGACCCTGCTTATAATTTTTATGCCCAAATTGTCTTCTGGGCAGTACGACGCATATATATATCTCTAGCTAAGCCATGAAAGAGCCATTCAACATTCCTCACCTGAGAAGGGGAGTTTTACAATTCCGGTTCACTTAGTTTGGAAAGTTTAATGCTGCATTGATGAAGGTAGTCCACTTAAGACTTTTGGAACACATCCTCTATGAGTTTGATTTCATTATCTTCCTCAGCCGTGAAGAGCTTAATTTGAGCTAATGTTTTGAGTTTCTGTCGAATAAAGTTGCCTTTTTGGTGATTTCCTCTCCAAATCTTAAACATAGGTATTTTCCTTTATCAACTATTCGTCAATCACTAACAATAACATTCCAGTAAAGTTTCATCCGCTTTAAATTTTGGCAACATATATTTTTTCATTTCCTTCATATATAGTTTCATTAGTGGTTTTTTCCAATTGTTGGGCAGTTTTTACAATTAAAACTAATTTTGTTGGTGCATTTTCTCCAGTCCATTTTTATGATGCTTGTACAAGTTTCCAACGGGACGATCCGCATTTAGGACAAGGCAGGTATGGGTACTTAGCATCCCCTTACTGGTTTAAGTTTACTTAATGTTCCGTAGCCCTCATTACGAAGTTCAGCCAACAGTTTAAGTCTACTAGGGGTGCTTAGAGGGAAGATTTATGAACTCCTCAACCCTAACTTCATCCTCGTGTTTATCGATCAAGTGTATAGACAAATTACCAATTGCTTTGGAATAAAAAATGCAATATTTTTCCTTGGATTCGGTCTTTTTTGTATATCTGTCACTTCGGCGTCTGCCAGACAATAATCCAAGGAGCCGAAGATTGGACGAAATAAAATAGTTCATAAGAAATCTGGTATTTTAAACCTCAATAAGTAGTTGTCAAATATTTCGATGAGCATATTTTGTGTAAGAGTGTAATTCTTGCACCATCATCTCGGTATAGCAACCATTGCTTGAACATCTCGGTAAGAACTTCACGCTAAGGAATCTATATTATTAAAAGAATTTATGGGATTTTGTACAGAGCAATTCGACCTAAAGAAATCAATTTTTCTACACATATTTGGTATCAAATTAAAGCTATTTCTCACTAAATGTGCCTTTTGCGGATTTGGAAAATATCCCATGAAAAGCCTTCACACTGGAGGCTTTTGAAATTCCAGCGAAAGTGCTACTATCTGTGTTAAAACTTGTAAACTTTTTCCAATTCACATTTGTTTGTAACAAAACAGATGATCAAGATCTAAAATAGTTCCAGAGATACACCACAGAATTCACAATATCATCCAGTAACGTTTCATCCGCCAATCGGCGCTGAACCGCCGCGCCATAGCGCTTTTTATTCATTCCAGTGCAATGAAACAAAGAATTAGTTCATGAAATAAAATGAAAACAGAAAATTCACTCACTTCCTCATTAAAAGGTATTTTACGCTGGAAAACTCCATACATAAACAACATGAAACTAAAGCCTATTTTACCAAGTTGTTTTAAGTCACGAAGTGACGCAGGCTGCTAGTGAACAATAAAAACATCTTAAGAGTTTCTGACAGTAAAAACGTTATTATGTCATCTAGCAATCGTTCATTAGTCATCATTAGTTGTTGCGGTTTGCAGCAGCCAGATTCACGGTTAGAAAATCTGTCATTAATATCTTGGCTGTTAAATCTCTCGTTTGTGTTGCGGCGCACAAATCTGTTCGTCGCATTGCGGCTGTACGTGATATTGGACAGTTTTAGCCACCGGACATCAGCTGAAATGGAGGCGTAATGTTGTTCCCATACCTATATCAATATTCTCCTACTACGGATTTGAAGACATTGCTATAAGATCTATAAGATATTCAGGGCCACTGAATGTGAATTATGGAGCACCACGAGGATCCTCTTTAGGGCCTCTCATTTTTTACATTTGCCAGACAATGTAATGAAAATGATAATCATAATGATCTACCCGCCAACATCTCAAAAAATGATGCAGAAATGTTTGCCTTTCCTGATGATGTAGGTAATAAAATATCTTCAAATGATTTAGAAAACATTTAAGCCAAATTAAATCAAGTCAATGGACAAATACAAGATTGGTGCAATGCAAATGTGAAAAAATTAAATATTAGCAAGTCCCAAGATATTCAGTTTACGTATTCAAACAAGTCATAAATTATCATTGAAAACCTTTAAAACGTTTAGGAACTATTCTTGATTACCAATTGACATGAATAGATCATACTAATCACATCATTAAAAAATTGAACAAAGGAGTATATTGTATTTTGATTAAAATTCAACATCAGTGAAGAGCTTTTGATTCAAGGCCACACGAGCGTTTTTTCATACGGGGATATACTAGTTTATTTTCACGCTGCTTGAATTTCAACCGTTTTTGCCGCACAAACCTTTCCACGCTGTGAAAATGTGGCTTATTTCCCCGCCGGTCGGAGTCCAGCAGCGGTACAACGCTGTAGGAACACGCAGTTGACTGCTGAATTCACACGTTTTATGTTGCATTTCTTCCTCATAACCGGGTTTTTCATGAATAGCGAGCAGGAAAAATGAATCCATTCAAAAAGTTTTAACAAAAATGAAGTAAATGCTTTGTGAGCGTTGTAAGTTCTTCACCGCCGTCGTCGTCAACGCGGCAGGAAATGTTGGACTCACCCAATTGTTAGTGAAAGATTAACGAAAGGGAAATTTGTACTGTTTCATAATACCCTCAAGAAGTATCTAGACAAGTTTTTTGAATGTCCATATCTTCATTTTAAAAATTGTATCAAAGATAAAGGATTAGATTTTAAAAATGACCACAATGAGGGATAGTATTACTTAAGAGAAACTCGCTGTTATAGTTCGTGTCAGAAAGGAAAAGAGAGTGTCGGACCGGTCCAGGTAGGCCCGGGCAGCCCTAATCCACTGTTGTCACAACACCTATTGTCGTGAGGCCGGCCGGCGAGTTATTTCTTGAGTAATTCCTGGTATAAGGAATTTCGAAGCGGCCCGCAGTCAATGACACAGGCGTGGGGGCTGCCCACCCCCGTCGCCGGCCGGCCTCACAACAATAGGTTTTGTGACAACAGCGGATTAGGGCTGCCCGGGCCTACCTGGACCGGTCCGACACTCTCTTTTCCTTTCTGACACGAACTATACTTTGAGGTACGTTTTATTGATTCAAAATAAGTATAAAAATTCACCATAACGCAACTGTTAGTAAATAAGTTGACACAGAGTTTGCTTAATAATTTACAGAATAAAAAGAGATATTACAGTCTTCGTAATCAGAGTAATGGGTTTAAATAGATGCACGAGAATCGCTCGCCATAGATGAAAATTGGTTGGATGCAGGTGTTGTACAAAAGGACTGTGGTTTGTTGTATGTCTGCAACAATTGTAGAAATTTTTGAATGAATTATTTTTCATTCAATTCATTGTGTTGTTCATTCATTTCATTGTGGTCCGCCGATGATCATGGTTACGTCCTTAAAGCATTTCGTCATGTTATAATGCCATAATCAGATCCTCAGTATATAAGAATTGTCAAAAGTCTAAAAAAGTACATAAAAATAAACAACACACAAAACGGACGGTACGAATTAAACATTCTAGGCCTACTAACAAACGCGATTAGGTGGCGCACCTAGGTTAAAAAGGTGGCGCACCGGTCGTGTGCCGAGACTCGACTGAGGAAGGGAGTCGGAACGTGGTTTGATCTTTGTCCTGTGGTCACTACACACTATCAGCTGATTTACTCTCCATCCTGATGTAGGTTTCAAAGAGAATGTTAACTGCATGGTGTTTTTGTCATTGAGTAGGCTATCTGGGCTGGTTTTATTAGCTTTGTAAATTTCGAACTGTTTTATAGCTGTCATGATTTGGCCTGATCAGGAAAAATCATTGGGCTGAAAAATTAAAATTTTATGTGATGACTTTGAAATCAATCATATATATTCATTATAAATAAATAAAAGTGTTTTAAATATAGTCTAAGTGTTTTAACACGTTATTTATTTTTATGTAATTCTATGTACTTAGTTTATATGAAACTAAACCCAATATGGCAGGAAATACTGCGGAGTTATAAGACGGTACGACAAAATTTCCACTTTGGAAATATAAATTAAGTATAGAAATATTGAGGAAACCGATTGGGAATTTCTAGAGGAGGAGGGCTTTGACCAGCCAATGGTGACCAGGCCATCAGCCATGACCACGGACCCAGTTGCCGAACCCGCCTGTGGAATCGATCCGATGATATCGACCGAACCGACTGAACCCCCCAACCCAGACTATGAGCGACCCTCGGTGTCGGGAATAAACGCCCGAGCTACCTCTGCAGGTAGTGAGGAGCCTCCAAAGCGGAAGAAAACCCGCAAATCAAAACGGAGGCGAGTCTTCCTGGAAGACAGAAATGGAAAACACTCCTTGAGGAGGATCAATGTGAAGTTACTGCCAGAATGGCTGTAAAAGTTCCGAGCTGGACCGGGGAAAAAAAAGATTTAGTTTTTTTTCGTTTCGTTATCTACGCTAGAAGCGAGGTCCGAGAGTGACCAAAAATATATTTTTTCCAACTATAAGGCTGATAAAAGACTGATTTTATACATAACTCTAGTCTGTGATTAGTAGTATAGAAGAAGAATGATTTTATTTTTCGGAAGTCCCGAACCTGGGAGGTTTTATGTTTTTAAGTATACGAAACATAGTCTTAAGAAGAAGAAAACATTTCGAGTTACTAATAGCTGTGATATAGTTAATTTGCCTGTGATATATATATACAGCATACAAAGAAGAGTTCTTATTTTAGTTCGAACACTGGAAGTGTTCACGATTTCAAAGTATTATTTCCCCATATACTTTTTTGTTTTGAGAAAAGAAGAGTTTTACGTTGTACCTAGTCAGTTAGAAATGAAAAAAATTATACCTAGGCTAGAGCCTTTTTTTCTTTTTCCCCGTTTTTCTTTTTTTTCGTTTCGAATTCAGAGGAGAGTGTAACGATATTTTATTTTGAGTGTACCAAATGTTCAGTTTATTTTATTGTTAGCGGTGCAGAGCGCTTGAAGCAAACCGGTTTAGTTGGATTTCCCAGTTAAGTACTCTCTCTCTCTCTCTAACCGACACTACTACCCACGCGCGGCGGAGTGGGGTCGGTAGGGGTCGGAGGGGAATTGGCGCATGCGCTGTAGCGACTGCCTCGACGAGTCCCCAGACGGCTGGGCCCTCGCTCACTCTCCTCCCGACCACCGATACGAAGACTACTCGAGCTCCAAAGCCCGGCGAATTACACGGTAGGCCATATTCGGACTTGTGATTTTTGGTTAGACTTAGACTTAGTCAGTTTTTCATGAAGGCCTAACCGATTTGTACGATCTTTAATCCGATCTAAGTTTACATACCCAGTATTTCCTGTTGCCGTTAAAGCAACCTGGGTTAATAATAAATATTCCGTGCGACCGGTAAACTTATTTACATACCCAGTATTTCCTGTTGCTGTTAAAGCAACCTGGGTTAGTAATAACTATTCCGACCGACCGGTAAACTTATTTTAATACCCAGTATTTTGCTGTTGCTGATAAAGCAACCTGGGTTAATAATAATTATTCCGACCGACCGGTAAACTTATTTGCATACCCAGTATTTATTACTATATCACTGGTCGGAGTGCTGCCCCCTTCAGCCGCCACACCAAACCGGTATGGCGCCTCGCCCGGTGTATCTATTTCGAGGCATTGCTTGTGCTGCAGTCTGCAGTAAGGCATGCAGCGTTAATTGTAATAGATCGACGCAGTAAAACGCGGTCTAAGTAGGTCTACACGGTACCACGACTCCAACCACATGTTGCAGGCGTGGCTGGAATGGCTTTGACGAGAGATGGTGGCTAGGAGACGGGAGGAGTAATAAGTTGCGAGTGCGTAGTAATTGGGGGACAACTGATCTTCCCCGATATTTTAGGTGCTTTTGAGACCACAGAACTGCCCCAGTTATTAAAGAGGATTAGGAAAGGTCGCCTCGCCGACCCGGACAGGTAGTCGCAACGGGAATGGAGAAAAAGGGAATTATATTTGTTCCTGTGTCCTGTCGTAACTGCCACCAATATCGGGAATTACTAGTTGATAAACTACCGCTTCGTTGAGCTTTAACAAACAATATAGTGATACACGTGCATTTAAACTTGGGAACTCGAAAAGCCACTTCCCAGTGGCTCCGCGGCATTTTCGGGCTTATTTTCTTCAGTCAGGAAGAAGTTGGGGACTCCTCACTGAGAAAAATCACTTTCGGCCTAATATCTATTCCAATAATAAGTATATCTGATTGCACTGATTATAGTGGGTTTCATAGCATAGTGGACGTTCCAGGTAAAAAATATTGTAAACGGACATAACCTTTTCTTCATAAGAACACATGAAATGTTTGTATTTCATATAACCCTATATTTATTGGCTTATATTGAAAAATCAAATTTGTACGTATTTGTGAACATATACGTATGACTGCTACAAAAATAACGCTTATATCTGGAATGTATGAAGTCACAACTTCGGATGTACTAAATTCGATTTTGAAACAAGCTTTGTCTTTAGCCGCCGTAGAAACATTTATTGCCGAAATTAAAGATTTATCATAACGTATGACTGATATAGTTATATTGCAGTCGTTTCCTGTGATACTTAAACTCCCCTGATCAATAGTTGGATCTGCCACATACTTAGCATATGTTTAAAACGAACATCTCTAATGGTCGTAATAGAAATACCTCTTTTTACTATTTAATAAATAGTATTGACTGCAATACAATATTATCAATGCATTATTTGTCGGTTATACTTCTGTAATAGTTTTAGAGTTCGAGAGTAAAACATGTGTTACTTATGTCTAAAACGGACATTTTCACTTATTAAAACAGTTACAGTTTTGTTACAAATAGATTTATTATTGTTCGAATAACTAACTTGTGATTGAAACGTCGAAAGCACCAAATAAATTTGAGTTGTATATTTTATCTTACTGTAAGTACTATAATACGTATTGCTACAGCTAGACTATTACTGCCACTGATTTAAGATCTGTTAAATTCGTACGAAATTAACCCCTGCCATAAAAACAGCTCTGTCTTGCACACACATTGTTATTACTGAAACAATGTGACTATTATTAGCATATAATTGACTCGGTTTTATTAATATAATGTCTTTTTCAGTAAACTGAACATCTGTAACAGATTAATGGTTTTGTGCGAAGCAAATATAGCTTGTGTCAAAAACAGACAGTGTTAATTTTACGTTTTAGTCATTGTTATATCTGAAATGTAATCCTAATATTTGAAGGTGAAACTTTATAGGGAGCTAGAGTGATGCCAAGTCGAGAAAAGACTCCGGCTAACACACAAGGGGGTGCATCGGGAATAAATGGAGTTGCACTAAGAAACATCCATGGTCCTGCAGTTGGTCTCAATGCATTGAAGGATTGGGAGGATGAAACTAATGCACTAAAACTAGTTGACCTGTGGACTGTTGTTCAGGCCATAGTGTACGAAAACAAAATATCAAATTTGGAACCTGGTGCATATTACATCGACAATAGACATACAATAGACAAACACTTTATTTATAATAATATGAACAAACATGTTTACATTCCAAGAGCTCACAGAGCTCACGCGGAAATAAGTTATGAACATAATATATTTTAGAATAAGTTGTCGGCCAGTCTATTTACATCACTCAGAAACTTTTATTAGAGCTTTAACATTAAACATAAAAATAAATAAATAACAACAAATAAATAGCAACAAGTAAAGATAGATAATAAATAATTAATAATCAACTGCCAATAAATTTCTTTAAAACATAACAAGTTTAAAACAAATTTAACAAGTTGAGATTGGATTGAGAGCATTTAATTAGAACAATAAATAAATTAATACTAAGGCATGTTAATTTCACTGTTAAGGATTGGACATTAAGGATAACGATGTTAAGGATAAGGACACTGCGACTCTTCCAAGTGCCAGCAATTATTATAGCATCTTCCCATTGATGCTATAATAATTGCTGGCACTTGGAAGAGTCGCAGTGTCCTTATCCTTAACATCCTTATCCTTAATGTCCAATCCTTAACAGTGAAATTAACATGCCTTAGTATTAATTTATTTATTGTTCTAATTAAATGCTCTCAATCCAATCTCAACTTGTTAAATTTGTTTTAAACTTGTTATGTTTTAAAGAAATTTATTGACAGTTGATTATTAATTATTTATTATCTATCTTTACTTGTTGCTATTTATTTGTTGTTATTTATTTATTTTTATGTTTAATGTTAAAGCTCTAATAAACGTTTCTGAGTGATGTAAATAGACTTGCCGACAACTTATTCTAAAATATATTATGTTCATTTGGAGAATACACATCGATGTGAAGACACAATCTGCAGAGGCAATAAGATGAGAATGACTTGTCATTGCCCAGATTCACTGCAACGCTGGCACCATCACTCAGAGTTGCAATGGACAAAGGCAATGGAGTAAACCTAGTGAATGCACAAGGTTTAAATAGAAACACAAATGAAAATTTGAGAGCAAAAATAAATACATCCGTGACACTAGTGTCGATACTTCGTGGTGGTAGCCAAGGGTTTGATTGGGAAGGTCAGCACAAAGCACTTGTAAGTGATATAAAAGCCAGCAAAGCATTCACAGCAGTGTTCAAAACACAGTTTTTTAGCAGCCACTAATAAAGGTATAGGAGAATCAGAAGCCAAAGTTCTTGCAATTAAGCAATACTACAAAATCACAAAGATCGGTAATGTCCCTAACGTCAAGGCAATTGACCCGATGGAGTGCATTGAGGCATCAAAGTTCATAACATCTGTGGACCCCAACATGAATGCGGCAGCTGATGCATTGATTGAGATATTCATTGCTGAGGGCAGTTACAGCATGAAGATGTTCAGTAGATACTCTGTGTAGACCTAACCTCTTAGTAAAGAGGTCTCTGAAAATGTAGATATTAGGGAATTAGTTGGTTTCAATTATTAATTGATTAAATTAATTTAATTTGGTTTTTGTTTGTCTTGTTTATTTTGTTTTTGCATCTATGTCAATTAATCATTTATATTCATTTTTAAAGGTTTTGGGTATAATTAGTACATTTAATTTTATTTAGATAAGGTTGTATATAATTGTTGTGATTTACGAATTTGGTAGCTATTGTTGATTTGACTTATTTGGTTTATAGTTGTACTGGTTGAATTAGTATCTTTAGGATAGTTTGTAGAGCCTATTTTAGAAATAGCTTAACCATTTTGCCAAAGTTAGTGACACTGGCAAACTGTAAAGAAAAATATTTATATATATCTAGATTTTCTTTTATTTCAGCCAGATCCTTTGATGCCTGACGCCGTGCTGTTATCACCGCTCCCAGCCCAACACACTCCAGATCAATCAAAATTAATTATTGAATTAAACTCCTAATTAATATTTATTAATTTAACATAATTGACTTATTAACCTGTAACCAAATTTTGAAATCAAAATTCTTTTTAACCTTTTTTGAAAATTATTGTATTTTTACAATACTAGCAAAATTTTTAAATTAAAATAGCTCTCTGCTATTAACAGAGAGATATATTTTTGTTACCTAGATATATAAGCAACAAAACCCCCTAATGCCTAATATCGCTATCACCGCTCCCAGCCCAACACACTCCAAATCAGTAAAAAATTAAATTTGTATTTATAAATTTAACATAATTGCCTTATTAACAACCTGTAACAAAATTTTTAAATACAAATTTCTTTTTAACCTTTTTTCAAAATTATTGTATTTTTACAATAATCACCAAAGTTTTATATTAAAACAACCCTTTGTTATTACCAGAGAGGTATGTAACTTATATTAAATAGATATATAAGATTGTTAACTAGGTATGTAAGGTTTATTTTAAATGTTATACTTATTCATTTGTAGCTACTGTATAGATAAGATATTTACATCAAAATTAAATATTTGTGTTTTACTCTATTATGCTTTATAAGTTTTACTAAACTTTTTATAAAAAGTTTTAGCCATTGTTAATATCAAACCTATCTTTTCCAATTAGATTTTTTAATGTATAAGATCTATAATATTAATATCTATATAATATTAACTTGTGTTTTATAAAAACTATCAATGGCCAGAGAGTATTCAAACCATTCAGTATTCAAAATTCAATTCCAATAAATATTTAACATTTAACAGTGTTTTATTATTTGCCAGCTACAATCAGGTACGATAATGTTTCATTTAATGAGCGCATATCAGTGGTATTCCGAGACAGTAAGTGGGGTTATTTATAATGAGGGTGACGTCACAATTAGCACATGGCGACGCGCGACATCTAGACAGCCTGAGCGGTAAGCAGCTGTGAGCTAGTGTTTACCTGCAGTCGGTAAGTGAGTACTGTTACAAGGTAATTTGTTTGGGGAGGGGTTGTCATTGGTTGACTGATTGATTTGTTGGAGGGGTGGGGGAAGGGGAAGGGGAGGAAAAGGTTGGTTGATTTATTTAGGGAAGGGGTAATTAATTGATGCAGGGTTGGGGCTTATAGGAAATTAAGGTACAGGAGAGATCACATTGATTTATTGATTAAAGGGTAATTAATTAGGAGTGGGGCTTAGAGGTAATTAAGGTAAGTAGGTAGAGGGGGTGTGGAGTAACGATTGACCAACCAAAATTTTTCCCCCAACCTACCGGGATATCTACTAGCAAGTTTAAAAAAGTGATACAGGCAGATTTTTTGTTTACATGTTTATGCCTAGAGATGACTTGCTATTAGCATTCAACGGAACTGATCGGGAAATAAAACGTGACCTAGCATGCGATATTAAGAATGTTAAAAATATGGGTTTCGAGGCTGAAGGTGAAGCATCAAGATCCACTGTAGAATTCATACAACAACGAGTCTGTGCTGGAACTCCATTTTTCTATTGTGATCGCGTAAGCCTTTTTACGGCGGAAAAACCAAGGGAGGCGAAAGGTCCACTAGAAAAAATTTTGGAAGTGCTTGCATTAGCTCATGATCTTTGGAATCGAGGCACTAATCCAGAGAGTTTAATTCACATGCTTTGCGGAATAAGGACCGAAAATGCCACGCGGATAGGGCCTGTAGACGAATATGAGGCGGCTCAATTGGGGGGGGCAAGGGCGAAGACAGGTTTTGGAAGACATCAATAACGACGAAACTGTTCAGGGTGAGGGTGGGGTGCAACCCGGAAAGGCTTACCTCCTAAGTTCAATCACAGGGGGTCCCAGATACATGAAAGTTCACTAAGAGAACGCTATGGCTTTAGTTTCTCGTCTGGGATTCTCCTTTGTTTCTAACCTTCACGTATAGCGCTACTTGGAAAGAAGCTTATCCTTATCAGAGCGGCCGCAGTGATCCCAGTGCTGTCTGTGGTATTTTTTTCAAATTAAACTACTGGACCTTTTTCATGATCTACGTAGTGGAGCAATGTTTAGTAAATCGATGTATCTTTTTTACATGATTGAAATGCAGATATGTGGATTACCCCATGCGCATATTGTATTCAAGATTGACGGGGACGGTCCTGTTCAAGCTGCTGACATTGACTCAATTATCCGCACAGATATTCCATCAGAAGAGGAGGCCTCGGGCAGACTGAGATAATTGGTCTTGAGGCACATGATTCATGGCTCATGCGGGATAGATTATCGAACTGACTTTCCGTGTTGCGACACGCTTAGATGGTTGGAAAAGGAACCTAACCAGTGGGCACGATGCTGATCGATAGCTAACAGGCAGATTATCTAAGGTGGATACTAGTGGGATAATGTGTATGAAAATTTTGGACGATTCTTATGGGTTTATAATGTATGTATTTTTTTTATTTGGTGATTATTTTGATTTTTATGTATCAGTTAATTGATTATTCTGAATGTTGATGTATAACAGTATTGTTTGGTGTAATATGTTGTTTGTTTGTATTAGCGATGTTTATTTTATAAAAGCCACTCGTATCCCGAAGATTTATTGTGTTGTACTTGTATTTTCAGTTTCTTTGTTAGTTTACATTGTGTGAAATATGACTAAACCAAAAGGTGTGTTAAAAAATAGAATGAACAAAAGTAAGAGATATTACAAGAAAGTACTTTAGTTGTTCAAAACATAGTATCACAGGAAGATGAAAGTGAACCTGTAATCAATGTTGAGGGTAGGCCCAGCCAGAAATGTGCGCCTATTCTTGAACCGGGTTCTACTCCTGAAAATAAAACTTCTGTTAGTGCATCAAAAATAAAAACATCTGGTGATTTTAATCAAAGTAAGGAGAGAACGTAAATTTAATATTTTACTTGAACTTCTTGTTTAGTGCTGATACAATAGCATCAATCATGTAAGATGTGCAATGGTGAAACAACGATAGCCGAAAAGATGCGGCTTAGCTAGTACTTTTGCTACCCACTGTAATGTCTGTGAGCTAAAGACTAAATTCCGGGATAGGGATTTGTGCAAAAAGAAAGAAAAGTATAAAAAAAATCACGACTTGATATAAATGCCAGAGCGTTTTATGGGATGAGGTGAGAAGAACAAATATTTCTGTGTAGCATGATGTAAAATTAATTTATAGCAGGTTTTTACTACAGCGCTTTGAGAAATGTAATTCATAATTTTGTTTCATAAACCAGTCTCAAAACTCATCAGTTAAACAGACCATTTTCGTCGTCACAAACTAGGAACAATGGATTTAACAGAAGTGGTTGACATTTTTATGATTTACCTGCTGGTCAGAAGTCGCTATTGATAGATTTACAGTAAACTTACATGATTATCAATACCTATAAAGATATACAATTTTATATACCCCCATAGATAAACCTTTTCCCTCCCACAAAAACGTCTGTCCAGAGCTGTAGATTCTTTGCACAATTACTATTATTACTATTCTTTTTTAATTTTGCACGTGTTGCAGGCCATGGATTCTATCCAAAAAGCACATGGGTTGTGGATGTGTCCAGTGCACCGTCGCACCTTTTCGCACGCTGAGCACGTTCGGCGGCACATTTTGTATACACACCTTCGAGTGAGGTTTGTCTGTGAGGTTTACAGGCGAACGTTGTTGCGCAGCGACCAGCTGAAAGCACATTACTACGGGTATATGGGTGGTTGTATTAGCAACCACCCTCACCACCACCACCATAACAACGCCCGGACCGGGAGTGATTGTTGAGTTGGAGGAAGGTTTGTACATTATGTATTAGCAACCTCACCACCACCACCATAACAACGCCCGGACCGGGAGTGACTGTTGAGTTGGAGGAAGGTTTGTACATTATGTATTAGCAACCACCCTCACCACCACCACCATAACAACGCCCGGACCGGGAGTGATTGTTGAGTTGGAGGAAGGTTTGTACATTATGTATTAGCAACCTCACCACCACCACCATAACAACGCCCGGACCGGGAGTGACTGTTGAGTTGGATGAAGGCTTGTACATTATGTATTAGCAACCACCCTCACCACCACCACCATAACAACGCCCGGACCGGGAGTGACTGTTGAGTTGGAGGAAGGTTTGTACATTATGTATTAGCAACCACCCTCACCACCACCACCATAACAACGCACGGACCGGGAGTGACTGTTGAGTTGGAGGAAGGTTTGTACATTATGTATTAGCAACCACCCTCACCACCACCACCATAACAACGCCAGGACCGGGAGTGACTGTTGAGTTGGATGAAGGCTTGTACATTATGTATTAGCAACCACCCTCACCACCACCACCATAACAACGCCCGGACCGGGAGTGACTGTTGTGTTGGAGGAAGGTTTGTACATTATGTATTAGCAACCACCCTCACCACCACCACCATAACAACGCCCGGACCGGGAGTGACTGTTGAGTTGGAGGACGGTTTGTACATTATGTATTAGCAACCACCCTCACCACCACCACCATAACAACGCCCGGACCGGGAGTGACTGTTGAGTTGGATGAAGGCTTGTACATTATGTATTAGCAACCACCCTCACCACCACCACCATAACAACGCCCGGACCGGGAGTGACTGTTGAGTTGGAGGAAGGTTTGTACATTATGTATTAGCAACCACCCTCACCACCACCACCATAACAACGCCCGGACCGGGAGTGACTGTTGAGTTGGAGGAAGGTTTGTACATTATGTATTAGCAACCACCCTCACCACCACCACCATAACAACGCCCGGACCGGGAGTGACTGTTGAGTTGGAGGAAGGTTTGTACATTATGTATTAGCAACCACCCTCACCACCCTCACCATAACAACGCCCGGATCGGGAGTGATTGTTGAGTTGGAGGAAGGTTTGTACATTATGTATTAGCAACCTCACCACCACCACCATAACAACGCCCGGACCGGGAGTGACTGTTGAGTTGGATGAAGGCTTGTACATTATGTATTAGCAACCACCCTCACCACCACCACCATAACAACGCCCGGACCGGGAGTGACTGTTGAGTTGGAGGAAGGTTTGTACATTATGTATTAGCAACCACCCTCACCACCACCACCATAACAACGCCCGGACCGGGAGTGACTGTTGAGTTGAAGGAAGGTTTGTACATTATGTATTAGCAACCACCCTCACCACCACCACCATAACAACGCCCGGACCGGGAGTGACTGTTGTGTTGGAGGAAGGTTTGTACATTATGTATTAGCAACCACCCTCACCACCACCACCATAACAACGCCCGGACCGGGAGTGACTGTTGAGTTGGAGGAAGGTTTGTACATTATGTATTAGCAACCACCCTCACCACCACCACCATAACAACGCCCGGACCGGGAGTGACTGTTGAGTTGGATGAAGGTTTGTACATTATGTATTAGCAACCACCCTCACCACCACCACCATAACAACGCCCGGACCGGGAGTGACTGTTGAGTTGGAGGAAGGTTTGTACATTATGTATTAGCAACCACCCTCATCACCACCACCATAACAACGCACGGACCGGGAGTGACTGTTGAGTTGGAGGAAGGTTTGTACATTATGTATTAGCAACCACCCTCACCACCACCACCATAACAACGCCCGGACCGGGAGTGACTGTTGTGTTGGAGGAAGGTTTGTACATTATGTATTAGCAACCACCCTCACCACCACCACCATAACAACGCCCGGACCGGGAGTGATTGTTGAGTTGGAGGAAGGTTTGTACATTATGTATTAGCAACCACCCTCACCACCACCACCATAACAACGCCCGGACCGGGAGTGATTGTTGAGTTGGAGGAAGGTTTGTACATTATGTATTAGCAACCACCCTCACCACCACCACCATAACAACGCCCGGACCGGGAGTGACTGTTGAGTTGGAGGAAGGTTTGTACATTATGTATTAGCAACCACCCTCACCATAACAACGCCCGGACCGGGAGTGACTGTTGAGTTGGAGGAAGGTTTGTACATTATGTATTAGCAACCACCCTCACCATAACAACGCCCGGACCGGGAGTGACTGTTGAGTTGGAGGAAGGTTTGTACATTATGTATTAGCAACCACCCTCACCATAACAACGCCCGGACCGGGAGTGACTGTTGAGTTGGAGGAAGGTTTGTACATTATGTATTAGCAACCACCCTCACCACCACCACCATAACAACGCCCGGACCGGGAGTGATTGTTGAGTTGGAGGAAGGTTTGTACATTATGTTTTTTCATGTTTTCTATAATATTCAAAGGAAAATTCTAATTATTTCTTTATTGTTGCACTAAGATAATCCTTGTATGGCTTTTTTGTAAATTGATTAAAACGAAGTGTAAAATTGATACAATAAAAGAGGCTCCACGTCAGTAAGGATCAGCCGTATATATATTTCTTTTAGGAATAACTGAAATCAACCTTTTAAAACGCTACGGTTCTTTGTGAATCGATTAAACCAGAGCTTTTATGAATGATTCGATTTGAGTTTGAAGGAAACAATAATACTTACCAGAGATTGTTTTCATATCTCTGATGCAATTTATAAATTATTTGCATAATAAAGGAATTGTTTTTTTTTAATTCAAAACAGGCATTGGTCAGCGGTGAGGCTACTTCGTCCACTCATAGCTGAGCTTGATGTTGGTCCAAAAATCATAGGTAATTATATATTTCATTTTAAAGGACGAAATGTATATACAAATGGAACTTGTAAGAGTTACAGAGCATTATTTCAAAGTCAGTGATATTCATAATTTTTTTAATTTCCTTAAATCGATAGTTCTTTTTATGATTTTTAGGCTTAAGACCTGCTATCTGCAAAAACTCAAACATTTAACTGCTTATATCTTCGGAAAAGATAAACAATAAAAAGATAAATTACCGTAAAGCATAGCTTGAGCAAGTTAATGGACTTAAATAGGTCTATGTATTAACTATTTTATTTTTTGTTTTGTTTGAAACGTCAGCTAAGTTGGTTAACTAACTTAAAACACTTAGAAAATATGTCGTAAGTGCTTGAATTTGCTAATGATCTTAGGAATTGAGTCCCTAATCCAGAGGGTTTAGATCACATGCTTTACGGAATATAGACTGAAAATGCCACGCAGATAGGGCCTATAGACGAATCGGAGGCGGCTCAATTTGGGGGGGGGGGGAGCAAGGGCGAAGACAGGTTTTGGAAGACATCAATAACGACGAAACTGTTCAGGGTGAGGGTGGGGCGCAACCCGGAAAGGCTTACCTTTCAAGTTCATTCACAGGGCGTCCCAGATAAATATAAGTTCACTATGAGAACGCTATGGCTTTAGTTTCTCGTCTGGGATACCCTTCTTTTTTTCTAACTTTCACGTAAAGTGCTATTTGGAAGAACAAAAAAAAACTTGTCCTCGTAGAGCGGCCGCAGTGATCCCAGTACTGCCTGTAGGGTTTTTCAAATTAAACTCCCAGAACTTTTTCAAGATCTGCGTAGTGGAGCACATCCCTACTAATTATGTACGACAGATGCTCATGGGGACTAAGAGAGGAGTTCATGATAGCACCAAGATCATTAATTTGGTTCACTCTCACTAAGTTTGTTCCTTCAATTCGATATTCAAAAACTGAGAGATCTTGACTCCGGCTGTAGCCGGCATATTTCAAGATTGACGGGAACGGTCCTGTTCAAGCTGCTGACATTGACTCCATTATCCGCACAGATATTCCATCGGATGAGGAGGTCTCGGACAGGCTGAGGTAATTGGTCTTGAAGCACATGATTCATGGCCCATGCGGGATATATTATCAAACTGACTTCCCATGTTGCGACACGCTTGAATGGTGGAAAAGGTAGCTAACCAGTGGGCACGATGCCAATCGATAGCTAACAGACAGATTATCTAAGGTGGATACTAGAGCGATAATGTGTATTAAACATTTGGACGATTCTTATGGGTTAACCCTTCCATCTGGCAGACGACTACAAGGTAGGCGATTAAAAATGTTCCCCCATTAGCAGACGACTACCCGGTAGTCGTTTAAGCATATGTTTTATCGTCTTTGTTCTAACAAAAAACATCGCTGTACTAAAATATGCTCCATACCTCTTTAATCAGGAGATTTCAAAGTTTATTTTAATATATTGTTTGTTAACTTACTGCAAAGAAAAGTGATGAACACACAATTTCAAAGTTGAGTAGAATAACGTAAGATGTCGCAACTGCATGTTCAGCGCGGGTGGAGGTCATTTTCACTCTTAGTTTTTCTGGGGTGAATTTCGTTCGGGAAAGGGAAGTACCTTCATCACTGCGTAGTGCATTTCTTTCTCTACAAGAACATGTCATTTTCTTTGTTTACTTCTTCCTTACAGCTGCTACCATTGACAATACACCTTTAGAATATATATAATCAATGCTGCTACGATTTTTCATTCGGATAGTGTTTTTGCAATTCCTATACTGGCAGACTACTACTTTCTGATAGTCAATTTCTTTTCCTTTATTATTTAAATTATATCGAAGTGTTTTATAAAATACTCGGCACCAATCGATTGTTTATGAAATAACGATTTCAGCGATATGAATATCAAACTATCGCAAGTGGTTTATTGTTCTTATTTTCACCGGGAAAAATGTGTAATTTAGGGGCAACAAGGCTAGCCATCTTGGATTTGTAAGCGTCAGACGGGGTCAGTAGTTGTGACTGTCCGTGTCGTGTTGTTCTTGAGTGAAGAGTGAGAAACGTTTTAGTTATTTTTAAAGGCTGTGTATAACTGTTGAAAAACATTTTTACTTCATTTATATCCTTGTTTGTTGTGTGTATTTCATTGATTTGGTACGTATTATATTTTTATTACTTCGTGATGAACATAAGATATGAGTGACAATTTAGCGAATAAGTCGGGAGATCTAAGAGCTCTTCTCTTAGAGGACGAATTTGTTAGTGAACAGTAAGACTATGACTTGCTTGATAATGAATACGAGACGGAAGTTATTCCTGTTAGGCCTACTCCTGATCAATCTGGCCCTAGCTCCTCTGCAACACCAGCTGCTTTATTCCTTAGCACACCATTCGAGCACTCAACACCAGTCTCATCACGTACATTATTAAGTTTGGTGATTATGTTAATTTTTATGTATCTGTTAATTAATTATTCTGAATGTTGATGTATATTGGTGATGTTTGGTGCATTATGTTATTTGTTTGTAATAGCGATGTTTATTTTATGAAAGCCACTTTTATCCCAAACAGATTTATTGTGTTGTACTTGTATTTTGAGTTGCTTTGTTAGCTTACATTGAGTGAAATACGACTAAACCCCACTCTTGTTTTTTTGGTGTGTTCAAAAAAAATGAACAAAAGTAAGAGATATTACAAGGTACTTTAGTTGTTCAAAACATATTATCACAGGAAGATGTAAGTGAACCTGTAATCAATGTTGAAGGTAGGCCTAGCCAGAAATGTAGGCCTATTCTTGAACCGGGTTCTACTCCTGAAAATAAAACTTTTCCTGTTAGTGCATCAAAAATGAAACCATCTGGTGATTTTATTCAAAGTAAGGAGGGAGACGTAAATGTAATATTTTACTTGAACTTCTTGTTTAGTGCTTTTGTATATGTTTTTTGTATGTTTTTTGAACTTCTTGTAACGAAAAATATCACTATTACACATTTCCTTAAAGAATAGCTTGATAATAAGCTGGGGAAATAATCTTATGCTGTTCCGTAATGGAATTAACATGCATTTTATATGGAAAAATTGAGTTTTTGGCTTATTACTACAATACGACAAAAAATAGGTAGTAGGTGTAAATTGAAAAGTTGTTCGTCTTTAAAAGACGCTTAAAATGATATGCTATTTGCCATATGGTGCCATTTGAATTTTTTGATTTACAAGGCTACCAACATTACAAAAAGATAAAATTCTGGTAAAAATTGATATTTTGAAAATTATGACATGTAACACATCATTGTAAAACTGAGTTTACCAGGATTACGAATTTTCAATCAGAACTGAAAAATGTGTAGCGGTTTCGAAAATACAGGGTATTCCGTCAATGGGCAAAAAAATGAAAGAAATGGCCGCCATCTTAGGAAGGATTGTGATAATTAGGTTCTGTTTTCACCAAAATGTTCCTCTAAACAAGACCTTTCTGAAAATGTACAATGTGTCATAGGTTTACGTAAGAAAATTTCGAGAGTCGAACCCGTGACCTTCATTTCTGGAACACCCTGTGCTCAGATCATGTTGTAAATATTTTAAATGAATTCTTAATATGTGATTTAGTGGGGAATCATTTTATTTGGCGTTTCTAGGTTAAACCGTATTCCCGTAAAACTATGTGCACGGGTGGTCTGCCTCCCCCTGTATTCCATTTTGATGATTGATAGAAAATTATGGACGAAAAGCGTTCCAACACACTAGGGTGTTGTCATGATTTTCGCGGGTTTCAACATCGCGCGAAACCATTTCCTGACGTTACTTTTCAACGTATGATAATAACCTACGTATCAAAATGAAAATAAAAAAATCCTTTTTAATATGCATTTTTTATTTTTCTGATATCGTAACAAATACAAGAGTAATTTGCGTTAGAGTTCAAATAGTGGGTTTTGGCTAGTTGATATTTTTAGCTAAAATAACTCAGAATGTAAAAAGAAAATGAAAAACGTACTTCACGAACCTAGTGTTGAATTTATTTGTCTTCAAGGTGCAATAAAATTAATTTCTCTAAATTAAAATATAACGCCGGAAAATGCGACCGCGTGAACTGTGTTACACGCGCTAATCGCCGACCCCGCGGAGGAATATTTACTACATTCATTACTGTTTGAACTCTTATTTGATGAGCGACGACATTATATCAGTCTCTGAAGCTATATTTTGGACATAAAAGTGGAAACAGTTATTCATATTCTAGTTAAGACCATAATTTTAGAATAAATGGATATTTACTACGACACACTACTTTTTCCGATTATCATCGCGGAGGAATTTTAGTATGTATCTCGACCGCGAGGGCGACACTAAATTGCCATTGACACTAAATTATAATTTGACATAGACAAATTATCTTCTTTTATATAGTTTATTGTGAAACCGACCCCTAGGGTTTGAAAAGTATAAGTAGAGTAGGATTCATACAAGTTGGCCAAAGCATGTACTAATCATCTCATCAAAAATTTTTATACAAGTCGCATTGAAAACATTGTTGGTTACACATGGTGTCTGTTTACATTTACTCAGAACTGTCAAATTGCCACGTTGCGTTTGTTTACAATGTTGTTATAGGTTATAGAATGTTTACAATATCGCATATTTTTTGAATTTTTTATTTTCATTCAACCTTTTTACATAGCTGTCTAAGTTTAATTTGATTTTATTTCTTGATTTGCATGGATTTTAGTTTGTTTAACTGTTTGTTTATTTTTTCCAGGGCTAATAAGGAAACACCTTTTATAAGTTTTGACCGCAATATGAAACAATCCCTCTTTTCAGCTGCTGACTTGCAGCAAGAATTACTGGCTATTCAAAAACTCGCCTATTTTTCTTTGTAAATATTATTTCATAAGAAAATCTAAGACTATTTGCCAGGTTGCATCAATGACACATCCTCTCTCTATTAATAGATAATTAATTTGGAAAAGCCCCTGAGTAATATTTTAAGCTGCGCAAGTTAACTTCCAGTTGCAATATTGCATCAAAACGTTTTCTTTGCTATAAGTGCTACAATAAAACAGATGTTCATTGATAATGTTTTCAGCACAGCTGGATTTTATGCTTAAGTTTGTAAAAAGCTAATAATTAATTTGTTTACTTTTGTTTTGGCCAACTTAGGTGAATCCTACAGTTAGATTTTTTTAACTAGAAGCGGTCAAGACGAGTAGGAATATCTTTGGTGATGAACTTTTTTGTTTGTAATATAATATCACATGTTTCTACCTGTCAAATATTGAGGTTAGGTTTAATCAAAATAAACAATATCCTAAGCCATTTCATACAATTGTTTATTTTTTTGGATTGTAAACAAAGGCATTACAAGATAAACAGAAACACATGATTTTATTTTAAACCAAAGAAGTGCATTTCCAAAGATATTCCACCTCGTCTTAACAGCTTCTAGTTAAAAAAATCTAACTGTACTCTACATTACTTTCCAATTACCCCACATTATTACTTATGGGTCTTAACTGGAATTTAATTTAATGGTATGAAAAAAATACCAATAAAATGAGGCTAGAGGTAGATATATATGTATATTATATATATGTCGTAGCCACTTGCTGTAATTGGGCACTTCATGAAGAGCCCAACGCAGTCCGGGCACTTCATGAAGTGCCCAGCGCGCCTGGGCACATAGTGTAACTCGATTATTTCGATCAAAATTACAGCATCTGCCCAACGAAACTGGACACTTCATGAAGTGCCCAACGCTCCTTGGACTCATGGTGTAACTATTGAGGCATGTTGGGCAGTCGATTTTAAATCTGTCAAAACCAATCCTAATGTTTACATTAAATCCCAATGACCGTGTTAAAGTAGCCAATGTTACTGTTTGCTATTAAACCTTTTAATATTTATTATTTATTTATATTTAATTATTCAAATCAAAATATTTTAACATCGGTTTTAGCTACATGAGCCTTTTGAAAACATAATTAGTCTACGTTATATTTGGACAATGAATTTGTTGGTGTATGAGTTAAGTTCAGACTAAAATAAACAGTGAACAATCTTAATCTAGGATAAAACAAACACTTATAATTGGTTTAAAGTTTAATACAAATATTGTCGGTTTCAAATAGTTATAACATCAAACAGTAGAATAAAATATTATATTATTGTATATTATATTATTGCATATAAAAATAATCTACTTGTTCAGACGATGTCTATTACACAATGTACTTGTGAATAAAGACAAATAAAGATATTCTATTCTAAATTATAGGCAATGCGCAATAAAAAAAATTAATAATGATTAAAAACCGAACCGCTAGAATTTTCTAGTAACCACTTACTTTTGAATAACGTTTAACATTCATAGGTTAACTCTTTAGACAATGCTTCATATGAATTTCCAAATATTTGAGTTAATAATATAAACTTAGATTTTTAAGCTACTGATGTCTGTACGAATATAATAAAAGGCATATTTTTGAAAAGCTGTCAAGTAAACAGGACACACGTTTTTTAATATTCTATAAACAAATAAAAATAATTACATAGAAAAGGCTTGATGTAATGATGTTATGTTAATTCATTCATACTGACATAAAAGAAAAACTTAAACCTAAATTGTCGTCAATGTTGATAAAATTACAAAAAAAACGAAATAGTAAAATTTTATATAAATTAAATGTTTTCAATTTATATAACAATAAGGAACTAAAGACTTATTTTTATTATTTTCTCAAAGACTCTTATTACTCTTTTTAAAATTTTGTTTTACCATGCTGTATTTTAATCTATTATAAGTTTATAAAGGGTGACTCAGTAAGAAGTTAAAAAATTAAAACATGACAAAATAGGTTAATGTTAATATTTATGTGTTGTGTTACATATAAATGTAAGGGGTAAAGTGTTTCATGTATTTTATTTTATTAAAGCATACAACATTTAAATCGCGACTGAATTGTTTGGTATGTGTTTTCTGAGTTATTTTGGCTACGCATCACTATTAATATTATTATTTAAACAACCGTTTGTTGTTTAAATAATAATAAGTTTTATAGTTATATGTGTAGCCAGAATAATTCAGAAAACATAGAAGAGGAAACCACGATAAAACATACAGGCAAGAATTATTGTCTGGTTTAGTGGAAGACAATCTTATTCTTAATGTTTTACAAAATTATTTTAAAGTAATTGTATTTTGTATATTGAAAATAATACATCGGATATTACCAACAGCAACGTAAACAGCAGTTTTACGTGTTTACATCAAGTGTCCAGCATCTGAACTGGACACATAGTGTAAAAGAAATAATTACAGCATGTGCCCAACGAGCGTTGGGCACTTCATGAAGTGCCCAGTTTTGTTGGTCACATACTGTAATTTTTAATGAAACCATTCAATTACACTATGTGCCCAGGCGAGCTGGGCACTTCATGAAGTGCCCGGTTAGCGCTGGGCACTTCATGAAGTGCCCAATTACAGCATGTGGCTACGACATATATATATATATGTGTGTGTGTGTGTGTGTGTGTGTGTGTGTGTGTGTGTGTGTGTGTGTGTGTGTGTGTGTGTGTGTGTGTGTGTGTGTGTGTGTATGTATGTATATGTATGTGTACGCTGGGCATCCCGGTCAGAGTGCGTGAATTTTGCTCGGTACGCCGGTCATTCCACACAAAGCCGGTCATCTCAAAACCAACACGGTCAGACCGGCTAACCGCTGATATTTTACATAGTATTCGACAAGAAAGTGGCGCTGCCTTGTGTTGTTTCATAGCCATCTCTAAAGATGGTTATGGTTGTATTGATACCGAATCATCAGGTAACCTCTACGAACGAAAGTAATCTTGGTGCCTCCGCTTGCCTATTATAGCGGATTATAATAATCGGTACTCAGCTTCTCAGGCATATTACACAGGATTTAAAGAAAAGTATCAGAGAAGAAAGTGAAGTGATTGTGGACATTGTGGTATCGGCTTTGTCCTTGTTCTAGGTAGAGGTGGAGATCAGGCCGCCACTTCTACCTAGAAACAACCCCGTCTACATAGAGGTGGAACATGTCGGTAAGTCCAAATCAAAATATTTAATATCTATAAGATTATAACCAGTTAAGTAACAGCCGACGCCAAGTAGTGCGGAGACCCGCAGCAGGAGGTCGACACATGTGGACAACCTCATGTGCAGCCATGTGGTTGTGACCGTCTGGGGTGTTAGTCGTCAAGATGACTTCACTGTTACTGGTGTCTTACGACTTGTTAGAGTACGTATCTAACCGCGTACTCTCATTTATGAACATTAATTTATCTGATGTTGATAGTGATAGTGACAGTGAGTGGGAGGTGCGTTGGGGGGGAGGGGGGTGGAATGGATGGCGGGAAATTGACATTGGGGATTGGGTGGACGAGATAGAAATTGAGAGCGACGACTCGGGAATGGACGGGGAGTATGACATATTAGCAGATTAGGTAAGTTTTTTTAATTTTATATCCGTAGGGTAGAGTGTCGTTGTTTTCATTTAATTTTCTTTTTGGTCAAGTTATTTGAAATATTTTCCTTTCAGCGGTTGTTACGATATCTTTATCTTTAGTTCTTCGGATTCTAAATTAATTAACTTGTAATGTCTTTCGAGCTTCATTTAGAACCATCTCTTTCAATTTTTCAAAATTTACAGTTTTGGAAGTTTTAAAATTTAGCGTAACCCCTTTAATTTTACAGACAGAAACGAGGGTTTGTTTGTAGGTTGACCAAACTAGATATGCGTAGGTTTTAGGTCCTCCACAAACAAATTCTACGATATACGACCCTGGACCGTACTCTAAAAGTTCGTCTGTCATCTGACCTAAGTAATCTACTGTAGGCACTCTATACAAATTACCCCGGAAGTGATATATGATCGAATCTGTGTCATAATAGCGTACTTGACCCCCCAACTTGTTTAAATATTCGTAAAGTTTTAATCTAGCCTGAGCTGTAGTGTACGCAGCAATCACTACATTCACATTCCTCAGAGGCTCTCCGGTTTCTTCGGTGTACTCCCAACTTGCTAGCAATACTTCGTCGTTGATAATTTGCAGTCTATTTACCTGTATTTCGGGTGCAGTTAACATTTTAAAAAGTGTTTTTGAATCTCTGATGATTGTTGTTTTTGTTTGATTCTCTCTCTGCCCAAATTTACCCCAAAACGAGTTTAACATAAGCTTGGCTAAGGACCGCAAACCCCCATTTTTGGCGATTTTATCCTTATCCAATTGCACGCCCTCGTGTTTGAAATAATCGCTGATATACCGGTCTTTATCTTCTTCGGTTTTACACCAAGACGGATAACCGGAAGCTTCTTGTTTCATTTTTAGGAATATGTTTATGAAATCGGTAAAAAGTCCCCCATTTTCATAAGTCGCGACCTCATACTCCCACAACTCGTACATGTCCAATACAATATACCCCAACTCAATAGCTTTCCTTATTTCGTTCATTGTCCAGGTTCCGACTAAAGCCTCACTCTCGTGACTACAATCCCCCTGGTTTTGTGTTTCACCGCAAACCCTACATAATACAAACATTAATTTACTATTCATTTTTGCCGGGAGTGCGGGGTAATACAGATCTCGAGGGGGTAGTATTTTACACTTTAGCAGACCCTCTACTTGAAAACCTCTCTGCCTTCACTCCTTATCACCGATATAAATTTTCGGGTGACCGATAGGATATTTACCGTATTTACAAACGTATGGGTACAGAGAACAAACATCGACATAATGTATTCTCTCTCCCTCCAGACATTTGTGGTATGTTTTTGTGTTTCCCGTCCTACCCCCAAAGAAAGCCTGACGGGGGTCAAGAGGTAATGTGTTGAGAATCGGAAGCGAGTTTAAGTGTGTAAGGTTTTGGTCTTTTTTAATTTTTCGACATTCACACTCCCACATTTGTTCGATTTTTTTCAAAGTTCTTTCATAACGCAAAGTAAACGCATAAAGTTCAACGTAAACGCAAAGTATCTGAGGTATCCTCCTTAAGAGGAGCCTCTCTGTTGTAAGGAAAACATTTAGGACACCCGTGCCAATAACACTCGTGAAACTCGTAAACATTTTCTTTATCATAACCGTCTACTTTTATTCCATTAATTTTCACTTCTTTCCCTCGACCAGCGTGTTCGATTCTTACTCCGCGTTTTTCCTCCTCCCAAGTTAACCATTATAGGAGACTAATGGTTAATGGCATCGGTTAAGTTAACCAGCTATAGGAGACTGATTATCAATCAGTCTACAACCACCCTTTGGGATCAGACCGTTAGTGTTTGGTTTCAGAAAATTTCTGCGAAACGCCAAATTACAGGCACTCGCTACAGTTACCGCCTCAAGGAACGGATCTACGTTACACTCCTGCAAAAATATATGCCTAAATTTTAAACACGCTTAAGCCAAAATGTCGACATCAGAGATACAATACTCTAAAATTTCCTTTTTAAAATCAAACACATAATTGTTGGTTACTAGCTCATTGTACCAAATTTCAAAGTCTTTGTACGATTTTTCAAACATACTCTCTGGACAATAATACTCCTTAGCAGGCATAGGTCCGACATAATTTTGGTTAGCGATAGTGTTGAAGAGATGTGGGAAATAACCCTTCTCTTTCTCTGGTGGAAAGTCGAACGCTTTCGGTAGTGCAGAAAGAGGCATGGGGAAATAGCTCAAAGAATCTATAAACCTCACGTTGTCTACTTCCATAAGAATAATCTTTGTACCCTTCATGACAAGTTCTGGAGTAAATTTAGTCTCCTCCATAATATGTTTTAGCAAAAACTGAAAATCAAAGCCCTGACCGTTGTGAGCGATAACACAGACATCCTTGAAACGTATCCTGACAGTCATTACATAGTCCATAAAATTTTTGCCCGGATTTTCTTGAAAAAATTGTGTTCGATTTTCACAACTCTTACAGTATTTACCATCGATACACTTATGGCAAAATTGTTGAGAAACGCAAAAGTTAACCTTGTGTATTTTCTGATCAGATTCTGAAGGATGAGACTCATCTTGACGAGTTTCCAAGTCAAAAAAGATAAACATATAATCATTAGTACTCGGGTTTCTCTCGTCCCGCCGCATGAAACATTTATGGTTTGGATCTTGGAATGACGCGCAAGGTTTACAATAAATCTCTCCACGCTAATGGGGAGAGGACCTTTCTCTCATAAAATACAATTTTCCGCAATCCAAACATTTCTTAACGGATTTACATTTATCAATCTGGTGAGCAATGAAACACTGCTGGTTTTTCATAGTCAGATTACATTTTGGACAAGTTATTCCACCATGCTCCTCCTAAGAGGGAGGCGAAATGGTTTGACACATGGGGCAGATATTGGAGCAACGGTGCTCTTTCTTATGGTCATAAGGAACATGACAAGCTTCGCAAAAATAATTACATACAAAAGCAGCAGTTAGACTAGTAATTACATTGTAATGACCGTCGTGAATGATCAAATTGATTTAAATTTTGGACTATCTACCCTTACCTTCAAAATAAACGTCACGACCTTTATTGTCGTAATTGTACACGGTAATTTTGAAATCTTTCAACAAATCTTGAAACTTTTCGAGCTCAGGAATTCCCGCCCCACCCTCAGATATCTCTACCCTAGCCATACGAATCAGTTCCCGCGCCATAATTGTTTGTCTTTTTTTTATCATCTTGACGGATCGCTTTATACTGAGGATCTTTCTTAGCATAGGCGATTCCTACCGCTAAGGCACGAGGAAGACATAGATTATCTTTGTTTTTAATCACCACTATTCCGGTCCGAGCCTTACATTCTTGAGCGAATTTGTCGTAATAACCTGGCCTTTTTCGACCTCCGGAACCTACAGGAAGATTAAAGCGTGTACATTCAACTTTAAAAGTATCCGTGGACTTGATTGATTCAGAGTTAGATTGAACTATACTACCGAAAATCTCCCACAAGCTGTTTTCGTCAATTTCACCGGCAGGGCGAAAAGCAACAAAACCCGGATCTCTACTTTTTAGATTTAGAGACTGTAAAGTGAAACCTAACAGATCTTTTTTCTGAAGATTGTTCCTTCATATCACTTACAATTTTAGCAAACCCTTTCCTAAGCCAATCGATTTCATTAGTCTCAGGAGGATTATTAAATTTAAAGACTGTTTTCATTCCGTGAATTCTAAACTTTTTGACATATGTTTCATCTTTACTAATAGTTTTTGTAGGGTTTAACGCCATTATTATAAAATATTAATGTTAAAGACTATATAATTGTAAAGTTCTACAAATATAAACAGTTTAAATGTAATACTACATTCCCTAATAAATTGGAGGCTCTTACCTGAGTGTGTGTCACAATCAAACTAAATGGTAGTAGCTTCCGGTTATAGATATACACCGCTTTCACATCTATTTTTAGAATTAATTGCATTAGATTTATTTTAGGACGGGCAGTAAATATTATATCGTGACAAGAGACGGTGCCGGCGGATGTTATTTAAGTTTATTTACAGATCTTACAATTTAGTCGTTGTATATTTTTACTAACAACAGCTGTTGCTTTTTTTGTTGCAGGCCGTGCTCCAAAATGAAAACCAAAAACTCCCCTCACTGCACATCCAAAATTATATTTTAATTATTATTTAATTATATATATTTTCATATAACGAATTATGATATATCCTTCGGCGATACAACTTGAGGTAATTATTACTACAATATTTTATATTGATATAATTTAAATCCGTTTTAATTCTAACGTAATGTACTGCGTTATAATACCGCTATCAAACTCTAACACTAATAGTTATTACCATATATATACAGGGTGTCCCAGTTCGTATCTGCCATACTTTACCAGGGTATTCAGCACTTCAATACGAACAAAAAAATAAAGGGAACATATGCTCTATCTCTTACCGTATTCGGTATGTCGGCCATTTTGTGTTTTTCATTAAAGTCGTAATAGCTCAAAAACGGTTATATGAAATCGTTTGAAACTTGGCAAAGGTATAGACCAAGTTAATGTACAACTAGAGTAAAAAATTCATATTTGTAAAAATATCCGTTTCAAAATGGCGGCCAATAAAAATTTTCAAAGTCAAATATTTAAAAAACTATTTACAAGACACAAAAAATGTTGCAAATTTGTTTACAAATACAACGGTGTGCCATTTGTTAAGATCGGTTCACAAATAACGGAGAAAATGCAGAAACACCGATTCAAGGAATGGCGCGATCAGCATTAAAGGTAAGCATACTCATAAAATTAGTATATGAAATAAGGAAGTTACTCAAACAGCTGATCAGTATCACAGCTGATTGTATAAAAACACCATTATCAACAGGAAACACATAACGCTCAGCATACAACCTAGATGCTAATCGGGCATTTCCTTCGGCGACTCCATAAAGATAATGCATGTCTGTATATTCTGAACATGTGAAACGATGTCGATGCATTTCAAATACAGTATAAGAAAAACCAAAGTAAAAACAGGTAACTTAATATCTTTCTGATAAGAAAAAGACTAACGAAAATAGTTAAAAGTTAAATGAAATTCTAAAGCTAAAATCTTTAAACGTAAATTTACTTGCACGATTCACCTCAACAATTGATGTCCAGTGTTTTAAAAATATTTACTGTGAACAGCTGATATTGTTCTTGTTTGCGGAATGCCAACCTTTATGAATAGGGCAATAAAAACATTGATTCAAAAATAAAATCTGAGGTACAAATTGAAGTAAAATGTGTTTCCTCTTGATAATGGTGTTTTTATACAATCAGCTGTGATACTGATCAGCTGTTTGAGTAACTTCCTTATTTCATATACTAATTTTATGAGTATGCTTACCTTTAATGCTGATCGCGCCATTCCTTGAATCGGTGTTTCTGCATTTTCTCCGTTATTTGTGAACCGATCTTAACAAATGGCACACCGTTGTATTTGTAAACAAATTTGCAACATTTTTTGTGTCTTGTAAATAGTTTTTTAAATATTTGACTTTGAAAATTTTTATTGGCCGCCATTTTGAAACGGAAATTTTTACAAAAATGAATTTTTTACTCTAGTTGTACATTACCTTGGTTAATACCTTTGCCAAGTTTAAAACGATTTCATATAACCGTTTTTGAGATATTACGACTTTAATGAAAAACACAAAATGGCCGACATACCGAATACGGTAAGAGATAGAGTATATGTTCCCTATATTTTTTTGTTCGTATTGAAGTGCTGAATACCCTGGTAAAGTATGGCAGATACGAACTGGGACACCCTGTATATAGGCCTATATATATATTCTATTGAAAAAATTATTATTGTGAATATAATATACCTAGCTTCACTTCAGACCGTATATTTTAACCATATTAACCCAAAGTGCAGTATTTAAGCGATTTTTTTATATATTTAAATTATAAAAAGTATAGCTTTACTCGTTGTATTTAAACTCGATTATTATAAATACGCGTTGAACATTTTAACATAATTAATCGGTTTTTATTTGTTGTACGATTTGTTTTTCTCGTTAAATTACATTTTAGATGATTAAAACTACTCGAGATTTAAAGTATAAAGAAATTTTTATTTAGACAGGAAGGGTAGGGAGTGTTGTCCCCTCTAGACATCCCCACCCCATTTCCGCAGTTCAATTTTAGTTTCACCCCAGTATATCATAAACCTCCCAGTCTTCTGTTACTCGCTAAGGCTTCAACCACACACGGTTCAAGGTATTAACATTACATATTTAGTACTGTTTTAATTTGTTTTGGTTGTTAAACGATTAGTTTTCTAGTAACATACTAACGCTATTGCTTCATTATTAACAAGGTAGTGCTTTTAAAACACACACACACACACACACACACACACACACACACACACACACACACACACACACACACACACACGCGCACGCACACTAATTCATCAGTCTTGTACTTTCTAATTTGAACACTAATTTAATTATAATACATTACTATTACTTCTACAAATTAACTCAGTTCATATTACCATTGACGCTCTTACTTCATTATTAACACAATAACACTATTTACAAATTAAATCGATTAATCCTAAAGGATTTTGTTTTATTTTTCACTTGGAACTGGAGTCAAAGCTAGCTACCCTGGAACAGTATCGGGAAATTCCAAAAAGGCAATCAAGGAACTGAAAAAAACCACATCGAATCGTCGAGGCAAAAAAGTCGCAACAAAGTTTAACCACGCAGCAATTCTCCTAGAGGTGGAGGACGGCGACAACACCAGAGTGATCACATTCCTCCCTTCGAGATATCTAACAACGCTAACAGACAAGGATCTAGAGGAACTATCCACCGGACAATACAGTGTGGTGTGCACCGGGGTAACAGGAAAATCGCCAAATGTGAAAATATTTAGACATTAAGTCGATGTGCAGTGGGTGGGGGGTTTTGGTAGTGGGGTTTTAGCAATAGTAGTTTTTTTTTTTTTAATATGATGGCTTTAAAGATATTGTTGCATTTTTAATTTATCAAGACCTGCAGTGTCCAAAAAGTATCATCTATCTAGGTAACTCTAGAATAACTATCTATTTATGCATAGTATACTTTGTTATAACTTATATTCTCCCCTATGGGTTCTATAATTAACAATTGCAATAGGGTGGTATAAATAGACGCTATTAAGAAGCAATTAAAGTTCAAGGTCACATTCCTGCTAGATCCCTGGTACTTCTACTCACCTGATTTTAATAAAAAACAATTAAATCCAATAGAGAAAATTAAAGAAAGAACTGAAAGACCCATTAAAAAATGACCAGCCATAAACATCCTCAAGCAAAATAGTATGTTCAGCGTGTGAGGACGAATACTAGGACCCTCCAGACGAAGAGAGGATCCAGTGTTCAGCGCGCGAGTAGTGGTGGCATGAAGCATGCTCCAGTTGTGAGGGAAGGGACAAATTAACTTGTGACTATCTCTTAACTCTATATTGTGTGTAAGTTTGTTCATGAACATAATTTTTGACTTATTACGTGACAAAAATATTTCTCTTTGAACTTGCAGTTAAAATGCTCATGGCAAACTTTTGCTCTATAGGCATACCATTCGAATTTGCATAAAGTTATAATTTTCTTTTCAAAGTTATTGTGAAATGGAGAATCACAAATTATTAAGAGTTGAAAGCATAAGTAAGTAAGTTGAAAGCATAATCATAAAGTAAGAGTTGAAAGCCATTACTTGCGACAACAAAGTACCCATGAATTTATTGATGGTGACAAAACTCTATAGGGCTGTATCGGGACTATAAACATGAATGTGAGCAAAAAAATATGCCGTATGGACACGAGTTAATGTTTTCTCGCATTTTCAATTACGAGTTCAACATTTCCTTTTTTAAACACAAGAAGGATCAATGTAAAGATTGTACGGCATACAAAAATGCGGAAATGAAGATAAGCAGAATTTAGAAAAAGCTTACAATGAACATTTAGAAGAAAAACGAATGTCGAGAAGTGAAAAAGAAAAGGAAAAATAATTATCAAGAGATAACGAGAACCTGATTGTCGCAGTTTATGACCTGCAGGCGGTTTTACCTGCACCAAGGGGTGACGACTCAGTTTTTTATTATAAATCCAAATTGAATAGCTATAATTCTAATATAATTGAACTGAATTTGGGACATGTACAGTGCTATTTTTGGTACGAAGGAGAAGGAAATAGAGGAGCAATTGAAATAGCTTCTTGCACATTTCAGTATTTGAAAATCGTTTATGAAAAGAACAATAATGAAATTTTAGAGGTCATTATATATTCGGATAACTGTTGTGGGCAGCAGAAGAACACAATCGTATTCGCTATGTACCTTTACGCTGTTCAGGTGCTTAAGTTAAGTCAATCACACACAAGTTCCTCGTAAAAGGCCATACCGTAAACCGGGGTGACTTGGAACACCGGGGTGACTTGAACACAAAATGGAAAAGAGTTACAAATGCACTTTGTGAACGTAATATTAGAGATAATGTAATCATTATTGGCTTAGAATGATATATACATATCCAGCTTTGTTTTAAAATTTGTAACTGTTTGTAAAACCAAGTAAATAATATTTTTTAAGAAATTAAAATTTGTGTTTTTTGGTGAAAAATTTGACCTAATTTAAGTTGTCTGGGGTCTGATCACATGTTGATTTAAAACATGTGTTTGATAATATCAGTGGATTCTACCTCTCTTCCTTAAGGCATATTTTGAAATTGCATTATCTTATCAGGACAGATAAGTCCAGGAAAAGTTTTTAATCTCAACTTTACAAATTTTCCGTTTTAAGGGGTGACTTGAACACACATGTTTTTTCTGTGTTTTCTTCTTTAAGTTAGATTTTATATTTTCTCTACCATGTCAAAATTGGTTTTTTGTTCTAGGCTTGAAATTTATTACATCTAAGGAGTGAAAAATGCCAAGAAATTATAAGAGTTCCTGGAAGTCGCCCTTATGCGAACTTTACGCCTCAGAAACTGGCTGAGGCTTTAGACAAAATTAGAAATAAGGAATTATCTTATAGGCAATGTAGGAAAACATATAACATCCCAATCAGTACTTTAAGTAGAAAGTTAAAAGGCAAGTACTAAAAAAAAAGTCGGTGGACAGCCTACTTTAAGTTGTACCGAAGAAGGAGAGTTTGTACAATATATTGTTACGTGTTCTGAATTCGGTTTTCCTTTGGACTCACGAGATCTTAGAGTAGTAGTGAAAAGTTACCTTCATAGGAAAGGTTGTAATATTAAATGTTTCAAGAATAACTTACCTGGTGAAGATTGGGTAAAGGGATTTTTGAAAAGAAATCCAACTCTAACAGAAAGACTTTCAAACAACATAAAAAAACAGAGGACAGCTATTTCTGATGAGGTTGTTAATGCATTTTTTTAATTTAGAAAATGAAATCGTAGAAGAGTACATAGAAACAACAAACAGTGATGGAGAAAAAGAAGTGGAAGCCAAACTGGAAATTCCAGCAGATAATATTTATAATTTGGACGAGACAAATCTTACAGATGACCCTGGACAAAAAAGAATTCTGACTAAGAGAGGAATCCAGAGCGGGTCTTAAACTCCAGTAAAACAGCAACTTCACTGATAATGTGTGGCAATGCTGCTGGTAAAATACTGCCATCCTACACTGTTTACAAGGCAAGTCAAATGTGGCAAACGACGTCAGGATGGTTTGACAGCGTCACTTTTGATGACTGGTTCAACACAATTTTTTTACCCGCTATTAAGAGCCAACCAGGAACCAAAGTTGTCATAGGGGACAATCTCTCAAGTCACCTTAATCTAAATGTAATAAAGAACTGTGAAAAGTATGACATCAAGTTTATTTGCTTGCCCCCAAACTCAACACATTTGACACAGCCACTTGACATAGCCTTTTTCAGACCCATGAAAATAGCTTGGAAGAAAGTCCTCTTAGACTACAAGCTGTCAACCAACAATGCCACTCTTGCTAAAGGTGACTTCCCTTCCCTACTGAAAAAATTGATGCGTGATTGTCTCAAAGGAAATGATAAAAGTGAGAGCCTAATTGCTGGTTTTAAAAAGGCAGGAATTGTGCCATTCAATCCCCAGCAAGTGATAGTGAGACTTCCAAAACGAGGTCAACATTCCCTCACAGATCCCAATGACAGTGTTTGTAGTGCTGGTAGTGTTGGTACTGGTACCAGTGCTGATACCAGTAGCCTTATAAGTGACAGTGTCTTGCAGTTTCTAAGTGAGAAGCGATACCCCGCAACACCAAACACAAAAAAACGATGGAAGAAGATTGAAGTGCCACCTGGGAAGAGTATATGTGCTGCGGATTTTCCTAATGGTTTCCACGAAAAACAAAACTGGTTAAGACTAAAAATAAATCATTTAATATTGTTTTACTATTTATGTACCTTTCTTAAAGGTATATACTAACACTGGCAATGGCAGACACTGAAGGAAACGACCAAAATGGTGACGAGTCGCATTGTGAAAAAAACAAGAAGCATCTAATCGCAATAATCGGTGGTATTGGCCAAGAGGAAACAGAAGAAAGCGAAAAGGCAATCAAGCACGAGATGAACCGGAAAACGAAGTGATCAGCAAGAAAATCCCGAAGAGGAAAAAGAAGAAATATTCCAACGCATACAGCATTCTCTTTGAGGAAATCGAGGAAGATATAGAGAAGAAGACAGGTCTCTATGAAATCAGCAGTTCCTTCCCGTACTTGATAAACACCTCGAAGTCGTTGCTCCACTTATACGGTCGTGGACGGGGGTAATGGTTCCAATATTTGGCTTTGGAGGTAAAACAGCAAGTTCTGCACCAGTTAAGACAGATTTTAAAATAATAAAAAATATCGTTTTCAAAAACAAGACCTTGCCAATGAGGGCCGATGACTTTACATTCCACCACATACCATCTATTGAAGCGGTGCTATGAAGCTTTCCGCAGCTCATCATGTATCCTCGCCGAATGAGGTAATCTCCGACAGCTCAATGTCTGCAGGAGAAACAGAAAAACAAACACATTTTGAAAACGATATATGTTTCTTAATCATTCTTTTCTGAGACAGGTACCTAATGCAGGACGTTACCCTGAATGTGAGTGAAGGATAAGTGCGATGATCGTGATGATAGTGGCGCGATCTTGTAGCCTTGTTACTGAATAAGGTTGGCACGTTCCTTAGACAGGACTGTTAATTAATAGCCCAACAACCAATGGCAGCTGGCTCCAGAAACAACCCTTCAAAACTAAAATGAAATATCCTCTATCAAAAGAAGAGGGCGAATTAGATGACTCTAGCTACTCATACCTCACCAGTAGGATTTTGGAGTCGAAAGAACATGAAGATTGGGGATGGAGATTGGGGAGACCAGAGCGAAGATTGTCTGACTTCACCAGAGCGAAACCAGCCCTTCATACTGGCCTTCTGAAAAATGGCAATTCTGAAAACCTGCAGCCGCATGTATTTCAAGAAAATCTATACATTTTCTCAAACACTGTGCCTTCGACAGTCTTGTTCAGCTGTTTACTGTAGCCTACTGCGACAGTTCTGATTTCAATTCCACCATCGATTCTTCGACAAATGCTTTCAATGGCTGGAACAAGTGTGATAATAATCAAATGTGATCTTATGTTACACTTGCCCCAATATTTCTGTGACCATCTATTTTGCTACCTGTTTTGTTTTTTCTTATATTTATTGTAGCCTACTGATAGACAATACAACATATTTTTATAATAAGTATTAATTTATTCATACATTTTTTCAGCTTTTTTTAATTAGTCCAGAAAATGTAGTACAAAATGGTTCGAAATCAAAAGTAAAAAGGTAATGAAAAAATTATTCTGAAAAAGTCATTGAGGAAGCAATAATAGAATTACTTTTTGAAATAACTTTGTTTGGAGCTTGCAAGAAATATAAAATTCCTCATACTACACTACTTTACATAATTAAAGGTATCAGAAAATTTAAAGGAAAAACTGATGGAAGACCAAGCAATTCCTCCAGAGACAGAAGGATAACTGGCTGAATGTCTATTTACCATGGAAAAATGGGGCCTTGGTTTTTCGAGGAAAGAAGTCCTTGAACTGACTGGACGGTATGTTCTGCAAAATAAATTGAAAACTCCGTTCAAAAACAGATATTTGAATACATTTGGATATTTGTAAACAAATGTACCCAGCAAAGGTAATAAAATAGCTATCTTCCATATGGCCTGTACTGAAAGGTGAAAGTGGAACTGAGTATAAATTTAAATCAGTTTAATGTTTTTTAAGTTTGCAAATACGTTTTATGAAATAGAGATAAGCAAATTCTCAAAGGTCTAAAAAAAAGTTTATTATATGAGGACAAGGTTCATATTAGAAAAACACCCCCGTCGCAGCAGACCTGCGTACTCAGCGAATTTCCATAGGATTTACTTTGTATATGTGAGCATTCAACTTATTTATAAGGAAAGTATTGTTTGAATACGTTAAGTAAATAATATGCTAAAAACGTATATTTAATCATTCATGAACTTTAAACATGAGGAAAATTAACAAGGAGACCACACTGGTTTTCATTTGTAACACATACAATTTTGTATTTTATATAATTCTTAGTCTTTCAAATAAAAAATAAGTAATCTTGTTATAGTATATAATTGTAACAAACATATATTAAATGAACTCAAAACACTCAAAACAAACAAACAACTCAATCTCATGAAAAAATTAAATTCAATCATATGGTCAGTTTTATAATTAAACACCCATGTTATAGCAGACCTGCATCTTCAGCCAATTTAAATAAAACATATCATCAATCCTCATCATTGTAAACATACCATATATTACACTACATTTTCGGGCAGTTTAGACCACATCCCCCCCCCCCGCCAAATGCTCATAATTTCTTTCTCAAATTAAAAAATAATTTGTATTTTTTGATATAGTATAATATATTCTCTGGAAAATCTTGATCAATGAACTCTAACTAGGTATTCAAAATAAACACAAATAAAACATTCATCACCTGAAAATTCAATCATATGTTCAGAATTGTATTTTTTTATCTGTCAAATCAGGGTAACTATACTTTTTGGAGGGTAAAATTAAAAATAATATTGGACAACGTACTGTGTTTAGCACTTTCAATATCTCAGCAACGGATTGACGTAGAATAATAATTCAAAATGCTAAATTGTTCATTTTTTTAAGCTGAATCCAATTTTGACACTTACAATTACAAGAAAATAATATAAAGATATTAAATCCTAAAAATATATTTTATTTTGTCAAATAACCCTCCTTAGAGTTAACTTATCGCGCTGGTTTTCGAACTCGAAGTAATAAATGTCACTCTAGACGTATGTACCAAATTTCATCACGATCGGACCTTTTTTACGAAAGTTATCGCGCCTACGGACTGGTATATATATATATATCTCCTTCTATATATATATGAAAATGAACGAACGGTGTTTTTGGGGTCTGGGGACATCAAAATGAAAAGTTACGGTGGTCCCGTGCTTAAGTCTTACCATGCCGCCTACGGTAATAGCTACTTCCCTATAGGGGGAATTTCGCTAAAACGTGATATTATTCACCTCAAACTTCAGTTTGTACTTCAAAATTTAGATGCTCAGAAAATTTATTATCATTTTTGAAATTTATTAATATTATATGAGAAATAAAATCATTTAATTTGAATTTTCTGTGATATTGTAATCTGTTAACGAATGGCAGTGTCGAGCAATTTATGAAGACACCGTTGAGATATACAACAACGTCCTTTACAGCGCTTGGCCACTAACTAAAATGAGCAATGAGAGCATCGATTATAAAAGAATGACCCAATTAATTCAATAACTGAACAAAATTTAAACCTCAGTAAATCAAATTACAAAGCTAATGTAATAGGTTGGGCTCTGGATTGTGGGGAGCAATTTGAACCTGTATATTTGAAAATGCTACTGCTTTCTCCCGAGCGAAGCTCGATCCCCAGTTATTCAGTTATTTAAGAAAATAATTTAACCGGCAAACCACATTGCATCTACAACACCTAAATGATGTCTTGTCCGAATGATACCTGTCTTAATGGTACCGTTTACTGTAAGTCAGGTAATGCTGCAAATAAGAAGACAGGAGTAGGGTTCACTGACATGGAACATTTATTTTGTTTCGATCACACCCTTAATCTGTATCTAGTAATAAAATACAGAGGCTTTGTAGGCCATTTCAGACATAGCCCTTCAGAAAAAGATGAACTTCAAAAGCGGCAAGAACAACTAGGCCAGCAGACTTTGGTATTAAATCAAGATGTGGAGACAAGATGGAATAGTGAATATTCAATGATGGAACAGGTTTTAAAAGTAAAACCACCTTTGTGTCTAGAATTTTCTAAATCCACATGCAGTGTTGAAAATCTGACATCATCTGATTGGGGCTTAGTTAATCATTAGTAAGTCGATCCACTGTTAAGTGCCTTAGTTAGACGGGCATGTTTCCCGCCCACAGCACCTAAACAATGAGGGAAATTGACAACTCTTTCACAATCAGAAGCAATTGATTCCCAAGTCTCAACTGTGGGTGTTGGAATGCACTCCCTTCTCATTATAGACCAGATTGCCGTTTTTTCAGCACTAGACATTCTAATCCGGTATTTGTAGTTTAAGTCTGTAAACGTACAACCACTTGCCATGTAACTGAAAAAGATATTTGTTCTTAATAAACTAGGATGCTTGCAAATTTACACGGCAACGACGGAACGTAGGGTCAGGGGGATCTGCTTTCGAACGTATAAATAACATTCTAATGTTAAAGTTAATTTTGAAGTTTCTAAATTTTTTAAAGGTTTTTCTTTTATCAAAAGATCTAAGGTTTTTTCTTTTTTATTTTTTTAATGAAAAGACCGAAAAACGCGGGGCAAACGTATGATCAGATAAATAACCGACACATAGATCCCCAATAGGCCTACTGACCCCCCTTGTCCGAAATCGTTCCGCTGTGCCTGAATGTATACCTGCGAGATTGTTCATTATTAAAGATTAATAGACGTATCAATCTCTTTGTAATTAAATTTAGAATACTGTATTGGCACTTCGTCCCTATATTCAATAATACCTATCTCATTACGAAGGGCTACATACCCCTGCCAAGCTTGAATGAACAAAAAACCATGCACAGGTTTTCTTTTACATCAGCTTAAATTCAAATCAGTAAATACATTTTCAAATACACTGTAGCCTTTCTGTTTTTATTTAGGAAGAGAATTAATTTAAAGGGGCTAACCTCAGAGACAGTTATGCAAAGTCAAAGAAAGCTACCAAAGACAAAAAGAAGATCGGGTGCTGCTAAATAGGTAAAAAGCATGAATTGACTTAAAAGTTCATGTATTTATTTAATTACAGCCGCGTGATTTATGTATTTTTTAGGGTACATTGCTATTTTGAGAAGTGAGCTTTTCAATGAATTGAGCAGTCAGGCGATTCTCGTCGATAAAAATACGGTTGTTTTTATCTTCGTTTGCGAGAAATTGAAAATTGATGATATATAAGGAAACGCAGATGAGCATATTCAAAACATTAAAGGAATTGAGAAATCATTTACAGCAAAGGTAAATACGAAGTGGTCAAATCATCCCAGAGTTCTAAAAAGATTTATTTCAAGTGAAAATTAATGGTTAGAAGAAGATTTACTTTTCCCAGATCCACATGACGTGTTGGAGAGGCCGATTCCAGCTTGGTCGCCCTGTTAAAGACTTTGAAGATCTCTCTAGATGGGCGAAGAGACGTAGCGATACCCATTAGTAGAAAGTACAGCAGGGGAAGAGAAGATGCAGCAAGCGTTGTCAGAAATATTTATGATCAAAAACAGATGCAGCTGTGAAAAATGTTATGAAGAACCCCTGTTGCTATTAATTGATGGTCGTATCACTAAACATTTTCATTAATTGCGACTAGAGCTAAACTGCATGGTGCCAACATATACCCGTCTTATGAAAATATTACAAAAGCTAAGACATCTCGTTATCCACATATTATTAAAGTTCAAATGAATGTTGACTTGTTTTTGTTATTTTTGGCATGTATTTTGTTATTTAAACGTTGCTGGAATAAATGAATAGTATACAACAAGGGTTCTGATATATCTTGGGCAGGAGAAAACTTTATGGAAATTGTTAGTCTGAGACTGACTTTTGTTAATAATGCTGTGAAATATGTTTAGAGTTATTTATTTAGTGCAGACAAACCTTTTTCGGTTTTTGCACTAATTTACAAGATAAATGTAATATGAATTTTTTGAAATAAAGAGATTGATTGATTGATTGAGAAAACAATTTTTACTCTTTTGGTTTTTAATTTCGAGTTGATTGGTGATTTGTTTTTTATAACTTGCCTGAGCTTCTATATTTTATATAATAAACTGATTTTTATAATAATAAACTAGTATTTTTCAAGTATAGTTTGGTTTGAAATATAATTATACCCATATTTCTATTTCAGTTTAGTCCCTGTCAATAACTTCTTTTTGCCGTCCGTCTTCTTCATTACAAGCACCAAACAAACAGGTAATTTTACAATTTATTTCAAACAAAGACTTGTTATTATGACTTTAATTTTTTTAACACAATTGAGTACTCGATATGATTGATTAAACAGATTGATAGATTATCTTTTATATTTCTCCAGAAAAAAACGTGTATATTTGTTTGGGAAAAATATAAATTTAACCTATAGAAAAAAATCCTAAAAATTGGTAAAATTATTTATATAATTCACGTTAGGTTAGTTATATTATTTTTTTAGGGAGAAATGTTATCTGTTTTAGTGGTGTAAATAGAATAATATTTTTTTAAATTTCAGGATGAATTCAATTGGTTTTAAGAGACTTTCAACCTACGCTTTTCTTCCAAGTAGAAGCTCACCTATGGCGGCTGGTTTAGATACAAGGTCACCAAGAGAAGTTATAGTACCAAAGAAAGGAAAAACATTTGTGTTGACAGATTTAGCAGTAATGCTACCGCCAAATTGCTATGGCAGGTTGGCATCAAGATCAGGCTTAGCCTTAATCAACTTTATTGAAGTTGCTGGAGGTATAATCGACAGGGACTTTACTGGAAACATTTGTATAATTATATATAAACATTCCGATGAGGATTATACAATTGAAAGAGGTGATAAAATCTGTCAGCTTATATGTGAAAAATATACTATCCTGAAGTTTTTGAGATTCTTGAACTAGAAGAAACTGAGAGAGGAACAAATGGGTTCGGTTCAACTGAAATGAATCCTTTGTTTGAAATTCATTGTTGGTGATGGTGATTTTATATTTTGATTAGGATTTTTGCGGACATTTGCCATCACTGATTAGTAAAAAACAAGTTTCACGACGTTTCGGGATATGGAATCTGATCCCGTCTTCAGGTGGAAGAAAACCTAGAACATAACAAGATTAGTAACACATAGCCAGGAAAACCTGGACAAAAACACAGCTAAAACAGAGAACTGTAAAAGCAGTCACGAAAATAATAAGCTGAAAAGAAAAACAAACACAAAATAACACAGGAATCACAAGTATCAAGAATCACCAGACAGGAGAGAGCACGTCCACACCCAATCAGAGCTGAGCTGAGACTGGTGGGAGGAAAGCAAATGGCGGCGGCAACGGAAATGGCGGCGGCAACGGAAATGGCGGCGGCAACGGAAATGGCGGCGCCCACAGCCAACCAAATCACGGCGCGCTTCCGGTGGCGAAAACCTGAAACAGAGACATGTGATATGCAAATTCCGTGTGTCTGTTTGTGTTTTTTAGTTAATTTTTAACCTGATTTTGCCCCTTGGCCTTGCTACGGGTTAACATGTTATGAGAATTTTGAACAGAATTGTTAGTAATTACCCTATTTGCTGACACTTTATTTTCCCTGTCTTTCAATTCTTTGTTTAGTATTGGTAGCCATACTGGCCTTATTTCAAGTGAAGATTGACTGATTGGTTGGTCTGCTAGTTTTATGTATGAAGCTTCAATTAGTTTTCTTTTGAAAAAATGAGGTTCGCGGTGTACTATTTTTGCTTCGTCAAAATTCATCTGGTGATTTTCAGACCAGCAGTGTTGAGCAATTTTTGATTTATCCACTAAGCCCTTCCTCGTGTTATCTTTGTGTTCTTTGATTCTAACATTTAAAGGTCTTTTTGTCTCGCCATAATACGGCCTAGAGCAACTATTGCAGTTTATTCTGTAAACACAGTTTTTTGATCCCTGAGTGCCATTTTTTGGTTTGGTTTTGACGAGACATTGCCTAAGAGTGTTTTGTGTCCTAAACGCGGTTCTAACTTTGAACTTCCTAGCAACTCTTCTAATTTTTTCCGATAATCCCGGCACATAAGGGATTGACATAGGAACGAATTTTTCAGTGTTTTCTGACTCATTCTGTTTAGCCCTACGGGTTTTGCACTTTCTTATTACGGATTGAGGGTATCCATTCTTAGCCAAATCTTGCTCTACTTTTTTGATTTCCTGATTTAATCCATCTTGATTTGAGCAAATGCTCTTTGCTCTGTCAAATAGTGAGTAAGCTACCCCTTCTTTGACAGATTTTTGATGGTTTGATTGAAAATTTAAGTACTGCCCTGTGTGTGTCTTTTTTCTGAAAACAGTTGTCCTAAGCGTGTCCCTATCCTTTTCTACGCACACATCCAAAAATGCTAGTTTGTTTTGGACTTCCTCTTCCATTGTTAGGCGGATGGAAGGAGAAATACTGTTATGATGCCCTAAAAAGTCTTTTAGTTCATCGTCTCCATGCGGAAATACCACGAAGGTGTCATCGACGTACCTCCACCAAATCTTCGGTTTGAGTTGAGCCAAAGACAAAGCCTTTTGCTCAAACTCCTCCATAAAGATATTAGCAAAGATAGGCGACAATGGCGACCCCATGGCCATCCCCTCATCTTGACGGTATAATTTACCCTCTAGTTCAAAATAGTTACATTGAGTGCATAATTCAAGCAGTTCCATAATGACGTTAACGGGAAGTTTAGTACGTTCAGTTAGACTTTCATCTTTTTTGAGCCGAGACTCGATTATTTTTAAGGTTTCAGGAACTGGGACATTCGTGAACAGACTTTCAACATCAAAACTAACCAGCTTATCCGTCTCAGCCAGCACTATGTCCTTTGACTTTTCAACGCAATATGCAATTGCTCTTGTTTTTTACTAATCAGTGATGGCAAATGTCCGCAAAAATCCTAATCAAAATATGAAATGAATCCCTATTAAATAACTATTGAACTTTTTACTTTATTGAAACTTACTTAGAGTTCATGATATTTTGCAATTAATTTACTTGTAATATAATTTTTTTTATATTCCAGTAATGAGTTCTCACACTTCACATTAAGGGACTTCGTCGGATCAGATGACAGGGATGGGTAGTGAGTTTGCAAAGAATTATTGACAACTTAATAACGCTGGAACTACCCTCAATTGAAAAATTGACAAATGCTATCCCAAAACTGAAAACTTATGAAAGTTCGGTAGTCTACCGGAGTATCTAAACCTGCAATTGCTCTTGATGAAAATTTCAAATCATTTATTTTCTAAAGTTTTTGAATTTTTCCCGACCGAGCTGTCTCAACATAAACTTTCATATAAGTTAGCAAGTAAAATTTCCTCAAACGACCTTTTTAAAGTTTTGAAACCCTTCTTAATTATTAAAACAGATTTTTTTAGGTTATGTCTCAAATATCCAAACAATATGAAACATTCTATGAACGACTCAAAGGGGAAGAAAACCCAACACAAAGCGACTTCATGTTTTCAACAGAGTGGACGGATGAGGATGATAAAGATTACAAAAATGAATACATGACCAAAAGAACAAAATGATAGCTGAATTTATAAGACCTGAGCCAATTCAGGTTCCAACTGTTACTTCAGTTCGGCGAGTAAAAACAAGGGGCAATAATTATATTATTATTTCATGATAAAAAATATATAAAATATGTTTTTTATTAAAGAAATAAATATTTTTGTAAGCTTGCGGTTCTTTGAGCATTGAGGGTTACCCGATCCAATACTAACAGTCATTTAACTTTGGTTTATTTTCCTCAGGCTCTTCTTCTAATTTTAACAAACTTCAACTTTGGTTAATTTCGTAAGGCACTTCCTCTAATTTTAACAAACTTCTTCGGGTTTGATTCCAGAACAGACATACATGTATTTGGTTCCAGAACAGACGTAGTTTTTGGATCCATTTTGGCTCCAGAACAGACATTTACTCCTACTAGGCTGGCCGGTGGCTGTCCGGTGACAAGTCTTTCATACAGTGACGCACTTCAGTATTTTTTCGAATCCTCGAAACAGAAGTGTCCTGAAATATTAGTAAACTGTGTTGTCACTGGATCTTTGGTGCAGTGATCTCAAAATTTCAGTACTGTAGCACTGAACACATTTTATGCAAAAGGCATTCGCACAAGAATTTGAGAGACAAATTAAAAGAACTAGCTCCTAAATATTTGGTTAAGACATGTATTTAAGTATCCTTGAATCCTTGAAACAGAAGTGTCCTGAAATATCAGTAAACTGTGTTGTCACTGGATCATTGGTGCAGTGATCTCAAAATTTCAGTACTGTAGCAATGAACACATTCTATGCAAAAGGCATTCGCACAAGAATTTGAGAGAGAATTTAAAAGAACTAGCTTCTTAATATTTGGTTAAGATGTGTATTTAAATATCCTTGAATCCTTGAAAATCCTTGAAACAGAAGTGTCCTGAAATATTAGTAAACTGTGTTGTCACTGGATCTTTGGTGCAGTGATCTCAAAATTTCAGTACTGTAGCATTGAACACATTTTATGCAAAAGGCATTCGCACAAGAATTTGAGAGACAAATTAAAAGAACTAGCTCCTAAATATTTGGTTAAGATATGTACTTAAGTTTGAATAACTTACAAAAACGACAAACTTGGAAGAGCTTAAGAACTTGGCTAATGGTAATAAAAGAAAATAGTAAATTACATTATTGAGGATTACCTTTCTTTGCCTTAGGTGCCAAATCGAGCTTAATGCAGGACGCGTTTCACACTATTACAGTGCATCTTCAGCTGCCTTAAGACTATTTATATTGCCACTCATAGGTGGTAGTAAAACACAGGAACATTTACACAGTTTTTACATAAAATACACATAAAAGACTTAATTTCCCGGCACAGTCAGAAGTTAAAAACATGCAAGTTGTAGGCCTACTGAATTTTATGTAAAAACTGTAAATGTTCCTGTGTTTCAAATTTCAAGTATTATTTATTATAATTGTAGTGTAGCAAGACATGACTACCACCTATGAGTGGCAATATAAATAGTTTTAGAGCAACGGAAGATGCACTGTAATAGTGTAAAACGTGTCCTGCATTAAACTGGATAATTGTGGCACCTAAGGCAAAGAAAGGTAATCTTCAATAATATAATTAATTATAACAGGTGTCAAGGCTAAAGAAAATCAATAGAAAATGTACAAGAACGTGGCTTCTATATTTCTTAGATCCTATTAGATCCGAAACCTAAACTACGCAAAAAGAGACACAAAGTGAATCCAAATGACTGGAAAATTAATAAATCGAAAATAGCAAGAAAATTAGGAAAAGAATATGTAGGAAAGAAAAAGCTAGAGAAAGGAAAGTGGAAATTCGACATAAAAAATAATAAAAGAGAAATGAAACCAAGATGTTCTTGTAAGTGCGAAGACAATGGTCTGTTACAGAAATTACTGAAGACGATAGAAAACAGATTTTCGAAGAATTTTGGAGCCTGGATTGGCAAGCAAAAAAATATATGTCCAGTTCCTAACAAAAAAAAAACCGAAACTGTACGAGCAAGAAATAAAAAAGAATGTGACAATAGTAAAGAAAGTTTTCAAGTGAATATTACTTGAAAAAAGGGAACACAATAGTGCGTATTTGTAAGACACTTTTTTTTAACACACTAGCAATAGGTTCGTGGACAGCACAGAATTGGCAAAAAGAACCTAAAAGGAACACAGATGTCGAGAATATTGATGACCCGGATTGGATAATTAATTAAGACAATCAAGAGGAAGTTACTGTTTCAGCCCCGAAGAAAACAAGAAAATCCAAAGATACTGAGAATTTAGACGGGTTCTTCTCAGCACTACCAAACCTTGAATCGCACTACTGCAGGAAATCATCTTAAAAACTGTACATCGAATCCAAATAAACATCAAAAAGATAATTATACTTCTTTTATAAAAATGATTGGTGCCCCCAGAAAAATGTCGATCCAGTTTCAATTAACTCATTTTCCACCAAATTTGAGGACAAAAATTTAGGTCTATTTCGTCCGAAGAAAGATTTATGTGACAGGTGTGAGTCGTATGAAACAGGGAATTTAGAGAAAGGAGATTATGAAGTCCACATTGTGGATCTACCAGAAGGAAAGATCCAGTACAAACTATATTTTTCTGATGAATGGGCTGATATTCCTCAGCGAAAAAACAACAAAGTAAGAGGCATGAGGTATGAAGAACTAACCAGTCTCCACAAGTCCAGAATTAAAATCAAGAAACGAAAATACGAAGGTCTCCAGGAACTGAAAACCATCCTTCCTCCTGATAGCCATAGTTTTTACGAAGATATCGCGTTTCTGGACAAGTAAAGTATAGTATAAATAATCTTAGAACTAATTGTAACAATTATGAAAATATATTTGTCTTAGGAAAAACTAATTTTACTACTTTTTCAAAAATTCCTTGTCCACACTTAACTCTCTTAAACCTAACTATACAATTAGAAAACTCCTATCTCCAATGCAAAAGGAAGGAAAACCACCTAACTCCTATTATTAAATATCAGATATTTATATATAGCGAAATGATCCAAAAAATAATTTTAGAAGTTATAAATTTATAAAAATTTTGATTATATCAATACTTGTTTAAAAAATAAGGTTTTTACACGCCCCTGTAAAATTTGGTATTTTGGACAGCAGGTTTGCTAATTAGTACGACGAAATTTAGATTCGGAAAACACGGCAAGACAATTAAATAATATGCTTAAAAGAGCGTGCGAAGATAGCATACCAAAGAAGAGAGAAAGAATCAGAACAGCTCCCTAGTGGAACAACGGGTTATCCAACCAGAGAGCTAAGGTAAAGAAAGCAAGAAGACACTTTCAAAGATGCTGTGAATGCAGAGTAAAACTTTCTTCTATGCCTTACTCTGATTTACTATCTCGTTTTTGAATTAATAGTTTACTAAAGTGTCGAGATATAGGGTCTTCAATATTTCTTCACAAGCTTGTTGGGAGCTTGTCAATGGAATGGTAAGATAGTGGTCAGTTGCTAGAACGGCTAAACTTCCTCGTGCTTCGACTCGTATCCAGAGTGCGGTCTCTATAACATAAATCTAGGCAGCCAGGCTCCTATAAACACAATGATGCGACTATTATAATAGCTTTCCACAAAATGTAGATATCTTAATGTTGACCCTGGCCTGCTTCAATAATAGATTAAAAAGAGCTGAAATTGATTTATTTGTTGCCTCTAGTAGAGTAGAATTATGAGTATGTGTCAAATTATTTAACTTAGAATATCCTTTTTTTTATATTTATGTACTATTGTAGTTGGACAATATCTATATTATTAATCTATCTATATATCTATACGTATTATTAATTCTGTAAGCGATTTTTTTCAATCAAAATTGTAAGAGTTTGAAAGCTCGCAGGATGATGGGAGAGGGCTCAAATTAAAGGTCTCGGTCCCAGGGGGTCGGGAAAAATACTGAAATTACTTGAAACTCACCAGGAAACAATTGCGGAGAGCCTTCGAATCGACGAGAATTAAATGTTAGTGGAGTTGAGACTGGGGAAAGGTCGAGGCCAAAATCACTACCACTGGAGAAGGAGAGGGAGAAAAAAGAACCTAAATCAACGTTTTTTTATTCCAAACGGTTTTTGTTTTCATTTAGGTCGATATCCTTAAGTGCCATTTTATCTATTACATCTTTTTTACTATTTGATGCATCACGCTTCTTGTTAAATTACTTAAAGCCGTGGACAGAAAAGGCACTAGAGGGTGATCCCACTGAAACTCCTTCAAAAATGGGGTCACTTTCTCAGACAAAACTTGAAAGAATGGTAAGTGAGCACAGACTAACTCACTGTACCCTTTTTATTTCACTGGGTATTCTCACACTACCTTTATTTGTTTTGTCAAGCTTACTTTATGTGAAAGACAATCTATTATACTTTACAAAAATGTCTGATGTCATAAATGTCTGATGTCTTATGTCTGTTCATAAGCATAACACAAGATATAAAGCTCATATAATGACTACTAGATGTGCACTATCTGCTACACAGAACAGTTTTGAATACCAAGGCATTAGAATGTTCAATCCTGCCTGCTGGTATTAAGGAGTTGCCTAGAGCCAAGTTTGTACATGTTCTTAGGATATCTCTTGTTGCTGCTTGTCTGTATTAACACGATAAATTCTATGACATAATGTTTTAGCCTAGATCTATTGGTTGTTACATTACAAACAATTCTTTGTATGTATTTGTAAGTACAAGTACAATACAATTTTTCTTAGCAGGGGATTTGAAAGGGCTTTAAAACAGTACTGAAACTGTTACATCTAGGCTCCGCTTTGGTTCCTTTGACGGCAGAGCAATATTTCTCCAAGTGAGGCGACATCTTTAGTGCTCGTTCCGCCACACGCCATTCTCCAGCCACCAAACAGAACAGAACCTAAGCGGGAATTCTCTTACTCCCCGTAATGGCTGTAAAATCTCCTCTCCTGGCAGAAGCATCTTTGAAGAGAATATACAGGGTGATTCAGAATTCGTGTCGGATACTTTAGGGTATTGTTCCTGGGTGCTCAGTAAGCTCATAAATAATAATCTTATTGTTTAATGCGTAGGTGGCTGTCTGTATGTGTTTAAAATCAAATAATTTGTGGTTTAAAGTATGTTTAAGATAGAGCTTTGAAACTCAGTAGGGGAGACCCGGGCAAACTGGCCATCGTGGGCAAAGTGGCCAGGTCAGGTTTTTGGGTCCGTCAGTTGCTGCACCGTCAGTCATAGTAACTACATCAGTAGGACGCCCTTAGTGTTCTGAGGAAATTTGGGCGTGATGCGCTTACGTTTACCAGTTTTATGAAGAAAACATAGGTTTTTACCACTGCTGATCTAAGGTACGTGCTTTATACTATTCGTTTTTACTTTTACCATAATTTTCTTAAGTTAATCAACTATATTGCATAAGAACAGTATTTATTCATGCTCAGTTTAATATGTCAATCAACTGTGTAGGTTTCAGTAGATGTCGGGGTAGAGCGATTATAATTAATGGCGTCGCTTGTTTGGATTATTATTATTATATTAATGTCAAGCTTAATAATAACTATTATTAAGCCAAATAATAATAATTATTTTAAGTACTAAACAGGTTTTAGTAGTATAATTTGACTCATATTTCTGGCTCATATACTAGGTATAATAGCTTATTATTATATATGTAGGCCTACATACTTTTTTTGGTTTTAGGTTTCGAAATGGTCAACAAATACAAGAGAAAAGCGAGCAGTATCATGGGATGCGGGTGCGATGCAGAGAGCTATTGATGCAGTCACAAATGATGGAATGTACTACTCAACTGCGGCCAAAACCTTCTCCGTTCCAAGAAACACTCTGAAGAGGAGGGTTCTTGGTAAGAATATTGATGCCAAGGGCAACAGAAAGGTGCTGGGGAAGTACCGTACTGTTTTCTCAGAAGAACAAGAAGCAGAATTGGTACGACACATATTGGATTTGGAGGTACGTTTCTTTGGCTTAACGATTTCAGATCTTCGCTCTTTAGCACACAGCCTAGCTGAAAAAATGACATTCCGCACAATTTTAACAAAGAAACAAAAATGGCTGGCTTAGACTGGGTTGCTGGAATCAGGCATCGGCACCCCGAAATTACATTAAGGAAACCAGAGCAGACCTCTGCAGCTACGGCTCAGGCATTGCATAACGTGACAAAGTTTTTTAATCTCCTTAAGATGTTCAAGAGAAACATTTCCACCCTGCCCACAGAATTTTCAATGTCGACATTTTTCGGCTGAAGGTACTGCTTCATTTGTGATAAAGTTAATGTAAGCTTCAGCCGAAATATGTCTGTGAGACATTCCAGGGTGCCTTGAGAGGTAGTATGAAGGATTTGAGGCTCCTGGTCTATGAATAATGGAGTAATCAAAACCCTGAAGTCTTCATCTTAGACGCTCCAGTCTTGGAGTTGTCGTCTTGGATGTTGATATAATCCCAATGAGAGGCTTATGGTCTTTTACCGATTGTGAAATTACCGCCAAACAAATAAACTCTGGAGTGATCTACGGCCCAAATGACTGCCAACATTTCTCGTCCCACTTGAGAGAAAATCTTTTCAGTCTCATAATCTTTCTGGACCAGCATCCACGATAACTTCTGTTGATTTATTTGGATCAAAATATTTGTTTCCTGCATGTTTTTCTAGCAATGTCTTCAGTTTGTCAAAGGGGTTTTGCTCTGCTTATCCCCACACCCACAGAGTTCTTTTCTTTATGAGCTTGCGCTGAGGTGCTGAAACTGACGACAATTTCGGAATGAATCGTGCACAACAAGCTACAGTCCCAAGAAAACTATGGACTTCTGATGTGTTCTTTGGTTCTAAGAGTGATGAAATAGCAGAGAGTTTCCTCGAATCAGCTCGGAGACCTGCAGCTGTAAACTCATATCCAAGAAAACCAATTTCTTAGCTGAAAACTGGCATTTATCTTTTTTATTGTCAGACCAGCGTCAGAAAGAATCGCAAGCACATTTTTCAAGTGCTGCATCATGTTCTTCCTGCGTGTTTCCAAAAATAAAGATACCATCACTAACATTAACAGCATTCTTTACAGGAGAAATCAGTTGCCTTATGATATCTTGGAATATTCAGGGGCCGAGGAAATTCCGAAGAACAAACGTTTATAACGCCATAAACCGTTATGGGTGTAACACGTAGTGAGATATTCCTATATTTTCGTTGAGATCCAGCTGATGAAAACCCTCTCTACGATCTAGTCTTGAAAAAATTATAGATCCATTTAAAGCAGTAATAAGTCGTCAACTGTGGGCATCTGGTGTCGTTCTCGAAGGACAGCAGTATTAGCCATTTTCATATCAACAGACAATCTTAGATTGTCAGGATTATTCGCCTTGGGTACTAAGACTACTGGTGAAACTCAAGGTGTAGGGCCATGTGCAGGTTCAATTATGTCTTGGCCTTGAAGACGTTTAAGTTCAGCTTCTAATTTCGGTCTAAGATGAAAAGGAACTCTATCATTAATTTGCGCTGTTGGAGCTATATTAGGATCAACGTGGATGTCAATCTGACGGTCTTTTAACTTACCAGTACCGATGAATACTGCTGGATATCTCTGCTAAACTGATTCTAGGGTCAAGGGACACAAGATCTGTATCAATCCCATTTTTTGAGCGGTCTCAAACCCTATTAAAGAATATCCATTACCATCAACTACATTAAACGTTGCAGAGATTGAATTTGCTTTATGCTTTACCGAGGATGAAAACTTACCTAAAACAGTAAGCTGTTTCTTAGAGTGATATGGAAAAAGGCGATTATTTGTTTTCTTGAGAGATACATTATGTGCTAGTAATTTGAACCGTTCAGAATCAATTATGTTGACAGGACAACCTGTATCAATGATAAAATTCAACTTATGACTGTGTACCCTCAATGTTACTCTCGAACTAGAAGTAGACATCTTTGAATTTACGCGGTTTATATCACAGTCTGAAGAGTCTGACCTCGAATCAGGATTCTCAGTAATACAGTCTAGATTTTGATTCTTAGACGGTTTACTAGAAATTTTGCAAACAATTTCAAAATGATTCTTCTTCAGACATTTTGAACATGTATGTCCCTTCGCAGAACACGGTTTTCCAGCTTTATGAGGCCACTATTGATTGCAGTAAAAACAGGCTTTCTTTTTCTTTGGAAGTTGGTGTTTAACTGCTTTAACTGTGTTATCGACCTCATTTAAGGAAACATTTTGGGACACAATTTTGCCTTAATCAGCCGATTGTAGTTTAACTACTTCTTCGGAACGCCCAAATTCAAGAATTTCGGACAGTTTTAGATCCGATTGGGTAGGGATCTTTTTCCTAAGAGATTCTGTTTGGGTGCCTACCAAAATCTGCATTACTAACTCAAAATCTTGTCGATAAAATTCACAGTTAGCTGCAAGAGATCGCAGCCTAGAATAAAATTCTAAAATGGATTTTGAGGGAAGTTGGAAAGCTTGTCTAAATCTGAAAACCTCATAGTATATGTTCTTTTTGGGTGTAAAATAATCAGTTAACTTTTTGGAGCGTCGACATAATGAACACCTGTCTGGAAGGTTATCGTATATTTCGCAAACTGCGTCACCTGTTGGGTTAAAAGAAAAGCCTTTTTTCTTATACCATTTGTGATATCCAATGAAACCAAATTCCTTTCAAAGTTTATAACCCAGCGAGTCCAGTTCCACCGAGGTTGTTTCGGAATGTGGATCAAAGGGCAGAGGTTTATTGGCTTCAATATATCCGGCCATATGTATTAAACAAATATTTTATCCCATATAGGAGGCGGTGAAGATCTTGGAAATGGAAAGATGATGAAGAAACTTCAAACATGGTGGCGTTTGACAGTAGGCCTAGAAAGATAAACAACTGTGTTCGACGTATCCAATCCTCATTGCCAATGTGATATACTGAAACAATAAACAAATATTAGCATAATTTATTTTCACATTAAGTTTAACACACAGTTACATCTAAGTATGTAAACAATAGTAGGATGGAATAGCCGTTTCTGCGGGAGGAGGGATGAGGAGGGATCACCCCCCCCCCGAATGGAATAGCCGTTTCTGCGGGAGGAGGGATGAGGAGGGATCACCCCCCCCGCACCCCCCCAATTTTAATTTATGCAAATTTATGCAAATTTATGCTAATTTATGTTAATTTATGTTAATTTATGCTAATTACCCCAAAGACAATGGGTCATACCCCCCCATTGTCCGAATTTTAATTTATGCTAATTTATGCTAATTACCCCCAAGGACAATAGGTCATGCCCCCCCCCCCGACACTTCCGGTTTCTACTTTTTGCTCCCGGTTCATTTGCCGCTCACTTCCGGTTTACCCCCCCCCACTTCCGGTTTCTACGTTTTGCTCCCGGTTCATGTGCCGCTCACTTCCGGTTTACCCCCCCCAGGTGTAGCTCGGGGACGCAGCTGTCCCATTGTGACCCCGGACGCAGCTGTCCCATTGTGACCCCGGATGCAGCTGTCCCATTGTGACCCCAGGATGCAGCTGCCCCATTGTCTGTTGACGAGGGTTGGGAGCGGCCGTTCCCACAGGGTCTTTTATCACGCATCCACCTGCCGAAGGGTGCCCGTAGGAACGGAATTTCAAGAGTGTTCCCACGACAGCTGACTCCCCTCCACTAGGGGAGCTTTCACGCAGTGTTCAACCCTCAGATACAGACAGGAGAGCGCTATGGACGGACAGCAGCCCGAGCAGCCTGAACAACAACATCACTGGGAGGGTCTTACGTTGTCCCACATCGCGGACAGTATAAGGAATCAGCCAGTTCCGACACTCCTCGACGCGCTGAGCAGGCTGCAGAACGATATCGTGGAACAATTTCCTGTACCGCCCGTCAACCGCATCGATCAGAGGAACTACATGTTGAATCGAGCAATGGAAAATGCTCTGGAAGCTGAATTGGTCGCGAGGGTACGTAATGCAATAAACGTCCAGCAACAAGAAGGTCAAGTTGAAGCTGAAGCCGAAGCGGAGAGCGACAACACGACTGACAGTTGCAGCGAGAGCGACAGCGACAGCGTCCAGAGCATCATGATGGAAGAAGTCGAAGAATAAAAAAATTAAAAGCAAAACAAAAAAAAATAATAAAACCCCTAAAATCCCAAAAATATAAAACGGCCTTTTTCAAGGCCAAAGGCCTACGGGCCGCCTAAGCTTTAGAATGGTTAAGTTAAATAATAGTTAACTGAGTACTTAGCCACTCGGTTCGATGTTTATTTCAAAGTCCCCCCCCAACGATGCGAGGGTACGTAATGCAATAAACGTCCAGCAACAAGAAGGTCAAGTTGAAGCTGAAGCCGAAGCGGAGAGCGACAACACGACTGACAGTGGCAGCGAGAGCGACAGCGACAGCGTCCAGAGCATCATGATGGAAGAAGTCGAAGAATAAAAAAATTAAAAGCAAAACAAAAAAAAATAATAAAACCCCTAAAATCCCAAAAATATAAAACGGCCTTTTTCAAGGCCAAAGGCCTACGGGCCGCCTAAGCTTTAGAATGGTTAAGTTAAATAATAGTTAACTGAGTACTTAGCCACTCGGTTCGATGTTTATTTCAAAGTCCCCCCCCCCCCCAACGAAACGGGACTGATTACCCCCCCCCCCGGCACTTTTCTACTTTTCACTCCCGGTTCATTTGCCGCTCACTTCCGGTTTACCCCCCCCCCCCCCCCCGGCAGGTGTGATCGTGGTCCGGATGCAGCTGTCCCATTGTCTGTTGACGAGGGTTACCGCGTGGGGCCGGCCGTTCAATAACGTTCCCACAGGGTCTTTTATCACGCATCCGGCCCCGGATGCAGCTGTCCCACTGTCTGTTGACGAGCGGGAGGAGGGATGAGGAGGGATGCCACCTGCTATCATAATGATCTCCTGCTCCCCTCGTGTCTGGAATGCGAGGGGATCAATCGAATTATACTCTCGAACCCCTGCTTTTTAATGTGTTCGTCTCATCCTGCCGCACCCTCCCAGACAGTCTGGAATGCAAGGGGAGCGATTGAATTATACTCTCGAACCCCTGCTTTACAATATGTTCGACCCACCCTACCGCACCCTGTGCTTCAGTCTTCACTCTGCTTCCCTCGCTATCACACGTGTTTTGCGAGTGCTCCGTTTCTCTACCATACGTTTCGTTTCGTGAGCGCTTGTGGCGACGTGCTGTGCTGTGCTGACAACTTACTGTGTTGGATTACCATTTTATAAAAATGTAAGTTATATTTATTAACTCATTTCTTTAATTTTACTTACGTAGGTACCACCAATCTACTCGTATTGTGAAACGATGGATTGAAGTCTCAATAAATTGAGAAATAAGTATTTGGATATTTGATTTCTTTTATCATCACAAATGAATTCCTTAGAATGGGTATTGTGTTAAGTATTTGGACCTTAGTCTGAATATGAGTCTTGATTATGGTAAACTGACAAGACATATATTTGATTTAACAGAGATACAACTTTACATACCTATGAACTAGTAGCTGATCTTAACCGTATTACTGTCCGTTACGTAACTGACATAAAAACAAAACTAATTAGAGCTAGCTAATTTCAATGTAATAATGTTATACATAGCCAATATCCCCTCCCCTCCCCTCCCCTCCCCACCTTCTTTCTTATTTTGTAGTGTAAAATCTAATCAAGATTGTTACTTCTCTGTTTAGATCTATCATGAACTGCGAGAGACGCTTTCCGTGCGGCATTTGCTTTGCCGAATTTAAGCAGAAGTGTCACCTACAACGTCATATGAGGCAAGATCATCGTGATACTGCTGAGATCTTCTCATGCCCTGGGTGTGACAAGACCTTCAACCGCATTGACAACCTAAGGCGGCACCAGCGAGTAGTCCATGCTCCGACACCTTCAGCTGCTTCTACTCCTGGCCCGTCATCCGCCCCTACGCCTGGTCCGTCATCCGCTCCAGATCAACAGACAGGTAAATAATAGTAATACATCTATAATAATGTAATACATGGAGTAAAAACGTAATAAATAAACCAGTTCAATTTTAGTTTTCAATGAAAAAACCAATTTAAATGAAAAAGAAAACATTGATGGTTAACACTGAGTATGCTAAACCTAGAGCAGTGAACGTTTAGATCAAATCAGAAGCAGGGAAATGGGACTATCTGTTATTTTGCACTTTAACACTGAGCAAAGACATTAATCATCCTTATATATGTATAAATACGAAATTGAAGCATTCTGCACCACCTTTTAGTCTATCTATGTAATATCGGGGTGTAAAATCAATAAAACAATTATCTCTTATTTTGATCATGTTTACTATTCATTTTTATTAATACCCTTTGTATTTTTCAGGTTGCGTGTGTCCTCACTGCCGCAAATTCTTCAAGCGACAGGACAACTTGCCACGACACATCCGGGACCACTGCAAGGTTATTCGAGGTGCTGTGTTCGCCTCATCTTCGACGCATCCGGCTGCTCAAGCTGTGCCTGTGACGGTGCAGCCTGTCCCCTCTCCTGCTCCGTCTACATCCAGTAGCGACAGCAGCAACACCGGTGATGAAGATGAGGTAGCTATCCCTAACAACCTAGCTCCTCAACGCTTTGTTGAAGTCGAGTCTGCGTTTTTGGGACGGCTAAAGACATACAGCCTTCGTGAACCCGCTTCAAGTGAGGAAACTCTTCCCGCTCTCCTGACAGACATTTTTGGTAATTTAGTAACTCTCATGCACCGTATTCTACTTTGTGTCACCGCTATAAAGGTAAACTTGTGGGTCGAGTGTGAATTTGTAGACGTTCATGGGGAAACATGTCGACGAACCTTTAAAACAAAGAATGTCCCCATACTCCGCACGACCAATGTGGAGGATGTGTGTAGTGAGTTTTTTGATAAAATAATTTTAGAAAAAGAGACATGCGAGATGAAGGGATCCGGATGGTCCTTTGTGCGGGTGATAGACATGGAGGTGAGAGTGAATGTGTACCGCCCGCTCAAAGGAAGCTCGTACATCGCTTTACCTCAATATATTGAAAACAAAAAGGCTGTCGTCAATGTGTTGAACCATGACGAAAGATGTTTTATGTATGCCATGCTCACCAAGTACCTTGACAACCCTCATCGTGGTCAGTTGCGTGAAACTGACTTTACACCTGCAGTACACGCACTCGCCAATCTGGACTTCACCGGTCTCGAGTATCCGATGCGGCTGGATAAAGTCGGCAAGTTCGAAGAGACGAACGGGCTAAGTATCAACATATATGCGATTGATGAGGAGAAAAAGAAGAAGAATGGACGTTTCCAAATACGACACATCGTATACCCCCTTCGAATCGCAAAGAGGGAGAGACCAAACCACTTTGACCTCCTTTACTTGACCGATGAGGAGAAGTGCCACTATGCCTACATTTCAAATTTTGAGAGGTTGGTAAGCGGACAATTTTCAAAGCGTTTCCACAAACTGTATGTGTGCAAAAGTTGTTTTGCCTACTTTGATAATCAACCAAACAAATTAAACAAGTCTGGTCAAGATCGATTGAACGAGCACAAACGCTACTGCTTTGACCATGCCCCACTCCGTACGGACATTGCTGAAAATGAAAAAATATCATTTACCCGTCACGAGAGAACACAGAGACGCCGCTTCACTATCTATGCAGATTTTGAATGCATGCTTGTCCCCTACAATGGTGAACAACCACTTAACCCCATACCAACAGTGGCACCTCCAGCATGGGATCCGGCAAACTCGAGACCGGGACTACCACACCACCGCCACCATGGAGACAACATCAATTCGGCGAGCGTCAAGACCAAAAACGTTCATGTGCCTTACTCGTATGCATACTACATATGCGACAGTCACAGGAACGCAGATGAAGGAGACGTCGACGAAAATGATGCTGACACTTGTGAGACCTTCTCAAAACTACGGTTATATAATGGTGCTAACGCAGGAAAGCACTTTATGTCTGCTCTGCGAGACGATATTACAACGATATCTAGGATCCTGTACGGCCAGAGACAACCTGGTGATCCACCACGCCTTACACCGAATGAGGAGTTAGAGTTTCAAGATGCCACAGTATGTTACATCTGTCGGCAGGACTTTAGCCCCACTGACATCAAAGTAAGGGACCATCAACACTCGCCACCGTACAAGTACCGAGGAGCAGCACATCAATTATGTAACCTGCAGTTTAAGGAGCAAGACACTGTAAATGTCTACCTTCATAACCTCAGTAACTACGATGCGCATTTTATCGTAAGAGAACTGAATATCGATGGAGGTGAAGTCAATGTTCTAGCCAATAACGAGGAGAAATTTATTTCGTTTACCAAGAGATTTGAGTATCCAAACGCAGGCCGCCACGCTGGTGTGAGAGTGCGATTTGTTGACTCCTACCGTTTCTTGGCTAAATCATTATCGACATTAGCATCGCTTCTTCCCAATGATGAAATGAAGGTCTTACGAGCTCGTCACCCTGACCCAGAAGAGAGTAATCTCCTCAAGAGGAAAGGAGTCTTCCCCTACAAATACATCACTTCTTTGGACGCACTGCAAGAAGAAGCCCTTCCATCGATTGTCGAGTTTGAGGAGGACATCAAACCTGAAGACTACGCCCACGCACAACAAGTCTGGGAGAAATTCAACTGCAGGACTATCGCGGAATACTCCAATGTTTACCTAGAAACAGACGTCATGCTTCTCGCTGATGTATTCGAAAGTTTCCGTGATAAGTGTCAGAAACATTACAATCTGGATCCTGCACACTACCTGACTCTTCCATCATATGCGTGGGACGTAATGCTGAAGATAACTGGCGTTACACTTGATACGTTTCAAGATGTCGACCAGTATATGTTTTTTGAAAAGGGTATTCGGGGTGGTTTGACCCAATGTGTCACACGGCACGTCGTAGCGGATAACAAGTACACAAGAGGTGATGACGAAGAGTTTGACGACGACACCTACTTAATGTATTACGACGCCAACAACCTTTATGGATGGGCAATGTGTGAACCACTTCCGTACGGAGACTTTGTATGACTTTCAGATAAGGAGATAAGGGAGCTGAAAGATGAACTCATGAGTCTACCGTCAAACAATGAGTACGGTTATGTTTTGGAGGTAGACCTAGAGTATCCACTTGACGCCACCCTTAACGACAACCACCGAGACCTTCCTTTCTGTCCGGAAGTGGTTAAAGCACTTATGGACCAACTACCCTATGACCCTGATGTCCTCATCTCGACAGGAGTTGGAAAGTCTCCGAAATTGATGGCTACCCTGAATGACAAGACCGGCTACGTTATCCACTACCAATACTTACAGCAAGCATTGAAGAACGGACTACGTATTCGGCAAGTTCATCGTGTGCTACGCTTCAAACAAGACACATGGATGAAACCGTATGTCACCCTAAATACCAGACTCCGCCAGTTAGCCGGGGATAATAAATTTGAAGTAGAGTTATTTAAACTGATGGTTAACGCGGTTTATGGTATGAGTCTCCAAAATGTTCGTAAACATAAAAATTTAAAACTCTGCACTGACCGCTATGGCTATATTAAGTATGTAGCCAAGTCAAATTTTAGCGATAGAGTTTGGTTCGATAAAGACTTGGTACTGCTTAACATGGCAAAAACGCGGGTGGTGTTAGACAAACCTGTTTATGTGGGTATGACCATTTTCGATCACTCGAAATGGTGGATGTACGGTTTCCACTACAGGATGGTTGAGCGGTACGGACGTGAAAATATCGAAATGGCCTATATGGATACTGACGGCATTGTTTATAAGATCCTTACCGCCAACGTCTACAGAGACATGTTACAACATATGGATGAATTCGACACCAGTAATTATCCCCCACTCCACCGCTGCTATAACGATAACAACGCTCGTAAGCTGGGGAAGTTCAAAGATGAAGCTGGTGGTAAAATATTGGAAGAATTCATCGGTTTGATGTCAAAGCTGTACTGTATGACATTCTTGGATGACGGAAATATCCGACCTATGCCACCGATCAAGCGGGCCAAAGGGATAAACAGAGCTGTTGTGAGAGACGAGTTGAGTGTGGATGACTACAGAAGTTGTCTACAAAACCACACGGAAAACAGCCGTTTCATGAGCCGAAGACACATAATATACACCATTATTGTGAAGAAGCGCTCATTAGCACCATACGATGACAAGCGTTTCGTTTGTGAACACGGTGTAAAAACACTTCCGTGGGGTCACTACCAGATCACAGATCCACTCTCACAGCTAGTAGCTCTCCTACCGCCATCACCTTAGCCTGGACCTTGTCTCCCCGCCTCCAACCAGAACCATCAATGAAGACAGTGTAGTCTATTTACGGTGCATGAGAGATTGGACAATAATGGTGGACCCTTTAGTTTTAGTTATCAAACAGTTATTTCTTTTTTCCGGTATTTAAAAAAAATACCTTTAGTTACCTTTAGTTACCTATTTACATTTGACTTGTATCAAGTTTTGTTTGTGGATAAATAAATGTGAAATATGAAAACTCGTTCTTTTAAATCATTCTACCCTGTGCATCATTCTATTCAAAATGGTCTTTTATAGAGAATCCAGAGTGTAAAACGTTATAAAAAAGAAAACATATATATCTTTACTTTGTGTTTTATGTAAACTGTAAGTACAAGTGAAAGGGAAACACCGTATTCGGAACCCTATGCTTGCAGTGTTCTTTTATGAAACAATAAGCTAAATTTGTTATTTAACAAACTACAACTCTGGATTTGATATATAAAAATAAACATTTAAAATTTAAAAGGAAAAGGATGGAAGAATAAATAACAAGAAATGTCTTGATAGTGAGTACTCAGGTTTATTTTTTCAAAAAACATATTACATCAAAAACATATTACAATACAATTCAATATTTACCATATATATTTACAAAGAGTCTCTTGATCAGTGCATCATTGTGAGCAGTCGAAGAGAAGTCGAAGAGCTGCACAAAGTCCGTCATCTTCATACCACTGTGGTGAGTGCGTAGGTACAGGTAGACGAGACAGTAGTGTCCACAGACCGTGGTGTTGTCACTCTGAATGCGATGCTCGTTGTGCAGGTAGCGACGAGCGTTGCGTCTCAGAAATCCTTGGTAGAAATATAAGTGTGGAGGCTGGCCGTAGCTGTCGAAGAATTCAATTATTCCGTTTGACTCTTCTCCGCCGTCCAAGTAGAATGCCACCCAATGAGTACCATCTTCATTATGCGGATCGGTATTTACAATCATCGCAGTGGATGGTGATATCCGATATGGTAATTGATCGGCTGCGTAGACGCCGACATTTTGCACAGGCAGAGCCGAAAGATACTTTTCAATTTCCAGAGTATTCATTCTACAGTATCATAGCCGACAGTAGCTGCAGCAGTTGAAGTACTAGAAGTAGTAGAAGAGCGAAAACAAGAGCAAAAGTATGAATCCCTATCTCCAATTTCATGTTCGTCAATCTTTGTTGTTAGGTGGAGCCAACCTCGTATGGCGACACAATTGGTCAGTGCGCAACGAGTTTGCGATGAGTTGTGATTGCAGCAACGCAGAATATTTGTCGACAGTAGATTGTTGATCGACTGCAGTGATCCGCAGCCTATATCACAAACATCGATGACATGAGTAGTGACGAAATCAATGATGTGATGTCGCTTTAAATATTCTTTCTTCTCCAACCCTTTGACGTAAACTGTCGGGTGGTTTGAAACGCAATCAGTTAACTTGCTGAAGAGTGTGTAATACGGTATATCACCTTGTCCTCACTGTAGACCGTGGCAATGTTTTGTAAGCCAGTAGCTTTCTCTCAGTTTTTCGTCTGATAGTTCAGATCTTTCATACGGTGATTTGGCGACATGATGCATTAGTAGTACACCGCTGTCCGCTTCCAATACACAAACTTCTTTTATTATGTATTCGTTTTGATTGTCCTTGAAGCATTGAATATCCACAATGAGGGTGCGGCTAGGTTATGTTTTCGATGTGATCTGAGTAGACGATCCATCTTGAACGAGTGACTGATGAATACTGAAGTCGGTGGTCTGTGTGTTTAGCCGCCAAAGTCCACATTCACGTTGCGATGACGATCGATTTCGATGACATTGTCGAATTCCGCATAAACCAGACAGTTGACGGTCTCTGTGAGGGCGTCGTCAAAACCGAGCTCCATGCGTACACTCCCATTGCGTACCAGGTTCCAATGTGTCGTGTCGCTGGCCGACAGATCGGGCGTCAAATCAAAAGCCATAATACAATAGCCATCGTCAAAGTCATCTTTGTTGACAACGATACCGCTATTGCTAAACTGAATGCCTGTGCCGGAAAACAGAGTGTGATACGCCATTATATATTTTCCTTTATTGCCCTCAAAGTGTGTTTGTATCGGTTTGGACGGCACTTGTTCACCGTCTACATACAAAGAGAAGTAGTTCATTTTGAAATGCTGGAAGTTGTACGGGTTAAATTTCAAATCTCCATTATACGCCTTATTGGTAACCATGCCGACGATAATACGTTTCGGCACTTGACCTAGGAAAACATTGTCCAAAGTCTTGCTTCTTATGCCGGACGGCAGTGTGAATGTTTTCAAGTCCACTCTAGTGATTGGGTATTTAGCTGTGGCCGTTTGTAGAGCTCTATCGTGTGCCAGCAAAACAGTAGGACTGACTTTACATCTGCGCACCCATAGGTTGGCTTCGATCATTTTCACTTTGAAATCACCAGCGTTCACCATCAGGGAGAATGCATCTTTTGATCGGATGAATTTGAAACGTAGTTCAACACCGTTTAGTAGAAATTTATTCTGGTTACACATATCCAAATGTATATGGCCGAGCATGTCACATTCACGGCTTTTGTTTGTATATTTCCGTCTCACTTTTAGTCCGTCATTTTCATCTGTACAATTGTCCATATGTCCGGCATCGTCTGCTGACCATACGCCACAAGTTAAATGCGACTTTCTAGCATCGTATCCGTAGTTTAAAACTGTTTCGATATACGCTCTATAAGCGTAGGTATTGTTTTGTGGCGTGACCAATTTCTGGTTCATACTCATATCCACTTGGCTGAAAAGTGAATGTAGCCAATTGTTGACGGGTCCGATTACGTCTGCTTCGGCATCCTCGGTGACGTCAGTTCCATTTGGTTTGACGATTGACGCTGTGATTTGGATCATTGTCTGTGAAAGATCCGTGTATTCGTCACCATTGCCGGGCACGACAAACTCAATGGGCGAGTCATCAGTCAGGGTAGAGATCGGTTTGTATTGAACCCATTTTCCATTTTCGATACTGGTGTGTGTTGGCGGTAAAGAGAACAAGTCCAGCTCAGTCTTGACGCATTCACAAGATTTTTGATGTAAAAAAGACATTGTGACGCTGGTGGTGGTGGTGGTGGTGGTGGTGTCTAACCAAAAATATCTCTCGCTATAATAGACGAACTCTTCTTCTTCTGCTTCCTCTTCGGACTCGATCGCTTTTTCACCTTACGCTTATTCTTACCAGCTGCTGTTGCGACGGAGCGTCTCTTCGTCGACGTCTTTCCTCTGAGGAGTTTAGCCAAGGACTGAGGTGTGACACGGGTCTAACGGCCGCCGCCACCGCACATAGCGCGTTTCGCGGAGGTCTTACGCGTTGCGCGTTTCGCGTTACCCTTACGCGCTACGCGACGTCTTTTCGCGCGGGTGCCGCCGCCACCGTGTAGCACGCGTTCCAATTTTCTGTCGGCTTTGTGTTTGAGCGATCCCGTAAACTGTCTGAGTCTCGCACTGGCCGCTACCTTGGGGTCCATAGTGCCGGCGGCGATGTCGCCCAAAAATCCAACACCGGATTTCAAAGCCTCTTGACCAAAAGCTTTCGCTCCCGACTTGATCAGTGGTGCGATAGTGCGAAACATACCGCCGAGAAAACTGCCCACTCCATGTCCTCGCTGATATGCCGCTCCTCGAAATACTCGGTCGATCGCACCGCCGGTCTGCAACTGTTGACGGCGGTAGTACGCCAAATACGGATCGTTTGAATTCATTATTACTGCTGCTGCTGCTGCTGCTGCGCTCTTTTGAAATGTAGCTTCACGTACGACGATCCAAAGAGGAATGACAGGCTTTTCCCTGTGTGATCCCTTAAGTCGATTTCGACAGTTTCAAATGTACCCTTCATGACGGGCACGTAATGCGGACTTGTATAAACCGTTGTTTTATATGCACCGTGAACGTAATTATCTCTTTCGATATTGACAATCTTCAATAGCGGTGCTGTAGTGTCACCAATCAACTGCGGCTCCACCAAATCACAATATACATAGATATGCGGTGGGACCCCCATAGTTAGGTCTGGTTCCCATAAGCCGAGAACTGAAGAAGCATCTTCCGGTGCTAGATTATCTTTAAAAGGGTCATAACCCAACATTAGAGATAATTCGTGGCTTATCTGTATTATGTTCACTGCAGTTGTGTCCAACACCCTCATATTGACTCTTTTTAACTCGGCCAAGTATTCAAATTCGAGGAATTCATTTAGATGCTCATGGCTATTCATTGCATTTAATAAATCTGTTATACTTCTGTAATATCCTGGTTTTATTTTTACCATCAATGAATTCTTTTTAAATAATGGAGGGAATTGATATTCGATCCAAATGAACGAATTATCGTTGACTGTCATCAATGAACACGGATATTGCGCTTCCACCAATGCCATCTCCCACTCGCCACCTTCCAGCCGTATTTGTTTCGGCATGTGTGTAGTGTATTTGGTCACGGTGTTTTCGGGGAAATAATCCATAGAACTATTGCTGGGCAATGTCAAGTAAAATTGGTTTTTACTAGACATGTTGTAAATCTTGCGCTCTCACCCAAGAGTTGAATTCGTCTCCGTAACCTTCCCACTTGACCAGGTAACGCTTACTGCGACCACGGCCTTTCGTGTCCAGTATTTTATCGATTTTAAACAGGTGGTCACGTTGGATTGTCACTTTTTGCACTTCGTGTTCGTAAAACTGACCGGACAACTCTTCACCGTTTAGGTCCGTGAGCGTGTACAGTGGTAATGGCATAAGTGTATTTACTCGGTGTATTACAAACACTTCTTTACTCCAATTGGTCTCGTAACCTTTGCTAAACGTACCTTTCTCCTTAGCTATACGCACTGTCTTGCCGACTTTCAGTTTCGGTCTAGCGCGTTTCGGTATATTTTTGTACATGTGTTTCCACACACTGAACACTACCTCTCTGTTTCTGGCGTCCACATCGACTGGACGCAGTCTGTTGCCCAAGCTCTTGTGCGGGCTGTTGTTGTAGGCATTCACTAGTTTGTCCAATACATCGATATATCTAAATGTATTTTTATAAGTCAAATATCGCCACATGCGCGTTTTCAATGTGCGGTTTACACGCTCAACCACGCTAGCTTTTACATCGGGGTTTTGCGTAGTGACATATTTTATTTTATAATTTTTAAACAGTTGTTTCGTCTTGCTGCCCGTGAACTCGGTACCTTTGTCGGTTTGTAGACAACGTGGTGTTCTAGTAGCTTCTTTGAAGATATCCTCAAAAGCATCAGCCACTTCTGCTCCTTCCTTCCGCTTCAAAGCTCTCACATATAGTCGTTTACTAAACACGTCAATTACACTTAATAAGTAATTGATACCGTCATTGTATTTACTCAGTCCACGCATGTCGTTCAAGTCTGCTTGCCAAAGTTCATACGGTCCAAACACTATATACGGGTTGCGTGTGAATCTTTTACGTACTGGTTTATGCAAAGTATATGTGTCCTGTGTTTGTAACCAATCAATCACTTTACGTTTCGGGATGTTCTCATTTCTTGTCGCTCGCAACAGTGGTGATACACCACCGTACGATGAAGGCTCGTTTGGGTCGTAATACAATCGCTCCATCGCGTCTATGGTTTAAACTTCTCCCACTTCATGAGTGAGTCCGGACTTATATACCGTCCTCTCGTCGGCGTACTAGGCGATCTTATTTGAGGTAATGCCGCCGCCGCCGCCGCCGTTTCTGCCGCCGCTGCTGTTTTCGATCTTACCCGACTCGCTATCGGTGACGGAGTAGGTGTTGGATACAGTAAAGCCGCTCTCGGACTGAGTGTCGACTGCTGATTGTGATTGTTTTTATTACCATCGAGAAGCTGTAACGCTTGTCTGTTGCCGATTATCGTTCTGGGAACATTGATTTCTTGTAGTACGCACATTACTTCCTCCCAACCCGCCGGCATGGTGTCCATTTTACGTACTCTCACTATACTATGCAACACGTCTTCGATATTGGAATTAGGTATTTCCACATTATTGACGTAAACAGTGCCGTCACCGCTCCACCGCACCGGGTTTCCACTACGAGCTAACACATTTAATAAACTACGAGCGTCGTTTTTGTAAATCTTCGGAAACGATGCGAGTAAATCTTCCTCCAATATAGCAGCTCTCCTACGCTCATCACCACCACCATCACCATCATCACCACCATCACCGTGTCCACCTACATCGGTGTCCACAATCGGTATGTTGATCGGCTGACGTTTACTTGAAGCGATATTTAAAAATCGATTTAATACTTGGTTATATAATTTCCACTTTTCACTGTCATCGATCTTTTTATCGTTCATTATATCTTCCATTTCCTCATCCAAACTCTTGTAGGATCGTTTAACAGGAGACGGATGTTGCTGGTTTACGTTAGCAGACGGAGACTGTAGACGCTCAAGTAACTCTTGCGGTACAACAATCATTTTTCTTGCATGTTCCATTTTGCTAGCCTCGTGTTTCTTTCTGGTACTAGCCTCCTAAAGTGTAACTTCACGCACGATGTCCCACAATGAAATGACAGGGAATTAGTCCAACCGTCTCTCTTACGTCATTGATCAAGGACGCGACCGACATATCTACCCGTGTATTAGTTGTTTAAAGCTGACTGCACTGCTGCTTGCAGCACTGTACTTAATAGTAGTGGGATAAAAAATCCACCTCCCTGCTGTACAAGATACTTACGCTTCTTGGACAATCCTTCACCCCGTTTGACAATTCGTCGAAGTGCGGTTTTGTATTTACCCAATTGTCTTTTACTTTTATCAGACAGAGGGACGTTACCACGTAACACATTATAGGCACACTCGCATACTGATCGAATGCGACTGACATCACACACCTTTAACAGAGCTTTGCGCTCCTTGGGGTTTGCGTGTATCAAAGCTTCGAGCAGAGCTCTGTCCTTCCGCAAGCACGACATGGTGACTACTGACCTTAACACGTTAGTCTATTTGCGTTTTTGTTTCGGTGCATACACGAAATGATAAGTGTCATCTGGAAATATGCAGCTTTGTATCCGCACATCATCGGGCGTAGCCTGTTTTAGATCTATTAGTAAATATCCGTGTGGTTTATTTGTAGCATCAGTATAGGCCTCCTCGATAAACTTTGGATTATCAGGATATATTTGTCTGGCTAAACACTTGATCTGCACTTTATCTCTCGGATTTTTAAAACAGACCATGTAATGAGCATTGAGAGATATGTCCCGCTGTCCGCGTCCTTGGTGAAATAGGTTTTGAGTTATAAAGAACACACTTATGTTCCTATGATGACAACCTTTAGTAAACAAATCGACCACTGTATTGTCTGCTTCTCGCATCATGTCGTCTATGATTACCAAAACCGGTTCCTTAACGTCAAAGTCTTCCAAGTTCGGCATACCTTCAATATAGTTTATTTGTGAATTGTCACCACTCGCACCACCACTGCTACCATAATGCCAGTTTATTCTAGCAAATTTTGTATCACACATTTGTGATATGTGTTTTATAAATTTCGATACAAACACTGACTTTCCACTACCCGATGGTCCCGCCACTATGGATGAGAACGGGTGTTTCCACCTCAAGTCCATGATTACTACTGACATTATTCACCACTGTTTTTTCATCACTTAAAACTATACCCATCAGTCTAATGATTAGTTTTCAACACTTTAAATCTATACCTCGGTTTCTGTACAGCTAAAGGAGATTCAGGTTATGTTCAATAATTAACACAGATTGTAAGTGTGGATAAAATGTTTATTGGATATATAAATTTTTTAGAAAAGGTTCATATTTTACAAAAAATAATGTCTTCAGCCTTCTTGAGTCTTGCTTTACAATGAATAATATTTTTTACACAAACTCGAGCGGAGTGAAACTCGTACCTGGCCTCGCAGCTCGTTTCACCATACGGAGACGATCCCCGAAGCCCTTGTTGTAGAGCTCGATGTCGTTGTCGCTCAGCACGGAGTTGAAACGCCTTGGAAGGTAGACCCGCAGGAAGAAGTCGTCCCCGACTTGACCCTCCAGGATGACGACGATCGTCTCGCCAAACGGTGTGGTGACCCTCTCCATGGAAGTGATGAGGTAGCCGCACTCCTCCCGAAGATCGGCAAGCCTGGTGTATGCCGGGGAGCCGGACTTGAACGTGTTGAGGGAGGTCCTCAGGTCCATGGTCAGGCCGGTGGCGGGTGAAGTCTCAGAGTTTGCCTGTGAGGAAGCCATCTTGTAGTAGTGACGGTCGATGATGATGATGGAGCTCAGGAAAACTAGCTGGTGTGCTGGTGAAGACTGATGCTCTGTCGGCCCGCGTTTCGGGTTTTATGCCCCATGCGCCATCTTGGATTAGGTGTGGAGGGGGAAGGTCAGGCTCACAGCTGTCGGTGCAGGTGTTTGAAGGTCAGACTCGCAGCTGTCGGTGCAGGTGTTCGATGATTGGAGGGGAGACTCACAGCTGTCGGTGAAAACCGGTTATGAAATTTAAACCGTCACCCGCTTTTTGTTAGGTGTCCGCTTACGTGTTTTTGGCGGGAGGGGTGATGTAGTTGGGGTGTATTGCGTAACAGTCTGGGTTAGTCCATCGATTTTCGGTACGCCACTCGCTTTGTCAATCCACATGTTTTCCAATCTATCAAATAGATTTTTACATTTTTAAACATTTCCCCTTCTTTGTCCAAATATAACCCGCACATATTACCATTTCCGCTCCGTCATACATCTCCATTTTCAATAGTAGTGGTCCGTTGTTTGCTGGGTTTTGTACTGCGTACAGTTTTCCATCTTCCATCCATGAAACAATAGGTGAATCGTCTGTCGGTTTCGGCACCCATCCTGGCTTTTGCGTGATTTCCATCTTTTGATTTTTGGCTGGTGATGTTTTCCTTTTTCTGCTGCTGCTGCTATTTTTCTTTTCACTGTTTTTCGCTGGTGGTTCTGATGGTGGTGGTAGTGGTTGTGGCGGTACTGCGTTATCGTTTAACGCGTTGATCTCCTCCATAAACGAATTGAGGTATTCGTTAATCGACCCGTGAGCACTCATGTCTGTTCTGTGTGGGAGATGGCGCGCGACTGAAATTAATACGCTGAGGTGACTGTCTCGGTTTTCGTCGGTCACGTGATTGTGGGTGGGTACTAATATTCATAACTCGGTTTGGTGTTTGTAACGAGTGATGTTCGACAATAGCCACAATGATACAGGCTTTTGATCTTGTCCCATTGCGGTTTGTACACGCTAGTTGTTTTTAAAACAAATTCAGGTTTGCTTGGGTTTTGTTCACTTGGTATGTCGTCGTAATATATGAAAATGCACTTACGACAACACCTCTCTACAAAGTCTGCCCATGGCGATGGTTCGGTTTTGAAGTACATCAGTTCTATTGTTACGTAGTTTTCAGCATAATAGCTCATGAGATTATTACACAAGTCAAAGGGTATACGCTCCTCTAGTTCGTAGATGTCCGTATAACACTCGATGTTTTCACACACAACACTCACGCACTGCTCAAAAAGAGATTTCATTTTTATTTTTTATTTATAAAATAAAAAACGTAAGAAATTAGTAAAACAGTTTGACGGTGGTCTGTACACTGAGGTAGAGCACACAATGATGTACAGGAGTTTGTCATGTCTCGCTAGCGTAGAGAAACCCTAGAATGTGGTGGGGGTTATGACGTATTCACAGTCCCCTCCACCAAACTATCGACCTAGCGTCATTCTCTGTTCAGTCGCCACCGAGATAACTTACCCAAAATGTCTCAGCCTAAGCCTTCAACATCGCAACAAGCAGTGGTGATGGACCAACATCATCAATGGGGAACAGATGTTTCCGATAGACAATTGGTGGATGTATTGGAAACGGTCTAAACTGATATACGGCATCAATTCGATGGTACATCAACTCAAGCTCTAGTCGAGGGATTTGAGCATGCAATGTCAAACTACAGCACGACGATATGTCACGAGCCGCAGACACCGGAAGAAGAGGCGTATGTTCGGGGACTATAGGATAGCCTCCAAACTGTTTGGAGTGTTATCCAGTTTCGGCAAAAGCGGCAGCACTACCAGCCAGTTCCAGTCGACAAATATTAATATTGTTTTTGTATAAAATAAACCTGTTTATCCTCAACACTTTGAAATAAAGATAAAATGAAAAGGAGAAAAAAAAAGAAAACCAAACAATTAAATAGCAGCACAGTTAAGGTAGATTAACCATGGGCTGAAACACTCAAGGCTATCTACATGGGTGGTCCTCACCCACCACATCCCACCACCCTGGGAGGGGCAGCTGTCCCATTGTGATCGTGGCCCGGATGCAGCTGTCCTGGCGGTTGGGGTGTTGAGCGGCTTTGTGTGAACGCAGATGTTGAGAAGGGGAGAAGCGGGACAGGTGTGTGATTAAAGACCCCGTGGGAACATAAATGAAAGCTCCTTCCCACGGTTGCCCTCGTCAACTGACAATGGAGCGGCTGTGCAGCTGGTGTCGATTCATCAAAATGCCCTTACTCATGTGTTGATGATGACAACCACTTAAAAAAAAAGAGGCTGGGTGGGGGGGGGGATCTTCGAAGGTTGAAACTCCTGTGGCAGAGGGGGGCACTCCTAGGGTCCTTTTTAACAACATCCTCTATATCGTGTGCCAGATGTCCCAAAACTTCACTACTCATGCGTTTTTAAACGGCAACCACCCGCTGTGAGCAAAAACTCCCCTCCGAAACCTTTTCTGAGAATACGTTTCTGCAACTGACACATTAGGTCCAAATCTTCAGAAACCTTACGTTCTCACGCTCGTGGTCGTGGAGAACACTAAACTAATACATTAACAGAAAAAACCGCCTCAATGCGGGGGTGTTTGGGGCTCTGCTGTGTTTGAGGCTCTGAAGTCAGTCTGTCTCTAAAATGCCTGGAGAACGGCGTCTGTTTCGCTGCACGGAGTGTGGTAAGACCTATACACGAAAAGAAGGTGTGGCTCGCCACAACCTGACGGCGCATGTAAAAAAGATGTATATGTGCAATATGTGTCAGGTGTGGTTGAGTACGTCTTACCACCTCCGGCGGCATGTGGCGACCGTCCATGGCGGATGTTCGGCGGAGGCTGGACCTTCGTCGTCGTCACCGCTGCAGCCGCCACCGTCTCCATCGCCGCCGCCGCCGTCCCCGTCACCATCGCCGCCGCCGCCGCCGCCGCCACCACCACCACCGCAGATGGTAGATGCCTGCACACAGTGGTGTGTGGGGGATGTTGACGCCGCAGAGTGGCGACCGTTTTATCGGCGATTGCCGATGACCGGGCTTGTGGGTAAGTCGAATTAAATATTATACCAGTAGGGTATATTGGTAGTTTTGAGCTCTTTTAAAAAATTTATGTTATATTCTGATTTTAAATGTTTTTTTTCTGATTTCAGCTACAGTTAGACCGATGGTTCGGGAGGAGCAGCCGCCCTCGACCGCACAGCCCGGCCCATCGGGGACGCAGCGGCGATTGGTGGAGACTATCGACATTTCCTCAGATTCCTCAGATGAAAATGAATAAATAAAAATTAAATAAAAAAAACCATAACCTATATCCCAAAAAAAAACAAAAAAAACAACAAAAAAACAACAAAAAAAACAACAAAAATAAAAACAACAAAAAAAAAACAAAAAAAAACTAATGGGGAATGGGGAATGGGAGGTACCTTGAAAGGTGACCTTGAAGGGTGGGCTTAAAGGGTAATGTGGGGTAATCGATCCCGTTTTGTTGGGAGGGGGGGTAATCGATCCCGTTTTGTTGGGGGGGGGGGGGAAATCGATCCCGTTTTGTTGGGGGGGGGTAATCGATCCCGTTTTGTTGGGGCGGGGGGTGGTGACCCATTGTCTTTGGGCAATTACCATAAATTAGCATAAATTAAAATTCTGCACCTGTCGGGGGGGGTATGACCCATTGTCTTTGGGGTAATTAGCATAAATTAACATGAATTAGCATAAATTTGCATACATTTGCATAAATTAAAATTGGGGGGGGGTGATCCCTCCTCATCCCTCCTCATCCCTCCTCCCGCAGAAACGGCTATTCCATTCTACTATTGTAGGTCCTCTAATTTGAGGAAATACATTGTTTTAAATCGGGTTTGAAAGTATTTTTTTATAATATTGCTACTACTATTTAGTAGTATTGTAACTATTTAATCTGTTTGGCTAAAGGATTTTCTTTGGTACTTGTATAATTCACAAGAAGAGATGTAACAAATAATGAGAAGATCGTACTCCTTAATGAACACCGTATAAATATTTACAATTTTGAGATAAAAACAAATTTTGTTGATTGTACATAATTATTTTTATAATCAGTTTTCAAGCATTGATTATACATATAAATTGCTAATGCATTTTATTAGAAGTATAGCTAGTACTTTAATTGTTGAAGGTTTGTAGTATATAGCGCTTCACAGTCAAATCAGTGTTGAACTGTAAAGTGCAGTACTAACGTTTATTGCCATGCAATAATGTGTTCTGTAGTCCGTTAATCCCGCGCAGAGCGTTGCTCGTGCAGTACATTAAACTGTACGTGACTAAACTTGGAATAATATGGAATAATTCCCTTGCACATAAAATTAATAACAATTCGATCTGTAACTAATCTGTACGTTAAGATAGGCAATTGAACATACAATCACATGGGATTAAAACATATAAACAATGCGCGATCGACCTGTCTACCTTCTTTTACGATTGCTTTGTTATAAAAAGCATCAGACCTGTTAGCAGATTGCGTACTCAATGAATTTCTAAGAGATTTTATGTAATGAAGCACATTAAATATATTGTATGAAATATTAATGTTGTCATTATATTTTATAAATAATACCAAAATAAAATCACATTTATTCTTTGATGAGGTTTCACAAGGAAAAGAAAATGAACAAGGGAATACTGCTGTCTTCATTGCAGTAATCACTCTTCGTAACTCAGAGCAGTGCGGGTAGGAATTCTTGAACACAAATAAAAACATTTGTAACGAATATTTTGTGCTCTTCTGAGATCTCAGTCATTTAAGGGCTTATAAGACTGAAAGAACAGCCATGCAACATTAATTCATATGTTATCATCAAAATGATGCATTTACTCATTGCTCGTCATGCACACTTGATGATAAAAAATGCAATTTTTTATCATCAAGCAAGTGTAATTGCAATTTTTGCAATTACACATTTTCAACAATGATACCATACGTTTCCTAACACATTTGGTATGATTAGATATAATGTAAACTTAAAGGAAATAAAAACAAGGATTTACTAATACACTACTGTGCATGAACTGTACGAAAAAAGTGATAAAAAATACAATTAAAGGTCTCGTAATCAGGCATTTTCAGTTAAAACTTTGAAATACATTGGTTTCATAAATTTATTCAAATACGACTTCTAATAAATGTCTCTGGGGTTTCTCATAACTTATAGTTAAAAAATTAATACTTATAATTTCAAATTAAGTATATTCTGACCAATCATCGGGTATCGTCACCTGAATCCATGTTCAACAAATTCGAAGGTTTTTTCTACTAGGAATAAGGGCCCAGATGTGGGTTGAATACTAGTTTAGTGATTGGAATATCGACGTTAAGTAAAGGGTATTGGATATAGAAAGAATGTAGTCGGCATGTTTCATTGCCACAATAAAATATTAAATTTAACTCACAAAGGAAAAGTTTCAATAGAATAAAAAAAGATGCATATAAAGGTCATTTGAAATAATTATCCCTCATCCAACTGACATTTTGATTTACTTTAGTTGAGTTTAAGTGCACAACACCAAAGCGAGACAAACATATAAGCGGTTCTTACGTCGTTGTAAGCGAGAGGAAATATTTCTTTTCGGACCGTTGCGCTTTGATTCAGTTTCCGGTAGTTGAACTTGAACATGACACTGTAAAGGCAGAATTAGACATTCTTTCCGTAAATTCTTCTTTTAAAGATATGTAAGATGGGAATCATTAAGGTGCTGCTATACATACACGTCACGTTACGTCACGTCAAGTCACGTCGCGTCGCGTCCATTTTCGATGTGTATGAAACCAGTGTAATAAAATAAATGGAACCGGCTATACATACACGTCACGTCACGTCACGGCACGGCACGGCCCGACTCGAATGCTCTGAAGAGCATACACGGCCGAATCGCTCGAATTGGGACGCGACGTGACGACGTGACGTGACGTGACGTGACGTTTATGTATAGCTTACCCGACGTCCAATCGGCCATTCGGCTCTTAGAAACTAGAAAATGCGAATCGGTGCGAATTGATGCGAATCGATGCGAATATGTATAGCACCCCCTCCGGAATCGCCGAATTGGCCGTAAGTGGACGCGACGTGACGTGACGTGTTTGTATAGCAGCACCTTAAGTTTTGTATTAGCTTCATGCACCATTTTTTGTATTTAAACAGAGCGTAAACAGATTTACTACATACTAGAGGCTTGAAGGGGCTATATTAGCCCCTAAGCATAATCCTTCTTTACTATAGTACAAAATACCTTCTTAGAAAATAGGCTTTTGGATCCACAAAACTATGATTATATCTTCATTTTAAGTAAACAAAGCAGACCTTTTTACAACCCAATGGTCTTTAAATGACAGCTATTTTACGTTATTTCTCATTTTATAGTAAGCTAAAAGCAATTTTAGTATTTTCCCCGAGTCCCTGGGATGGAGACCTTCAATTTCAGCCCCCTCCCATCATCCTGCGACCTTCCAAACGCCCACAATTTCGGCGCAAAAATTTTCCCCTACGTAATAAATATATATATCATTTGGTATTAAATCTGCATCGTTATAACATTAACTAAACGAACGTACTTAACTTTTTATAAATTTAAATTATGAACAAACTTAAACCCTTAGTTATTATAAAATCAGAAAATCTTGAATAAAAAAAAAAATTTGCTATAGTACATTGAACGTACACAGTTAACTGCATTTTGAAGAAAATCCCACATGTCAACATCTACCATATGGCTTTGAATCAAGCATTAGCACCACATGTTTAATGTAAACAAAGCAGACGTTTTTCAATCCCAATGCATTTTAAATGGAAGATATTTTTCGTTATTTCTCATTTTCTGGTAGATTTGGACATAATCTGATATTTTTCCTGACCCCCTCGGATCAAGACCTTTAATTTGAGCCCTCTCCCATCATCCTGCGAGCTGTCAAACTCTCAGAAGTTTGATTTTAAAAAATCGCTTACATAATTAGTAATATAGACATAAACAAACGTACTGAACTTTTTATAAATTTAAATCATGAAAAAACTCAAACTCTTAATTATTGTAATGGTTAAATATGTACTTGTACATATACATTGAACGTGCATAGTTAGCTGCATTTTGAATAAAACCCCACATGTCATCATCTAGCATATGGCTTTGAACCAAACATTAGTACCACATGTTTAAATGTAAACAAAGCAGACGTTTTAAGATCCCAATGCTTTTTATATGGCAGATATTTTACGTTATTTCTCGTTTCCTGGTGAGTTTCAAGTAATTTCAGTATTTTCCCGACCCCCTGGGACCAAGACCTTTAATTTGAGCCCTCTCCCATCATTCTGCGAGCTGTCAAACTCTCACAATTTTGATTGAAAAAAATCGCTTACAGAATTAATAATATAGAAGATAGATAGAAGATTCTGCAGTAAACTCAAATGTTGACAAGTCGAAGTTAATTTTCTTCTTAGATTTAGTGATTTGATACGCAAATAAACTGTTTAGCGATGATAACTGAAAATTACACTCACAATTTGACAAGCTGAAATCATTCTCTTAATTGGTTCAGAACTTTAAAACAAATTGTTTAATGATGATTTAAAGTCACAATATTAATTGTAGTTTATATGTCAATTATAAGGCTTAAATCAAACCTAAACTGGCAGATTCAATAAATTAAGACTAACAATTTCTTTATTAAAATTGATTAACGTTATTGTATATCGAAGAAGACAACAGTAAATACAAAATTGGTTATTATTTGTTCATAAAATAAATCGAATGATTTTATTTAATCGATATGCCATAGTCATTTTATACATAGCCGGAACATCAGAATGTGAATACATTCGGTCTCGGCTGGATTGATTCGTTTCTCGAATAAAAAATAAACTTTAACCTCGTAACTTGTTTAGTTCTGGGTCTAGAGATGTTTGGTCCTAGTCACTGCAGTCGTGTTAAACTGTAACCATGCAGATAAGTAACGCATTTGACGAATAATTGATTGGTTTATTTAAAAAATAATAATACAATGTACATGTGCAATTTTACGAAATAAATAGCTTGAAAAGGTCTTTAAAGGGAAACGAGTCCATTATCAGTAGGCTAGGTGATAGTGGTGACCTTTTGATGTGGCAAATAAAGACTAAGGGTAACTATAAAATATGTAAGACAAAGTTGTAACGCAGGGACATAAATCAAATGCATGTAGATTTTATAGTTTTCCTCAATGATCAGAGAATATTAAACAATTTCCACTAATATAATTTATATTTCAAACAGTGAATCTATAACTATAAAGGAAAAAAAACAGTGATGGATATATACATATTAAGGACCGTTGTAAATGTTAACTTAATTACAGTTGTGTGGTTAATTAAATAAATTATGATATCGATATATTGGTAGTTTATATCTGTGATCGATGCACGTTCTAGGGCAATCATAAATTTGATTATGTGTTTTATCAGTGAACATTGGTAGATTTAATAGCATTTTACCCTATTTAAAGTGTAGCAATAATTTTCAGACAAGTAGCTTAACACAGATTCACTTGTCTCTTAATTCCACAAGTACCTTATCTTTCCTTCTCAGGCCATTTGCTTTGCTCTCTTCATGTGCTGTTTTGCGACATTTTACAGTCCTTTATATTTTATAATCGTAAAGTAGCACTTGAAAAAAATAAGTTGAAACGTTTACACCTCAGGACCTACACACACTTACTACACACCTATACAACTATTAACATTATAATCATAAGATAAATATTCAATTAAAAGATCTTTGGCTTTGATAAAAAAATAATTTCAATACCTGTTGTAGCTGAAAATTTATTTCTGTAGGTTTGTTTTGACCTTCGACCTAGTTGAGGTGTTAGAAAAATATAAATTTTCATTGAGTCCATGAACCTTGCATATTCAGAGCCAACATATGTAGAAATTTGCATGTTTAAAGCTTTGAATTGCGGTACTTTAAATACCAGAGCAAGCGTTTAATGTTGAAGTAGGGTTCGTCTTATTTGCACAAATATCAAATTTGGTCTGGGTATTTTACCAAACATCATCATAACCTTTACTAAGCTTTTTAAAGTACTAAGCATTTTATGTTGAATGAAAATATTTTTCTGAAGCACTTGAAAGCTTTTGCTGACTCATTAAGCGAAAGTGTTATGTATTGAATGAATGTCTGATATTTTAAACATAATCAATGCGTCTCAGGGTGTGACATGACAAACCATAAAACACATGCAAAGAAACGATTATCAAATACATTATGCTTCCCTACTACAATAGTTTTCTAAACTCTATAGTAATTTCTGAAAAGCTGTTTCAGAATCAATAAATTTTTAATCGATATAATCTAAACATTGCCAAGAAAGAAAAATTTAATGCCAGTAATCTCAAATAGTTTATACAAAAAAGGTTAAAGTTAAAATAATGTAAAATGACGACCAATCGTGTCAAACAAAACCAAGGACACCCGATAAAATTCAAAAGTTCTAGCAGTTAAATATAACGATTTAAACGTAATTTATCTTCAAATCAGTGCATAGAAATAAATGAAATAATATAATGAATCTATTAAAATTAGCTAATTAGGTGGACATTTTTACTTTGTTAGAATATGGAGGTTTCATGTCACACGAAAACTTATATTTGCTCTTCACTTCCTCCTCTTTGACCCATCCCATCATTTTTAGTAAGCAAATTAAGAAATCAGGACTTTTTCAATCCTGTGAATTTTAGTTTCAATTATATACGACGACAGCAAATAAATAAAAGTTGACTATTACTATGGTAATTATAGTTTTAAAGTAAGCACAAAAAAAGCTATAGAGTTAGGGCACAAATTGTAGTATTGGTTGGAGCACTAAAAACTGGAATTGAAGTTCGAGATTAAATTGGACTAAACTTTAGCTCTCGTGATTGGCTTTCCGACCGGACGAAAACTAATTAAACTAGACTCAACAGTCTACATAAAAATGTTATTATTCCTGATACTAATCCTTTTAGTAAACACTGCATAAACCAAGTCAAGATGGATTTTAATTTTTTTAGTTTTATTACAATAGAACACATTTATAGTGGTCTTGCCAAAACGAATCGTTCCCCAAGAACATAAATAAATTATTGTTAATTATTGTTCAATTACCTACTGCCTCCTGAGTTGAACATTTCCTACAAAAAATGTTATAACTGTAACGGTACTTTATTAGAAACCTCCTTTCATAAAATGACTGAAATGTATTTTTGAATTCAGAAATCGTAGATTTTATATGAGGCAGTTTCAAACAGCATTTAGTCTTCTTAGCATATGAATTCATTTACGATTGATAACAAATGGCTCAGATACGCATGTTTGATTTTGTGAATTTTAGACTTTTTATCGAAAGATAATGGGAATACGAGTAACGTACCTCCTTTAATTTAAACCGTGTCAGCTGCAGCGTCCGAGAATTCGGAGAAATGTAATTCAACTGTATGAGAATGACAATTCATCTCATCAGTGAAACTTTTCATGAAGATAAACTCTTAGTAATGCCTTATCTCTGTAACCTATGAGACTATTGGCCAAAAAAGAGAAACTAAATAACGTTCCAAACAAGACAAAGTTAAGATAAAATTTTATCACAAAGAGCGCACAGACGAAGATACATTAAACAAAGCAATATGTTCATTCAAGTTTGTTTGCTTATTTTAATACAAACAAGTTACGAAGTTTTGTGACGGACTGAAGAGACCTCTGTATTCAGTCCCCTGTTGTGGTGGAGGCGGATTGTTAGTTTTACTACAGGTGGACCTACGAAATTTCAAATTGAGATGACGATGGTAAGAGTACGTAGTTTGTATCAACATATTATCAGGACGTGGAAGCAGCACATCACCTGTTTTTGATGAATAATGAGACTGGGACGCAGCGGCCCAGGGGACCAAACGTCTGCTCGTTTGTAACAGGATCTTCTCGTCAGGCTATTCCTTCTGATCATAAATTATAATAAAATAACTTGTTTTTCAAGGATTTTTCCTCAAATTTTGAAGAAATAAACTCAGAAAACTGGTTGAATTTAGCACATATTTGATAACCTTGACGAGCATCATGTATATCATAATTAAAATGATAAAACCGAAGTCGTTAACTTTCAGCGTCTGAGGCTCATGACAGTTTTGTATAATAATCAATTCGTGTCAAAAAATAATTACTTTTTCAATGTTAAAACAATAACAAAAAATATATGTTTTCATTAACTCTATATCTATGAAATTAAATATAGTTGTAACAATGAGCCAAGTTTAGTAAGACTGGATGTTCCAAAAATAATTGTTTTTGTTTTAAATCAAACCGTTAACTGATACACTTTTTTAACAATTACCTTGAAACTAACCAGGGAAATACCAACGCACGTTATTACTATAATATTGTTCAGTTTGAACAATAAACTAATAATCACTTTATATCATGATTTCATCAGTTTATTTGCATTTCCAGCTTAAAATGAATTGCACTCGTTCATAAACGGAACGAAATTACTGAAGTACATGAGTTTGTTGAATACCTCATCAACAGTTAAACAGCTCTGACGGTGAATTCCTTGAAGCAAATAGGAGCGGAGTGCCTCAAGTGGTATTTGACTAAACGAATCCGCTCCTGCGATACCTCAATAAACATTTCAGCGAAGAAATCGTTGCTGACAGTAATCATGGAGTAGGATGTAAATATATATTCCTGGAAAATAACATTCTACAGCCTTCAAATTGTATCGTAAGATACACTTCAAACTCAAATAATAGTATATTTCAATACAAGGACCTAAAGTTACGCTTTTCGTACAAGGTCAAGTTTTACAACCGAGGCTGTAAGCCGAGGTTCAAAAATGACTGAGTAACGAAAAGCAGCTTTAGGTCCGTGTGATGAACTATATTTTTCGTTATATTGCTAAATACAATACGTAAACTACTTAAGAAAACCAAAATGTTACAGCTTGTTTACCTTTAAGGATGCCTTCAAAAGATGCCACCGTCTTGTTCTTGCTAGTTCAGCTGATTGTCTGTTTCATTTGTGTTAGGGTAGACTGACAACAATGAACAACTATTGTCGTATCGAACGCTGTAATAATTGATTGGTGAAATGAGCGAGTTTTACAAATTGATTAAACTGACAACAATGAATGTTTCGATAATAACGATGAATGTTTCGATTATTTGTAATCGAATGAATATTGTTCTATTATTACGACGTACTCGGTACTTTTTGACTTTTATAGTCGAGTATAGTCGACTTTTGGTATCGAGTACATCAGCTTTAAATTCCTAGGAATAAAAAGAGTGTATTTAGGTCCGGAAAACATGCATTAAAACACCTTTTTTTGAAGCAGTATAACGAAAAAACCTTTTATAAATTAAATTTAACTGAGGTGGAACTGACAAATGCGTGAGTATTATACAGTCCATTAAGCCGTCTGACGAGGCTGAGGTCAGGCTGCGATTCACTGGCGGCTACAGCGGCCCCTCGACATCAGCTGATTCAGGCCGGCGGTTGTCGGGGGAGGTTCATGCTTTGATTTACGGTGTGGTCAGTAAAGGTAACTAACTAGTAACAGTGAATATAATCTAGTGAACAGTAAATATTGAGAAACGTATCGGTTTATCAAGTAATAACTTATGATTAAGAGAATGTTGGTTGTACATTTTTTATTACAGCAATTGAAGGTAATAGCGTTTGAAATATTTTTTGAATAAAAAACCGGTGGGCTGAAGTGATCAGCAAAATATTTATATTATGAAAATATATAAAACTTTTGAATTTGTTGGATACTTAATACTATTAAATACCGTGATATTCTGAGTGGGGCGGGGCAAGAAATTATTGATCGTTGAATAGAAAAATCATTTTCATCCTACTGACACAGAAACGTCTGTTTTGTGTTCCTTTTTGTTGGCTGGAAAGGTACCCATTGCCGTACCAGCCTAGGAAAAAAAACTTTCCGGCTTAAGCTGGAAAGTCTTTTGAGACTGAAATTGCAGGAAACGGAAGTAAACAATCAGCTGATTTGCAGTAAACTGGTGTTTAATGCCTGTTTTTTGGTTACTTTTTAGAGGAATGTAGAGGCAGAAGCGAATGTCTTATAGATTTTATAGGTTTTATGTTATTATAGGTTATGATTGAAAGATTGAGAAACGTATTGGTTTATACAAGGAATAAATTGTGAATAAATGTATGTTTTTTTCTGAGTAGTATGATGAAAAGTATCGTACGTTACACGGCCGGTAAGTTTTACCGTACTCGCATGAAAACTATCATACTCGTCAGGTGTAACAGTACTTTCTGGCCTAGTAACCTAATTTACCATGGTAGGTTGTTCAGTAAAACAAACGAGAGCATTATATTGGATAAAATAAACTACGCTAGACTCGACCTTATAGATTGTAGAGCTAGTGCAAATATTCTCTTTCAACTTGGCTGCTTCAAAGGCTAACTGTAATTGTACAGTAGCATATTACGATTTAACCAATTAAAATATGACTTTCAGCCTTGAACGTTGAATTCCATCTCTGATTTGTTTTATGTAATATATATTTACCAGGATGAAAGCTGGATTCTCCATTGACAACGATGGCAAATTTACTTCAATAATTCAATCTGATGTTTGGTCGAAAATAACCTAATGGAAAGCGGATTTGCATTTAAATCAATCGATGAACTGACAGGTGTAACGAGCCATAATAATTGTTTTTGGAGAACAGCAAATTGTTCACATATGTGAAAGAAATCATTTTTCACTGATATCTTTCAAGTGTCAGAAATCCTGAGAACTAAAAGAATCCTTTTTTGATTTGATCAGCTAACAGCTAATTAATACGGTATGAATTTCTCTAGCCAAATATCTCGAATGTATCTTGTTTTTATGTAACTAGCGTTAGAGAATAAATATCACAAAGTAAAAAATCAGAAGTGTACGCGAAAGTTTTAGTGAAAAACTAAAATACAACTTCAATGCAAAAACGCTAGAAATCCCTATTAAAGCGTCATCAATTCATCGTCAAATCAATCACGGAATTGGTTTTGGTCAATGAGTCAGTCTTCAAGCGCTAAAAGAAAGAAAGGTGAAAGTGGATTACGTCAGTTTAATTTTATTTAACTGTCAAGCTGTGCTGATTAGGACACCAAAAAATATTTTATTATTATATTTCCCATCGGTATTTATAAGTTCAATTCATTTTATCACAGGAAATGACACAAGCAAATGCCCCTAAATTTCCTAATCTTTTTTATTTACAAAGTATTTTTAAATTAAAATAATAAAAAATATTGGTTTCAGAAACTGAACGCTTGGATAATACTAACATAGAACATTCAAAGAAATCCTGTTGGCTATAGTAATAAATATTTAGTGGTTTACTGTCTTATCAAAGCATTTAATCAACCACCGAATAGTATGAACAAGTTAAAAACTATTAATCCGTATAAAACAATACGTATTAAATTATAAAAACCGGTTATTGATCTAATATTACTCCGTACTCTTTAGCCTTACGACGTTGTACTCATAGACACATTGAGTCTGTACTTTACTAATATAGAACGTAGCTAACGTTGATATTTAAACGAAAACTCATTTTAAAACAATCTAAAAAGTGGCATTACAGTTTTTTTCATTCTTGTAAATGATTTCACATTTAAACCAAATTCAAACAAACAATTAAATTTTAAATATAATTTCTCCCACCTAGCTACTCAGTCTTTATTGAGTGGCTGATGACGAGGCGGTGATAGTATCGATGACGTCAGCAAGGGATGGGTACTCACAAGGCTTAATAAACAACAAATACACAACCACTGGATGAAATGATTACGTAGTTATAGTTATACTTTTCTTCAACGTAGCACGTTAATTCCTTGCTCGTTTATAAAATGTCTGCCTTCTGAAGCTTTCAAATTTAGACTAAGAAAGGACGAGGTTTTTTCTATTCAGTAATACTATCAATACTATAATTTAGCCAGTTTGTAGATATAGATACTTGCTGGATTTAAAGCCGGATAATTTTGAAGGTTTATTACAAATTTCAAGCTATTCATAAAACTACATTTACCTATTGATTGTTTAAAGTTATGAGATCTGTTAAAGACGTGATGACGAAGACATTGATCCCTACAGAAACGTAATGGCGTTAACATAAACGGAACAAGAAATACATTTGATATAAGATACAATAAATAATTGTTAATGTTTTTATTACTCGTCCTAGACCTCTAATGATAATAGAAATAATTAAAGGAGTAAAGTAATAGATATTTCCTATTAGTAAGTTATTATTATTATTAATATTATTTCCTATTATTACTAAGGTTTTTTTACAATTTATTTGCTTTTTAATATTTTCCTGCATTTAAATAGACAATAAATTATATCAGCAAAACCTCCTCTGGTATTTAAACTTTCTATGAAATAGGTCACTCGATCAAGCTTGAGTCTGAGACTTTGACAGTTAATCAAAACCAAGTCTCCCCTGCTTGGTCGGGATCAAATCTGCTCTATGGTTAATTAATCAATCACTCGTGTTCCTTGTTACTAGTTGAGTCTGGAGGAACTGAAGTGAAAAGTGATTATGATTATGGATTATGAAAAACCTAAAAGTTAAACTGTAAAACTTAAAAATAATCGTAAAACCATCTGTATTAGTTTTAAACATTTAACAACATGAAATTCTTTTTATTTTGCTTAAACTCTTCTGAAGCTTTTATAAAAGTTTTATAGTATATACAGTAGTAGATCTTGAATCATTTAAGAATTAGATATAGAGCTTAAAATTAGAAATTAAATTAGAACCAAATTATGAGATCATAACGTTTTTACCAAGTTTAAAATTTAATTTCTAGTGAATTTCACCTTACTGACGTCAAAAAATATATCCATTAAATTTGCATTAAATTTCTTCCCTGAAATCTTCCCAACATCATCAGTGACTGCGGAGAGGTCTGGTCAGCTGACACTCACACGTCACATCGGTTCCCCCAGTTCGTGGACGAGGACGAGCTGACTGATGATATTCTACACAGTCTTGACATTTTGGAAATAGGTTTTATATGACACTTTCTTGACAGGTTTTTTAACTATGATTTTCCGGTCATATTTAAAATTTCTTGTTAAAATTTAAATCGTGTATTCTAGAACAGCTAACTGGATGAAACGCAAGGCCCAATGATAGAACAACTAAACCCTACAAGAAGTAGGTATAATTGTGTCTCACACTGAGTAGCTTAGTAATCTGTGGGAAAATTAATTAACCTAAAGTATTCAAACACCCTTTCATCATTGCATTAACTCTAAGAAACAACGTAAACACTGAATAAAGCTTTAACTGTTAGAGAATGGTTTTAAGACTAGGTTTAAAACGATCTACTTTTTTAAATTTTTATTCTGACACAATGAAGAAATTTAAAGCTAAAACCTAGACAAACTAGTTAGAATAAATGTTTCTCCTTTTTTGCGAAAACATAGCAGCTCTTAGTTAAAAATGTTGGTTTTGAGGAATAACATTGTATATTTTAAGCGATTGAAAGTTTGTTATTTGAATTTTCTACAAACATTCTTAGTATTAATTCTTACACTTTTTAATGGCATTATATAAATTTAAAACAAATATATTATTTGTTTTAAAGTAATATGATGTATGAGAAGTGGTATTGTAGACGAGTAATATAGTATCACGTCGCCACACAGACAGGGTGTTTGTTGATTTACCCCCAGTCACGTATTTCTCCAATATACGATATGTTGACCTCGATTTAGAAGGAAAGCAGGGATCCCGTTCAGCATTTATATTCCCAATAGTTTTGTTTTCTTGGATTAACTATAAAAATAGACCTACTGTTTTATATCACATTTTTTACTGAGTTTCATAATGAGAGTGGCTGTACGAAAAACTAATACATTCCAGATTATCGAATATTTCCAAAGCTACATTTTAATAAGGTCTAAAGAAAAACCTATAAGTACTAATTCAATATTTTCTGTGGCTAGTTTGATATGTTTGTCCGAGTAATCAAGGACTGTCTGCTTAGTATAATTCAAATTCTTTGAATGAATTTTCAATTAGAAGTATGGCAAACAGTAACAAGTAAATTAAATTAAATCTCATATTGTTCTTCAAAATCGCGTGGCCTCTTTGAAAAATCTTATGATCCCTGTCTTAGGTTGAGTTGACTTTTATGGTTCTTCTAAACCCTAATTTTCAAGGGTAGGCCTAATCTTCAAAAGCTTAGCATGGCTTTTCGTGACTCTTGTGGCATGTAACCTTAAATAAGGACAAACTCTTGAGTTGAACCAGCTGTTATAACAATAACATAAGAAAGCTTATTAGTAGTGAAAACCTCGACCAAAAAAAATATTATTACACATAGTCTTTGCAGCAGCATGAAAAAATCTAAATGTACATTTTTCCAACACTGGTATTCAAAAACAAACAGTTACTTTTAGTTTACATAAAGTCTAAATATAGAAGGAGGTCAAATTACGTAACTGAATAAAACCAACAAAAACCAAAACCGAAACGATGTCAACATTTGAAACTTCATAAAAAATGTAACTGAAAGCCTCACTGCTCGTCCCAGAGTGCGTTACTGCTCATGTTTCATTTATTGGACCCTTGCGTGAGCATTGCCATGTTGTAGAGCAGGAAGAGATACTTCAGGGGAATGTGGGAGAGTAACTATTCCAATCACTCAGCAACTTGGAGTATATAAACTGAGGTATTTCTGTACAACCTTAAAAAGTCTCAAAAACATTAATGTTTATATTATTTTTATCTAGTTAAAGGATTATTCAAACTTAGAGATGATTTGATATATTTGTTTGATATTTTTTCCAAAACAGAGGTTGTTAGGGATTGAAACACAATCAAAAATTATGTAACACTAAATAAAATTACAAAGCTTTAGAAGCTATTTTATGTCCAAACAATTAAAATAAATAATTTCGTTAGTTTCACATTTTCATGTACCGCACAAATTAAAATTGAGATTTTTTTATTGATTACTAAAATGGACTAAATATACGTTTACAGTAAAATAAATATACTTGAACGAACAATCTAGATCCTTTTGACGTAGTTGCGATTATTACGCCACAATCAGCTGTAATACATTGCAAAACAATTAGGTCTTAAATTAGAAGAAACATTTTGATTGACGAGAGTATTATAAGATTTAAAAGTTAATCCTGAAAGAATATGATACATTTTTCATATTTTTAAAATTATAACAACATTTTACAAAAAGTATATTTAGACAAGTAGCAAACAGCCCCATTTACCTTTTAGTTTCCAACAAACACTCTGTGCCTAACGAGGAAAACGCCTGCTTCAAACTGAAGGGTTAATTTACATAAAGTTAATAAAAGCTCTCAAGCTCAGTGCTGCACAATTTTATTATTTTATTTCTCCTAACGTATTTAATCTAAACAGTTGTATAATTTATGATTAAATGAACTAATAACATTTAAGCACCCCTTTTCAACCATGTAAATTAATAAAAACTATATGTCTTATTACCATGTAATGTAAAGTTTTTATAAAAAAGTGCATTAGTCGATCTTTCACCTCTTTCTTTTTAGGAAAGGAAACAAGGACTTGATGTGATTGCCTGAACCTGAAAAGTATCACTCATAATTAATTTTAGTTGACTTGCTATTTATTAGAGACTTGTAGACTTCACAGAGATCGAGATATTTAATCCAAATATATTTTAATACCTTAAAATTATTTTCAATATGTGATTTCTTGATTTTTATTTAAATTATTAAAATTAGATTTAGAAGATTTAGATTATACTGTCTATTTTTTTTAACTAAATTGATGAATTTCATCGTAGAACACCAAAGTTAGTATTTTTAAGGTATAGTAAGAAGTCCAATTTTGTTTAGCTCAAGAAAATCAATCACAGACCTGTATCCTGCTTTTTAGTATTTTAAGGTGAGTATAAAAGTTAAAGAGTATGTTTTTAAAGGTTTACCTTCAGTTAGTCTTTAAAGTTTTGGCTCATTTTTTTAATTGAGGTTTTTACTTGGATGTTATTCTAATTGAAAACACTCTTGAAAATAATATGAATTATTAAAATTACTTCTTATAAGACGAGTAAATAGTTTTGTAGGTGGTTCAAGAAGTGAGGTTCATTGGTAATTCATGTTAGGGCAAAAACGTTGCAATATATCTAGGATAGTGTAATAAATTAGACCTTTGTTTGAAATTCATTGTCTGTGATTTTTTGTGTTGATTTTGATTTTTGCTGATATCTGCCATCTCTTATCCTGGCTGTGTGATACTAATCTTGCTATGCTCTAGATTCTTTATACCTGAAGATGGGATCAGATCCCAGATCCTGAAACGTCATGAAACTTGTTTTTACCAATCAGTTATGGCAAATGTCTGCAAAAATCAAAATCAAAAAGTAATTTGTATTAGGTAGAAAATTATTACATCCTTTATCCATCAATAGGAACCATCATTACCACCCCCCCCCCCCCCCCCCCAGTGCAATTGATATTGTTGTTTTAATGCCCAATATTTTTAAATGGATAACAAAAAACTATAATTTTTATGAAAACAAGGGTTTTAGAAATGACAAACTTAATATTGTTAGATACTAAACCGACACAAAGTGACAAGCTCTTGAGTGACGTGATAAGCCGCTGATAGCCCGAGTGGCTTGTCACATGCACTCTTGCGGCAGGTCGCGTTCCCGCAGATATGCATTTCTTTATTCGTAGTATTTTTTTAACGATGTTATTTTGAAATGAGAAATAGTAGGAGAATATGCTTATTGTTTATTTATACATTTTATTTTATTCAGTGGTTTCATACTACTGCCAGTTAAATATTGTTTACTCATACTGCTAGCAACATAAATAATGACTATGTTATTACTTAAGCAATTAATTTGGAGTAATTGTAATTAATATATTATAAACCAATAAATAATCAAAAAATAAATGGCAAATAAATTAATTCAATAGTATTTAGTTTCGTCATCTTTATGTGCACGGTTTGAGTAAATCAGAATTAACTTATTTATTTTACATAGAGTAACATGAGTAAGAAAGACTATAAAATATCAGCCTTAGAAAGCCCTGTAATAAAAAATAATTATATTTAGTTTACAACTTATTCAGAGAACTATTATGAATTCTGTAAAAATGAAAATTTAGAACCATAAAGTATTATATATAATTTCTATCTAAATTACAAGTGATCTGGTTTTAGTAATTATTTTGCTTTAAGAAATTTTAAAAATTTATTTTGGAAAGTAAACAAAAATATGCATAAAAATTTTAAATTGAAATTACATATTGAAAATATTAGATTTTCTGTAGCTTATATCATGGAATTGCTTATAATATCTTACTTTAAATAATCTTTCAACAATATTCATGTCCTAACTTGAATTTGAAATGGTTTAAGTAAACTTCACATTTCTCGCTCATCCCTGCATTAAGAAATACTTCACCATCTGGGAATGTTGACGCTAATGCTCATACTTTCTAGCAGTTCCACGCTTGATTTGAATCACAAGTCATACACCGATTGATCCTTGCTTCTTCGAGAGATGATTGATTTTTATCACTATTGGCACTTAATATTATTAGTGACATTTATTGTGTCTGAGCCTCACGGTTATAGTGGCAAGCCAAAGCACATTATGGTTTTATAAACATAACGTTCAGGCAAACGATACATTAGCTAAACAAAAGCCATGAATTTCAGTTTTATTTCGAATAGATAATTTATAATTGGTGACCTTTTCAATCTATAATCTATGATTACAGATGGAGAAGATTACTCATTGGAGATACTTAGTCTGTCATTAGATGAACAATGATAGGAATTAAATCAATTAGTACAATAGTTCAAGTGGCATTGAACTGCAAATGGCTGACTTCCATCAGAACGCTACATACGGTTTTGCGATCCATTAGGTTTATCATCAAGTTTTGGTCATATAAGTTGTTAAAAGTAAAGGCTTATTGCATGATTTATTTCTATAATATTCTTTACTTTAAACAGTCTTAAAATTCTACATTTGCTTTTATATTCTGGTGTTTTGGTAAAATGTAGAAAAATGTTATAGAAAGAATCCATACTAAAAACTTATATTTATAGTCTCTTTTTTACAGGTGAAATCTCCTTGTCAAACGAATGGTGTACGAAGTTCTGACCAACAAGATCTTAGAGCAAATAATATTCTGTAAGATAAAAAGAAAATAGGTAACAGGAATCCGAAATGTCCAAATATCCAAACAAATCTTATCTTAAGAATTCTATCTTAGGTTATAAATTCCTTGTAAAAGCGTATTTAATAAAGAACAATAAAATCCAATCAGAATATAACTTAAAAGGGGCGATTAAAGTATTACTTTAATAGAAGCGTTCCCTTCCTAAAACGAGGAATAGTAATAGTATATCGTTAAAGATACAGGCCCTTGACCTCAAAATGTGTTTTTATTAAAACGCTTAGATTTCATAAAACCTTTCATTATTAAATTATTGGGCATTAATATAATTACAGTTGTAAATATGGAAATAAATATACAATTAACTTTATTTTTATGTAAACTATAACTAGCATAAATTTGATATTAAGTATATATGCCTACTCCTAACAATGAATTAGAGTGATGAAACAAATGTCACCTAATAGGACCAAATAAAATTGAACCTAAATGTTACTTTTAGGTAACATAGAAAGCAGACACATTTTTTTATCATGGATTACCTTTTTTCCTTTAACCTTTTATTGTAACTTGTAGCTTTTACCATAGAGTAAAGATATTAATGTATTATAAACTACTACACATTGATAATTAATGTAGTACACTACAACCAACAGCGCATGAAACTATAACAGTGATATGCAATAACAACAATTCTATATCACGTTCAGGCCATAAACCTTGTAAACGGAGCCATTGCCAACATATGTAGGAAATTGCACGTTTGGAGCTGCGAGTACTTCGAACACCAGTTAAGGCAAGTGTTGGAACTTGGAATGCGATCCTCCTAAACTTTGAAATGTGCAGCTGGAATGATACACAAATGGGCTTGAATAAATTTGACTTAATTTTGATAAAAACGAATTGCCTTAGTTTACTTAGAAATTTAATCGTCCATAAAATCCTGCTAAGCACCTACTTCTACTAAATGTTTTGCCTATGCATTAAACTATATGTGAAGTATGAGTAATAAAATTAAAATCGTGAGTGTTAGCTTTTTTCGCACTTCGAAACTTATAAAAAAACTTATACAAACAATTAACTAATACACTATATAATAAGAGTAAATGTAATAATATGCTATGCCCTTTTACATTTTTAATTCAACTTTAATATAGGAGACTCATCAAACTAACTCTATTCTAAACACGTGCATGGAATAAATACATGTAATGAAGGCTAAAAACTTCCGGCAATACATCAAGTGAATTCATAGTTGTCAGTTCATCGGCCGATGTTAGAACTACTGAAAAAACATTTAATTCGTCCAAGATTTTTGAGTTTGCATGCAAAACATGGCAGGAAGAAAATAAATTTAAAATACTATTAATTATTTTAAACATTATTCTGGTTTGTTGAAAATGTAATACAAGGGTAAGTGTGAAAATAAATCTAATACGCTTGGTTTAAACATAGTATATTGATAATAAAATAATAAAAATACAATTACTCTTCAATAATAAATCATGTGACAACACTAGTTTTATGGGAAAAAATTAATAGCCCTTTCATAATATAAAGCACTAAGTAGCTTATTAACTCCATAAATGTTTTACCAAAGAAAGCTCTTAACATTTTTTAAGGTTTTCCTAAATCACTCAATTTTCAAAACTCAACCTTTCATCATATCTGGCGATCTGTTTATTTGTGGAATAAACTATGAGGGCATGTTTACGATTCTTAATACATTATCTATATAAAACAAAAATATATTGTCTTAGGAATCAGATTAAGAAATATCTCGTTTGAAGACATTAAAACTAGTTGAAGTATAATTATTAGGGCAAATTAATTGTTTTGATATGTTAATCTATTAACTTATCATTTATCTAGTATTGATAATCATTAACTATCTAGTATCGATAGTTAAGGAAATAAAAAAAGTATATACTCAAAACGTGGGACAATGAAACATTCACTTGACACCCCCGCTGATGTAAGTGTAATAATCTAAGAAATGGAAATAATTAATAGTTCATATCAATTACCGGATTAAAAAAATACTAATTGACAAGGTAGGAGACAAAAATTAGGATTGAAATTGCAAGAAGAAGAAGAAGAGGACATTTTTATCAATAATGAGGCTGGAGACGTGAGCTAGGACGTGAGGGACCCAAGAGCCTATTTAACTCGGGTGGCTGCTTGTTTGTAACACGATAATATTCTGGTCAGGCCTCAGCAGATAAACAAGCCAGTGTCGAACTAAACTTCCCCTGAACTCTTATCTCCCTGAACTGATATTCCTAAAGTATGGATCATTATTTTTAAAACTGGACATCAACAATCTTATAGGGAAATTAATATCCCATTTAACCTTTAAAAAGTGTTGTTTTGCGAATAAAATGAACTAAATATTTTAACGTTTGTTTTAATAAAAATGCCTCAAAGTAAATCGAATATGTGTTTACAGGTTATTAATTTTCTTTTAGGAGATATTTAAACTGAACGGACAACAAGGGATAGTAAATTTTGTTCCAAAAAGTAGATTCGTCTTGTGTAATGAATTAAATAAAATCTATGTCAATTTTGATCACATTACATTTTAATTTTTTTAAAGCAAGGGATTTATTGCAATTCCAACAATTATTATAAGTGAATTTAATACTGTGAAGCGGCAAAACCAAACGTTTTCGTTGGAAAGGTCTGACAGAGATAGAAGTTCACAATTCTTCCTAATATGTCTGGAACGTAATGTAGTTGATGTCGCAGCACCGAGTTTGAATGTTTTACCCTTCCACTCAACCGTGGCCATAAAAATAAATTTGACGCTATGGAAAGTACTATAACATAAGAAATTAGTAATGTTATAATAATGCAAAGGGTTTCCTGGTAGAAAATAATAAAGAAATAGCTTTTTATATCAACTATTATTAGTTTTTTTGTGTTTTGTTCTTTAGCAAACACATGTACACAATGCTGTACTCAAAACATTCACGTCTAGGTGAAATCGCATGCACCCTTAAAGGTTATACATCGTAGATCTTAATGGAAAAATGGTTTGATATCAGTAAAACAATTTGCGCATGATTTCAAAATTTAAATACTATTTATTCGTAGGTATCTTATTTGGCTGTAGTGGAATTACTTTGTAAAACATACCCAGTTTGGGAATTACTTACAAAAATATTGATTTTGTCTCACAAACGCATTTTCGACGATGATTATTCACTTTGAATACTAATCATATTTTCACCTAATCATAGCGAAGTGTGTTTTGGGGGTTTTCTATAAGGGGGAGTAACCAGGCTAAATAATTCTTGTAGAGCAATTAACACATAAACCTAACAACTTTGACATGATGCGAATGATTTTCACAGTTCAAATTTTTACATTTTTATTAGAATTTTCTCCATTGATAAGTCTAAACCCCAGTAAACATGAAAGAGTTATCAGTGCTAATTAAATGAGGTTACAGAATGCTGAATACCTCATCAACAATTAACAAGCGTTAGCGCTGAAATTTCAAGTGGAAAATGCCAAATGCCTGCTAATAACATTTTTGAACTTTCTCTTCATGCGAACAGCTATAAAAATCTCAAATACCAAATAAAACTAAATGTATGATCTACATTCAATAAAAGAATACAAAAAACATTATTTTGGTCCAGTAAAATACAAAATATTACATTTCAGAACTATGTAAACCAAATATTATGTAAAACCTTCCAAATGTTACGTTAAAAAATATAATTTTTTACGTTTCAAGTTGCAGCCAACGAGACTTAACATGATGAAAATAAATTACTTCCGTAAATCAATATATAAGTCCTTAGTGCCCAGAATCATTTGAGAAAACCATGCACCCAACAACCCCATACATTAATAGTCTCGGCAAGCTAATTAAAAAATAGAAATGATAGTTTTTTTATAAAGTATTCCCTAAGGGTACAAATATATAAAGCTGAGAGTATAGGATGTAACATAGAAGTAACAATTCCAGGGAACAGCAGATTATAATAGACAAAGGTGCTGAGTAAGCACGCGATCGTTAAATTTTTAACATACTTCCATTATTTTTTTCAACTGCAATAATAGACTTAAGAGTCCTATTAATGTTGGTATGACCATAAAATGTTACTGAATATATAATGTGCGTATCGAAAAAATTAACACAAACCATGGAATAGCGTTGTAGCTTAAAATGGAAAACTGTGTTTTTTGCCTAGTCGAATATATAATCATTAACTATGCTACTTTGTCTACGAAAACATTTTAACACGACTTCCTTATTTCTAAAAATAATTAATACGGTGATGGTGGAAAGGACAAATTACCTGAGTATTTATAGCCCATTTTGTTGACTATTATCGAGGCTCAGAACAGATTTTGATTTATTTTGGGTCTTAACCTTCCTTCACATCAGCCAATGTAATATTCTTAAACATTTCCCTGAGATGGGAATTTAAGCTATCCAGCCAGAAGAATTAGTTCCTGAAGGATTAGTACTATTACAAAATAGTATATTTCATTACAAGGACCTAAAGTGACGCTTTTCGTACAAGGTCAAGTTTTACCGAGTAACGAAAAGCAGCTTTAGGTTTGTGTGATGAACTATATTTTTCGTTTTATTGCTCAATACAATACGTAAAATACTTAAGAAAACCAAAATGTTACAGCTTGTTTACCTTTAAAGATGCCTTCAAAAGATGCCACCGTCTTGTTCTTGCTATTTGAAGCAATTAGCTGATGTCTGTTTCATTTGTGTTAGGGTAGACTGACAACAATGAACAACTATCGACGCCGTATCGAACGCATGTAATAATCGATTGGTGAAATGAGCGAGTTTCACAAATTGATTAAACTGACAACAATGAATGTTTCGATAATAACGATGAATGTCTCGATTATTTGTAATCGAATGAATAATGTTCGAGTATTACGACGTACTCGGCACTTTTTGACTTTTATAGTCCTAGGACTATAAAGAGTCAGCTGGAATCGAGTACATCAGCTTTTAATTCCTAGGAATAAAACATCTGTTTTTGAAGCAGTATAACGAAAATATATTTATAATATATACAATAGCACATGTATAGGCTAAATATATCTCACTTATGATATTTAAATGGGTTTGAGCGCATGGTCACTCCAAGAAGATACGATACTTTAACAGCTGAATTGTTCGTAAGTGATGAATTACACATTTAATTACTTTTCATTACCAAATGAGTACATCGTGAAACTGAATTGAACGTATCTTAAAATTAACAGCAATTGGATGAGGAAAACATATTTTTATTTGATATTATTGTAACAATAAGAGATACCTTGTATGGACGTAGAACAAGTGCAAATTAAACATAAACATGTTATTGTTGATATTCGTTATAGCCCTTTTACGAAGTAAGCTGACTGATTTTTAAATAATGAATATAAAACAGAATAAATCTACTGCCTTTAAAAAGTAATAACTTTTGCCTCTCAGAACGTAGTTTAAATCGTGATGATTATTAACACAATTTAATAGTAAAGGGTGTTTTTTTTAACGCAACCCAAAATTTATTTTATCAATGAGGGATTATTACCCCCAAAAATCTCTGGATTTGACGCTACCATATTATTTTCTATGGGGATACATAAAAAATAAGGCATACGAAAACAATTCATAGGTTATTCAGCACCTCAAAACAAAAATAACAAATTTAATACAAGATATTCAAAGAGCTATCTTAAAACACGTGTTCGGGAATTTGATGGAGAGAGCACAAATCTATACAAATGCCAATAGCGGGTTGTTTGAACACATAATGTAAACTAAACGTGATCAAACATAAATAACAGGTTGTATAAAATGTAAAGATTACCATAACAATCCTCATTTTCAAATTTATATGTGCATTATTCAATCTTAAAAATGGGTTGCGTAAAAACACCCTTTACCAATAACTTACTGGTATAGTTTAACGTGTACAATACACTGAGTTTCAATGTACTGTGATTGAATTTGTTATTTTTCAGGACAATCAGTAGTAAGTAAAATACACAACAGAAGCATCAGCCATAAATTAAACCAAGCTTTACGCTCTCTTAAGGTTCTAGAGATGTACAAACATTGACTTTCAACTTGGCTTCTCCAAAGGGAGGCTGCACAAACGTTAATTGTAATTGTATTATGATATAGAAAATAACCTTTTGTCTTTGACTTTTGATTAAAACCTACTTACAATCTCTCTTTCACAATTGTATTATATTACTGGTATTTTGTAAGTTGAAAGCAGTATGTAAGGTATGAAACTTATTGAAATTGAAATTGACCATGGTAAAACGGAAAATATTTTTATTGACTGAAAAAGCTTTTGTAAGTTAATTAGTAACAAGATTAATGACATCTAGTATTTGTTAAAAATTACATCTGACAGCGTAAAACATGACCTAATAATTGCTGAATAATTTAAAAATAATTTACATATATTTTTGTATTTTTCGTGATTATTATCTCTTCTTTTATAGAAGTTCCTTTATAGGGAAGAAGCTAATGTCATAAGCTAAAAAAATTTTGTTTTGTGGATGTCTTTGATCTATTGATTGCTGAAATGTTAGAAGCGGTAAACACATCTATATTATAAAACAGCTAGAAAGTTTAAATTTAAAAAAGGATAAATATATTGTAAATTATCTTCAAAGATCAAAAGGAATTGTATTGTCAAGAACATTACAGTTTGGTTTAAAATATCAGCAAATTAAACAAGCGTTTATTAAAAATGATTCACATTGAATAAAAAAGTAAAAATAAACCAACTGGACATACAGTATTTTGAAAATTTGAATGAACATGATTATTATTGTAGATAAACGTTTAACCGGTTTTACAACCGGTGGTACATTTTGTAATCATCTTGTAAATTTGCATAATCAATTATTAATTTCTCCGAAATAATTGGAATAAAAAAGTTATTTTCCCCTTACTCATCTGCTGAAATTGTAAAAACATCGACTTCATGTTTAACAGAGCATCGCGCTGGCTTGTGTTTAAACACCCTTCCCTTCTTTGTTTAAATAATCGTCCTCTTTGATTAGGAAAAGTCAAGGTATTCCTAAAAGTAAGAAAATAATATCTGTAATGTAGGCCCTGACAATGTTAACGGTCTTTAAGGTATCTTTAAAACATTATCAGTGCAGTAATTTAGTTTTAAAACTAATATCTTATTAGGTTAGTTTTATATGCATATTTGTAGAACACATCTTTTGTCAAAAGGCAAATCTTAAAAAATAAAACATTTTAAGCGTATGCTATACGTCATAAACGTATGCCAACCGACCCCATGCTGAAAATGTAACGTTAATTAAGTTTATTTTATGTACGGTCAATATTTATTATGACTGTTTTAACCTGATATACCCTTATCAGGGAGACAGGCATTCATTATTAATATTAAAATCCCCTATACGGCTTTTAGAAAGCAGTCATCATTAATAAAATTAATGAAATATATGTTTTTAATATTTGAAATTGGAAATACTTTTTGAATAATATTGTGAAATAAACGACCAACCAAAGTCTTTTCTACGTAAATTTTTTATTAATTTTTTCGCGAACTTTAAATTTATAATTACGAGAAATTATTACAACATTATAAAGTGGATTTAGTGGCTCAAATTAAATAAAAAGTAAATACTATTAATACCCATCCAAAAATTTAGATAAAATGTTTTATGGTTAATCAAATAATAGTTTAAGTCAAACGATATTTTTTTATCCATAGAACATTTTCCCCCAGTTTTTCTGAAACAGATCAAAGCCTAGACATTTCTTTAAATTATACATCCTCTGGTGTAATTTTGAGTCATTTTAACATCCTACAACCATCTCAGTCATTAGCGCAGCAACTGATGACGTGACAGTGACTAGCCTCAATGACGTCACCAGGTAACGACGTGGCAGTGACCAGCCTCAATGACGTCACCAAGTGATGACGTCACAGTGACCAGCCTCAATGACGTCACCAGGTGATGACGTGGCAGTGATTAGCCTCAATGACGTCACCAGCTGATGACGTGGCAGTGATCAGCCTCAATGACGTCACCTGGCGATGACGTGGCAGTGATAAGCCTCAATGACGTCACCAGTGATGACGTGGCAGTGACGGCCTCAATGACGTCACCAGGTGATGACGTGGCAGTGATGGCCTCAATGACGTCACCAGCTGATGACGTGGCAGTGATTAGCCTCTATGACGTCACCAGGTGATGACATGGCAGTGACAGCCTCAATGACGTCACCTGGCGATGACGTGGCAGTGACCAGCCTCAATTACGTCACCAGGTGATGACGTGGCAGTGACCAGCCTCAATGACGTCACCAAGTGATGACGTGGCAGTTATTAGCCTCAATGACGTCACCAGGTGATGACGTGGCAGTGACGGCCTCAATGACGTCACCAGCTGATGACGTGGCAGTGATTAGTCTCAATGACGTCACCATGTGATGACATGTCAGTGACAGCCTCAATGACGTCACCTGGCGATGACGTGGCAGTGATCAGCCTCAATGACGTCACCAGGTGATGGCGTGGCAGTGATTAGCCTCAATGACGTCACCAGGTGATGACGTGGCAGTGATTAGCCTCAATGACGTCACCAGGTGATGACGTGGCAGTGATTAGCCTTAATGACGTCACCTGGCGATGACGTGACAGTGACCAGCCTCAATTACGTCACCAGGTGATGACGTGGCAGTGATTAGCCTCAATGACGTCACCTGGCGGTGACGTGGCAGTGACCAGCCTCAATTACGTCACCAGGTGATGACGTGGCAGTGACTAGCCTCAATGACGTCACCAAGTGATGACGTGGCAGTGATTAGCCTCAATGACGTCACCAGGTGATGACATGGCAGTGACAGCCTCAATGACGTCACCTGGCGATGACGTGGCAGTGACCAGCCTCAATTACGTCACCAGATGATGACGTGAGCCCCAATGACGTCACCTGGCGATGACGTGGCAGTGACCAGCCTCAATGACGTCACCAGGTGATGGCGTGGCAGTGATCAGCCTCAATGACGTCATCAGCTGATGATGTGGTAGTGATCAGCCTCAATGACATCACCAGGTGATGGATGCTTAAAATACCTAACGATTATAACCTAAATATAAAAAGGATAATGATTTCATCATTCTATTTTTTACGAAGATACGATTTCTTGTTATGGTCTTAAGTTCCAGTATAAGAATATGTTAATTATTTTTAAAATAGATAAAAACATGGACGAACGCAAGATCTAATTTGTAATTTATTTTACTCATTGTTTCTCCTACCATCTTAAAATACGCATGGCTTAGTTTACCATATGAATCCATGTTGATTGGAAACTGCGGCTTGATGTTCCCTTACTGCTGACTGTTTCAATAATTAACCAACCCGCTCCTCAGGCAAAGTTCCTGCCTGTACTCGACACAGACAGACTTCCTCAAAGTTGATTTAGTGATAATCACAATATCTTATACGCATTAACTGATTTACTCCTATCTAATTAATAATGTAATTGGAAATGTTTTGATCTTTCCATGTTAATACTAGTATTACACCTTTAAGCCAGCAACAATAATAGTAACGGTTTAAAACGAGGTTAATTTAACCCTTGTCAATGAGTAGCAAGCGAAGAGTAGGCATGTTGACATTTCCCAAGTCTCTTTCCACTTCATCACTTTACCTTTTCCTAATTTGTTATTTTTCAGTGTCAGCTTCGTTATTATATAGGCCAAAGTAAAAACAAAGTTTATTTTCTGCTAAAATAGCTTTCAAAGAAAAGACCATTGTTCAAAATATAATTAAATTTTAACTAAATTTTTCCAAACTTCGTATATCATGTATAAGACAGGTATAATGTTTCAGGCAGGTATGCTTATACAGTAGTAGTGACTGACTGTTTAATAAACATGCATTAAATATTTTTCTAAACTAGAAATTATTTTCCAGTAGTTACTTTTTTAAATCTAAAAACCTATAAAGCATTATCTATATTTGTTAAAACTATTAAAAATTACTGAAAATGTTGTCACTATTTCATGAATGTTGTTTATTTTCTTTAGGTGCAAAAAGCGTTGTCCCATTGGGCATGTATGTTACCCACAAATTTACATGTATTTCTTATGGAAGGGGTATTTGTTTAAACATTAATAAAATTAGTGTTTACCTTGTGAACTGTTGGACCTAAATGGTCATATTGTATACATTTCTTACAAGTAACTTTAATTTTCTTTAATTTCCAAATTTAATAGGAAATACTAAAAGATGATAGTTTTCAAGATATTTAGGAAAATCCTAAAAATGGTACCTTCAGACCCTCCTCCTTCACCCCGCCAAGGGCTACGGACGGGGACCTCCTACAACTCTAAACAAAGCTGCAAAGTCAAAATCTGCGTTCCATGCATCTCCCTCTATAAATTTTTCTGAGCATTTGTTGCCTGGACTATTAATAATACAGCCTAAAATTCTCAAAAATATATAATGGTTGACTAATTAATGTTAGGAATATAACTGTAGAGATTTGGAGAGAAAACAGTACTAGCAGTTCCCGTGGCTTCGCTCACGATAAAAATTATAGTGTAACCTTGATTCGACGAATGTGAAGGGACTGAATGAAAAAATATTATATCAAAGAATATTTAATGTAGAGGTCTGTTTACGTGCTATGTCGTTGTGTAGGTTAAAAAACAGTTGTACTCGTATTACAGTAGATAGTGTAGGTTTTCTTTTCTCAGCCATGGCTCAAAAACGGCAGACCGATTTTAACGTGAAATGTGTCAATTTTAAGGTATTACTATGCATATTTGCCAACACGGCTCAAAAATGGTCATAATTAGTACCTCGAAGAGCTGAATGTTCGGAATAGTGGCGCTATTCGTCGAAAGTGTTACAGACTCGAGTCACTTGGTTTACAACTTAACATATGGGTGATTTTCAATCTATATTTTGAAAGATGAACAACTGACTCAAGCACTTATTTTTTCCGTACAAAGCCAGGTCACCCTCGGATTAGTTGAAAAAGGAGTTCGCCAAACTATTGTAGGGGATGAATACATTAAGGAAGCCCTAAGGGAATTAAAGGGGTAGCTCCCGTTGCCTAAATAAAGACTGAGCCACATTTTATGATTAAACAGACAAGGTACAGAAATTGATGATGGATTAAACCTTAACTAAATTTAACTATTATATAGTGCATATGACCTTAATAAGTTGACAAAACAACCATAAAACCATGATGGAAAGAATCAAATTATAGATCAGCTGAAACAACGTATACGTTTGTGAAGCTAATTACCCTCTGATTGACTGAATTAAATTGGAAATGTAATCAAAAGATCATCCATTACATTTATATGGACACATTTCAATCCTTTGACTCCACCAAAAAAATCTTAAAACCCTAAGTTAGAGATTTTTATAATTTAAGGATTTCTATACACTGTAAATAGATCAAAGAATTAGATCAGGCTATTACAGCACAGTCTCTCGGTGACTAAAAAAATACCGTACCCCCTCCAATGTCTGTATACATTGCCCCCCCTTTCAGTCTTGCGGGGAATTAGTTACAAGACTCAACCACAAAAGGCAGCACGTACTTCAGGCTTTAAACTATAGAGGTAAAATTAGATTAAACGCAAAATCATCGTAACTGGGATAATTGCAACTCCCGCTACCGAAATAAAGATGGTGCCATTAACTGAATTTATGGTTAAACAGATTAGGTACTAAAACTAAAAGTAACTTTTACATAGTACATAATTATGTCCATAAAATAAATCAACAAAAGAACAATAAAACCGTGATGAAAGAAATCAATTTATAATCAGCTGTAACAGCGTATGTACATTTGTGAAACTAACTCAGTTGGCTGATTGAATGAAAATTGAAAATGTAAACAAAATATCGTCCATAACACTTTTATGGGAAAACTTGAAAAATTCGACCTCGCCATAAACTCCTTGAAACTTCGAATTTAGTAAAATCCTTTCTTAGCGGATGCCTACGCTTTAAGAGGAACTTCCACGCAAAATTTCAAGATTCTAGGTAATATAGTTTGGGCTGTGCGATGATAGGTGGTATTTGACAAATAATATATAGAAGAACAGTAGTAGATAGGTCTTGCTATTTGCTGAGCCAAAAGAATTGAGTGTTCAGGTGGTTCACTGTAAATGTAAAATGGGTTTGCATTAAAAAGCTTTTTCGCCGGAGAGCAACAACTCTGGTATTCGTCCTCATTGTACTTTGTGTAAAATCATACAATAATACTTCACTTGCTTCCATTGTAATAAAATGAACATGAAAATACGATTGCATATAAGTGAAGAAAAGTATCATTTTCTATGAAAGCAATAAGAAAACCAAATATACATATTTATTTATTTATTTATTTATTAAAATAGGTTGGCGGCCTCTTTTCACCTTGCCTTTGCCCCGCCTACATAAACAGTTTATCTGTGCTTGGACATTAACAAGCAAAATAAGGAGTGAGCCATCACAGTACAGAATTGGTGAATAGTACTGCTAAAAGTATGCTACATCATCGGGGCTCGAACTAGCGACGTTTCCGCCACTGAGGCCACGTGCACAGCTAACTGCGCCACCGACTCCCTAAAGTCATGTTCTATGTTTAATTTATTTATGGCAGCTGGCTAGTGACTTTGTGGAATGTGGGACATCCTCAAACGAGTTGGAAAACGTGGCATTTATAATTATACAAATATTAAGGGGGTCAAATTCCGTTATCTGCCCACAACTGTATATTTCCAATGTATCAAAGTAGGCTAACATAACAATTGGCAGTAATATAACAAATAAATAGGATGTTTAGAGGTAATTGAAGGCGTAAAAGACAAATTATAGAAACATATTTATTCATTCACGGCCTGATTTTATACCCAAGAGTTATCTTAAGAGCCGTTACCTTATCTCATGTCACCGTTACCTGTATTAGCGGCAACACAAGAGGAGAGGTTGGCTTAGGTTAGGTTAGGATCAAATCTAATTTAATACTGTATTTTATAGAATAAATTAACCTAACCTAGCCTAACCCAACCCAACCAGCTGCCGGTGCGGCGATGCGTCGTCGATGTTAACGTTATATATATGTCTGACAGTGGCACATGAGGTAAGAGCGACAACGACAACAATACCGACCGAATTACTCAGAAATAGTTCTAAAATGCTTAGCAAACTATCCAGTGACCAAAAGACTTAGCCATAAATATGCTTTGATTAACATTTTTTCTATTTAAATATATAATAAATAAAATTATTAGGTAATAATGTATTAGGTAATATGAAAAGGTTAGCTAATCTAATATTACAGTTATACTTATAAACCTAAAGGTTTTACAACGGAAACGTAATTAATCAAAATTTATTGTGTTTTATCCTTTCTTAAAGCCTTTTTCTCCCACACAGGATATCTTAAAAACAAGATGAGACTGGTGAACAACTAGGAACCGACCGGCTCAGTGATGGACGAATCACCTGTCGAGCTGTCGAGCTGTGACGGATGACGGCCTTTGTCTTGGCCCCACAGCGATGTAGCCCAGCTGTGCGTCATACCACGGAACAAGTGTAAGCAAAGGGGCTTGAAATTAATTCAAATTCAACATTATTTTTTCTCGAAAGCAATTAAAATAGCATGCAACATTGGGGGAAACAATAACCGCTTACGATCATATTTGAAATATTTATTTTAGTAACTATTTTCTATTAGTCAAATGAAGAAGAGTAATAATATAAACCAAATTAAAACGACATTTTTTCAGGTTTTTATTTTGCCAATTTTTGTCTGTGAAAGTATTGAGGGTGCAATAGAAAAATCTTCTATTGAAGAGTCTAAAAATCGCAATTAACTTTTAACAAATTCAGCAGTGATATTTATTATAGCAGGGTGATTAGAAACCATTTTATAGCACTAACCCCGTAAAAACAACAAAATTTAAACTAGATAAAAATAAGAACCCAGAGTCTTAATATTATATTTTAAAATATTATATAAATAAAAGTATGTAAGAAATTTTGACAAAAGGAAGCTCAAAATTAAGGAAGAACAATTAGTAGATTTTTCACCTTTACATTAATTACAACAATATCGAAAACAATAAGTTAATTGAAGACAAAGAGTACCTTATTAACTTTAGCAGTCCACAACAAAGAGTCTGACCTTAATTTAATACAGCCAGGATATTGTCTTAACAAGGGCGTAAAGTTAAAATGAATCGATAAAGTTTCTCCAGTAAATCTGAACCCCTTTACAACATTTTTTACCTAGTTTTTTTAACGTTTTTCTCATATTTTGCTAAAAACTAATAAATTTCAAAATAAAAATGGTTTTAGAGTTCTATAAAGTGATCTATAGCTAACAGCCTTTAGGTAATTCAATATATCAATTGACTAAATAAATACATTTTGTAAAAAAGCTAAACATGTTTTTGATTTTCGAAAAATATGATTCTTTAAGTAAATTATTTTCTAGTTCCTATTATTAAAAAACGTGCAAGACTAAAAGGTTACAGTTTGATCGTAAAACCAAATTCATTTAGCTTATAGAATGAAGTAGGATTTGTCAAGAAATTCCGAATAAAATAGTTCGGCATCGGTGAGGAACAGAAGCTATTCATTGCAGCTCCAGGCGCCGACTGGAACAAATGTCCGATGTTTGTTGGACAGAGATTCATTTCCAATTCAATCAACTTACGTCTTTCTTCTTATAGAAAATACCTTTTAAGAGAAAACGATTGACTTAATTACTTACTGCGACGCTACAAAAACACTCTTTACAAGGAAACTATCAAATTTATTGTCGTAAATTTAAAAAGATAAATATTTATGGCGAACTAGGAAGGCCTACTTACCTTGCGAGCAAGTCGAATGAAATATTAGTTAAGTATTCAAAAGTGCAATGATTTTAAATATCCCCGATAGCCCTGATCGGGACTTTTTACATTAGCATGACGATGTTTCCTGCCTGATGGTTGAACATATGAACACGATAAAACGATTTTTTGAAGTTGTTGTTTTATTTACAAAACAAAATATTCTGAAACTAAGGCTAGAGAATACTTTGAGAATACGAAAACACCCTTAGGTTTACTCCTTATATCTTGGTATTATGATTATTCTGGTATCTTGGTATTATTCTAATTATTAAGGAAGCGGAAATTGATAGTGGATAGACCTATGTTCTTGCCTTTCAATAAGTTTTATTAAAGTGAAATAGGATATAATATCTTCTGTTAAACAAATGACTTTTTAAAATATAAATACTAATTAAATATAAATTTTTTAATGTTTTTGATAGTATATATTTGTACCCTCTAAGATGTATATGGAGTGCAAACATGCAATAGGCAGTTCTTTTCGCCTCCTATTGACCGAGCAAATACGTCAGCTGATTTGGCAGTTTACACCACATTACACATGTGTCACACGTTCTGCCAAATCGACTACCTCATTAGTTCTAATTTAAGGATGAATTGAATGAATTAAATTTATCACCACCTAGATTAGTACATGACATGTACACATTATGATCAGTTGTTGATATTTTACATAAGTTATTTTCTTTTAATAAAGTAAAAAACAGGATGGTTTAAGCATATACATAAAATGAACTTTCATAAATATTATCAATGCTGAAGAAGTGGTTCTCTGTAAATATATCTAAATGATCATGTTAAATTGAAACACATGTAGCAAATAAATTTTTAAGTTGTATTTAAACAGATACTAAAACAGTCCTCTGTGTACTAGATGAAGTTACTTTATTAGATGAAGTTATGTCAATGCATGATGTACAGGAAAATATAAATCATGTTAAACATTTAGTAAAGATATGTTGAAAGTTTGTTTCTTTAAAAAACATTCCAATGAACACCTTATTTACAATATGCAGTCAATATTTGCGAAACATTTCAGACTAATCTTTGGTTTTGTAATATAAGTTATCTCCTACTAAGAAATAATAAAAAAAAATATTTTATATAGTGAAAAGTATAATTGGTTGTAATTGTTTGGCTATAGTAAGTATAAATTTTTATAGTAATTAATATTAATTAAATAGGACTTATACGGCTATGTACAGTAGCCTACATTTACCCTAATTAAAAATGTGTGTTTTAATTTTATAAACTTTCATGCTGCATAATCATCGAAGCACTTTGTTCATTATTAATTGTTTAATCTGAGTCTTTGTAAAGTACACATTATCTTGAAATCAGTATTAAAAAAGTTATATTTTCGTCTAATTAACTGTTAAATTTAATGTGTACAAGTAAATATTTTATGAGTAGAGTCCTACTGAAATAGAACTTAATTTTTTATAAACAGGTGGTGGCACTTACAGATTGAATTCAAAATTTTGAAATAAATATATCAGCGTAGTGTTTAATATCTTCTTAACGAAATTAGTCAGTTTATATTCACTGGGTTCTTCAGATTGAATATGTAAACATGTTACGCAGCTTACCAGACTTGATGCTGCTTGTAATAGACTTTCAAGTATTAACATTGAAAGTCGTTTTCATGATAAACGTTATTTTCAAAGCTATGCAATCAGACATTTCAATTTTGAAGCCAAATGAGTTTGATCAAAGTGTAAGGGTTTAATCGTTTTACAAAATTAATGTGAAATGAGACAAAACTTGGAAGAAATATAAAAATGTTTGGTTTTTATTTTAGCAATAAAATTCAGTACAATAAGGAACAATCCTAATTATAGTTGACCACAAGTGAATGAGTTTTTCTCACTGAACAATGTTCTGTTGTGAACATTAATCGTAAAGAAAACCTTTTTAATTAATTTTATTTCCAGATGTTTTGATGGATTGCTCTTATGATATTTTAGGTCTGGCCAATTTTTATGGTCCTATCTTGAATAAAAATAATAAAATTATAGTCCAATTAGTAAAATGCAGACATGTATATTAAGTAACGTATTGGAGATGGAATATATCTAATTCGAAATTCCTTTCCTTCAAGAAATTCAGCGGAATAGGACGGAGAGTATGGCAACTATTCCAATACGTCTGAGTCTTGCAGGTTTCTGTCCCACCATTATTTTTCCAAAGTAGTTTAAAACACATTTAAGAGGTATTGCAAGCCTTTAGACTGTGCCAAGGGCCTCTCGACGATTAGTAAAAAATGACGATTGATTATACAGCTAGAACTATTCAGTCTTTTGTATAGTTGAGAGCGAATATATATATATTTTGGATTTTTATTTATATTTAATCATTGTAATTGTATATCCTTAAACGTAAAGTAGCTGATTCAGTTTTTAATGGTTCCTTAATAATTTGACAATGAATTGACAAAAGTAATATTAGAATAAACATTTTGTGAAAGTCCTGTAAGTGTTTTGATTTCGGCTTGTGGATTTGTGTACATTTTCCAAAGAGAAAATAATAATCCACCTAAATTAAAATATACCCTGGACAATGCCGGTGTATCCAACATTGTGATTGATGTAAAATGCCTTATTATTAATTTAATTTTTATTAAAATTGTATAAAATGAAACTTTATTCCCTTAAATAAATTTATTGAACATTGCTCTTAAAGATGTAAACTCTAGAATCTTTTTTTACATATGACAACTTACTTGTTTTTGTAGTCATGTGAATTGACAGTTAATTAGGAGACAGAACATACCCTATAGCTCTTAACTTATAAATTGAAATTCCATAGTTTTTCAAACCCATCAATTACATTTTATCAAACAACCTCCCAAATATAATATTTAGGTTTTATGAATTACGTAATTGTTCCTGATAAAAAGTATAGTCATTGCAGCGACCACATAGTAGACATTTCTACTATGTGGTCGCTGAGTCATTGCTCCTATAGCAATGTTGAGTTCCAAACAAACAAACAAATCATATATCCAAACCTTTTTCTTTCAACGTTTTCCTCAATCTATAACAAAAAACTCAAATTATTTCATAAAGGTATTCCAGCATGACTTATTTTTATACAGCATTTCCCCTGAAAGTATAGCCTTATTTATAAACAATAATTTCTACAAATAACAATACAAATACGTCAGTAGCTACCAAATACAGTTTAAAACAAACACTATCAAGAATTCCAGTAAAAATAATACAATAGTGCTTAAGGATTGCACTGGTTAACTTGTTATCATATGAAAAAGAGTTACATTGATATTATGGAAGTAAAATGATTGCACCAAAAGCAAATATAATAATTTATAAATAAAAAAAAATCTGTTACAATACCATGAAATACATTAAACAAAAACCCCTAATCTAATCTCCTTACCTCCCAATCCAAACCTTTGTGTCGGATTGTCGGAATAAACAGATTTGCTGCCTGGTTAATGATATTCACAGTGGATAACACGCATCTAGTAGCTCTTTTAGAGAAACAGAATTTACAAAAAAATAAATGATCCCTCTTACAATATCATTACGAATCACTATCTTTATTGCGTAATAAGTAATTATAAGCATTATAATTATGATATAAGTAATTACATTTATTTTGTAAAAAATACAGTGTAGATAGACATTCTGTTTAGAAGGAAAAGGAATAAAAAATAGTTTTTTCAACGTTTATTAATGTAAGGTTTTACAAATTAATTGATGTAGTAAAATGAATAATCATTTCAACAGGGTTCAAAAACATACCCTGGGGTCAAACAGCCGAATTTGTACAATATGATATTACTTGTTGGGTGTTTTTTTCTCCAGGTACAGACCTATAAAATTCGCTTAAATTGCTGAAAAGAAAGTAGTATAAAAATCACCTGTCAAACTAACCGCCCTGTAGAACGGCTGTGTTAAAAATAAAAATGTGTGAAGGCTTTAATTGGATAATCATTGCCAATCATTTTCGTAGATTTTAATACAAATACCGATGAAAACGAAAACTATATGATATGTATATGAAACGAAAATGCTTATGAATTTCAATAGACGTTTAAATTTTAACCTTTATCTATATGAACAAAATCAGTCCCTATTTATTTGTACAGCAGTTCTATAAATTTGTGTTCACCGAATTGAACATTTATTCTTTTGTTGTGTTAGTCATTTTTGGGGCAAAGTTCATAAAATATTAAATTCTATATAATGATAACAATTTTTTATATATCACACTAGTAGTGGCGAGGTGGCGTTTCTGGCCCAATCAAACTTTGACAGCCAGTCAATTTTTTGACAGCTACTTCCGGTCACGTGACCGGAAGTGACGTCATCAGCTGTGACGTGTTGGTGGTGGGTATTTAAAGTTTAAATGCCCTGCTGTGCTGGGTATTTAAATTTTAAATGGCCGGAAGTGTGTCAAGGTCGTTTGGGGATGTTTTTAAAAAAGATCTTGCATTTTCGGAAAATCCGAAAATGCAAGATATTTTCTTTTTTTTATTTATTTGTTTTTTTTACAAAAGTATTATTTTACAAGTTAGTAAAGTTTGCTCCCAAATTTGAAAAGTAAGTTGTTGTCGGTGCTGAAATTTCTTGTTCATTTTCATTCTTCTTGTTGTTGTAAGTTGGCAAAAACACATTTTTTTCGTTTTGATTGTTTGTTGCATAAAGTTCTAAAGATAAACCAAACCCAGTAGTTATAAGTTGTTTTAGTTCTTCACTAAAAATTTCCAAATCCTTGTAGGTTGTAAGATTGATAGTGTTGTAGTGAATCCCGCGAATGTTGAGAGACATGACTAGAGTTGTTTACTCGACGAGAGGTGTAGCAGGAATGACTATTGCAAAGCCGGTGCTGCAGGTACCTCCGATGGTAGTGGGGGTAGTGGTGGGGGTAATGGCAGGTGTTTGTTTAATCACTTTGAATTTAATCGTTGCCACAATAGACCGAGTCGATGTTGCAATTCTTCTAGTTTATCCAACCGGTTCTTTTGATATGTTTTGCAACTACATTTACAATAGCAGAAAGAATTACATTTTGTACAAGCTTCTCCGTCAACTTGATCTTCAGGTATTCTAAAACATTTTTCTTTGCAACAATAAGTTATAAGTGTTAGATTATTTCTTTTGGATGACATGTTGGTTGTAGCTTGTCTTAAACAGAACTGAACCTCTCAACGTTAAAGTTTCGTATTTATGTAAAGTATTCGAATAAAACTATCGAATAAAATAATCGAATAATACTATCGAATAAAATAATTGAATAATACTATCGATTAAAAAGTTCAAGGTCATCCGTTTGATGTTTTAAAAAATACAACATATCAGTATATAAAACATATACTGATATGTTGTTTTTTATCTTTTTATTTAAAACATTTTTTTACAATGTTATTTTTGTGCGATGTGCAGAGTTAGTTCCGTAGAGTTGTTTCCGCTCATTCCGTGTGACACCAAATATAATGATCCTGGTTGAATTTCCCGCAGATCTTCATTTTGCAGCAACTGGACGAATCGTTTTGGAAGATATACTTGAAACTTTGGTTCATCACCCGGTGTATATGGTGCATCGGATAAAGATGCGACGACTGCGTCTCCATGCGTTGTATCAATTTTCTTCATTTCATGAACAATATAATGTTTCTGTTCTTTTAATTCTGAACATTTCTTGATAATTAGAGTATTTGATTTTGAATGCAAGTTGAATTGTTCAACTAAACATTGGAGAAACTGTTGTGATGCCATCCTTCACAGGAGATGTTGTCTGTTCGGAGTATGGAGTTAGACCGATACTCGGGGTGTGTTGCCTCTTCGTTTATATAACCTTCGGAACCCCCACTACATTCTTCCGTTTGTTGTTGTAAGTAAGCAGCCAAGTGATACGCGTTTTGTAATGCGCATTGAGATTGGTTGTGTTTCGGATTTATTGTAGAAACACAAATATTTCTAGCATCAAAGTGAAATGTTTTGTCCACTTTTATGTTTAAAACTTGTTTGTTTGTGTACTGTCGTATCCAATTCTTTTTTTCCAATCCTCTGGTATATATGTGTGTAAATTGTTTGCAAAAATGAAACATAATTTTGTGTACATTGTTGTACGGTAGGAAACCTTCATACCAATGGATATGATGAAAATTATTTGTTAGCCATCTGTTTGTTATTTTAGCTTTTGACTTTAGTTCATGGACAGAACACGGTGCTTCAAATAAAAACGGGTATGCTACTTGTGTAAGCAAATCCAAAATTACCAATTCTTTTATGATAAATCTATCATCGTTTCCGCGAAATGCTTGAAATTCAATTACACAAGGTTTTGCTGCCATTTCTTCATCCTGTCTGCTCATCATGGTGTCTGCTGATCAACTGTTTTCCACACCACGGTAGGTTAGATATATATAAACCAGGCCGTACAGTTGTAGGCGCGTTGGTGTATGTTTAACGTGGGCACCATCCCCAGTAGGCCTACCCCACGGTTTATTCTTTTGTTAAATTACATTGTAGTTTTAACCTAGCAAAGTTTCTTCTTCTGTATTATTGTTGTTGTTGGTTTCTTCTTCTGTACTGTTGTTGTTGGTTTCTTCTTCTGTAGCCTCCGTTGCAACTTCGGTAAAAGGTTCAAAGTTTCTTAACTGCCTCCACATTTCCACTTCGTGAGGTATTCTATTAAAGATGGATGTATCTATTGGTCCGTATTGTAAAGTGCTTTCTGGTTGTTTTTCGCATGCATCTACCAGATATTCCTTAATAACAGAGCTTGAAAATACTAATTGTTTCATATACCTGGTAATAGGTGATGTTGCATAGTTTCAAATGTAAAATTCTTCACGTGTTAGAAGAATTTTATTTTCAAATTGTGTCGAGTCTCTAATTCTTACTTGTTGTTGACCACGATGTTTAATAATATCAATTTCATTGTCACAATCCAAAAGTCGAATGTTAGTTTTTCTTCCAAAGAAACTGTTGGCTAAATAACATTCAATAAGATGTAGATGTTTTAAAAAGGAATCCCAAGCATTTTCTGAAAATAAAACCATCTTTGTTCCATGGCTTAGGATTACTGCGGGAGAGTAGTCTAATGATTTTACCAATCCTATCGACACACTTTTACTCATGCAAGATGAAATAGGATAAAAGATGCGAAGGAAAACTTCAGTTAAAATGTTTGGGGGAATATTTTCTTCAAGTTTTCTTTTCTTTCTTACGTTTGTTTTATTATTTTCCAACTTTTTATTTTGTTTTCCAAACTTTAAAAAGTCATCAATTTCCTTTACAATATTTTCTTCAAAATGTTTATCATCATTTTCCAATAAAGGTGCTGTTTCGGAAACGTCTTGTACAACTGATAAGGAACTCATTTTGTTTATAATGCTGTAGACGATGTTACCCATACAACTGTAGACAGTCAACTAAACAATTTTCGTTCCCGCTCCTGCTTTTATAACCGAGTGGTGGGGGTATTTTTTTTTCCTTTTCATTTTACAAAACTGCTTTTACAATTCCTGTTAAAGGTGTATATGTAACAATTTTGTCATGTAAAATTAAACAATAAGCAGATGTATCTTTGGGTACATTTTGTTCAAATTCCATTTCTATTTTTATATCTACACTGGAAGATTTTACAGATTCGTTTTGTTTTGAACAATCAACTACAACAATCGGATGGTTAGATTTAAATTGGTTTGGCGTTAATAAAGGTGTGTTTGTTTTTCCATAATATGAATTTTGGAATCTTGCGTACATATCGTACAAAACGCTAAACCTGTCTTTTGTAAAGTTTATGTTGAAGTTGTCGTATGGAAAGAATTGAGAGTTTAGAAACACCTTAAAATTTGTAAGTTTGCAATGATCAAATTCACCAGCATGTTTAGTTATTTCATTTCTTCTTTTTGTTTGTAATCCAAATATTACATATCTTGCCTTTTCCAAATGAGTAGACGTTTTTACAGTCCATGTATGACGTTGTGTTTCCGGTAAAACCGGATATTCATGAAACTCCCAACTTCTAAATGGTATTACGATATCACGATCTGATTTTAAAGTTCTTAATAATGAAATTCTATTCTGATCGTTTAACCGTACATGCGGTACTCTCCAAACAATCTTGTCTAATTGCATTTTCCATTCTAAAGTAGCTTCCGTTGTTCCATCAGGCGCCATAATAATATCTTTGTCGTTTGATGATCTTAACAAAACTAATTCTTGTTTTACGTTTATTATTATTTTTCGGTAATCTTCGGCAAAGCCTAAAAGTAATCTTAAAGGAATGTAAAAGTCAAAATTGCCTGAACTGTTTGGAGTGATTATATTGGAATCGGGCGCTACCCATCCTGCGGCGGCTAGCATATTTTTTCACTCGGTGTTAAAGATGCTAATCCTTTTAATGTACTTGTAATTCCCACCTTTTTTGTTGAATCTACTGTAACTCCGGAAATTTAATATCTTATTTCATCAAACAAATATGCCATGGGGTTATTTATGAACGGAACAGTACTTGCAGTGCTTCCATCTCTTTTTGTTACTCTTCCTTCGATATACAAATAACTTTCACATGGAAGTGTATAAATATCCTGTTGTTGTATGGGAATTCTAATTTCATCATTATTATTTAATTTTGATGAAGCGTAAGGGTTGTGCGTATGATATTCCTTTTCCCATAAGGTTTCGTCGAATGTCGGACCCTGCGCTATATCCAATATTTCCATTATTAATAAGTTTTAATCCAATTTCTTCTAGAAAACGAATGTTATCACTTGTTAATCCTTCTATAGCTGAAGTGCTACTGACTTGTTTACCAGTCAGCTCTTTCTTTTTAAATGATAACCCCATTGTTATACGGTTGATTTTATATGTATTCGTATAGTTATAGGTTCGTCTCTAAAATCAATATGATTTCCGTCTTGATCTAGTATGTTCACCACAATGTCTGAAATAAAACTGGTGTTTAACGGTAGGTACACCAAGTTTTGTGGCTTTTCCACAATTTTAAAACCCGGAGCGACCGTTGGATAGAATGTGTGCAATATATGAGTATTTTCACCATCTCTATAAGAACCATGTATAATATTACATGTAATATCTATACTGTTAACTTTCATTATTGTCACAGTTCTAGCACCTGAATGGTTAATATTAGGTTCTAAAATTTTTGTTGTTTTAGGAAATCCTAATAAACTACCAATTGAATGTTCTTTGCTAAAATCTATATAATATTTAGATTTAATTTCAGCTTTCATAGTATTGTTATTTCCTTTTATTGTTATATTATCTTTTCCCATATGATTTTGTATCGCTTCATTTATATCATCAATTTCATATGCTCCAGTGAGTAAACTAAATACTTGTATATCTGAATATTTGTTTGTATTTTTATCTTTTGTTTTGTAATAATGTATTTTGTCATTAACATTTTCAGTAACGTTGGGAATAGAATTATAAGTTGTTATATCTAATAATGCGGCTTCCCATAATTTATCTTTTTCCAAACGTAACGCAGGGAAAAGAACACTTCGCAAAGTAGATGAAGTTCCAGTTAATGATACTGTATAGGAAGACATCTTAAAGTTGACTAACGCTTTTTGTTAAAAAATCTAAACATAAATGTCCACAGATTACCGTATCATCAGGTTGCTCTCTTTTATAATTGTATAGTACATTTTTAGCTGTTTTAAAGTAATATTGTAGTTCTTTTGGTGGTGGGAGATTACCAAAACTATCAAAGTAGTAAATAGTTGATCCTAGTTTCTTATAACATACCCAATGAGTGCCTGATCCTTTACTATTATCTAAATTTACTATTCCGGTTTCATTTTTCCATATTTTAACAGGTAATGCATCTTTCATAAACACTCCTCTAAAAAATGGAATTTTTAAACAAGAAACATAAGTAATTAATTCTTTATCTGTTAATTCTTTATTTGGAATTAGTAATTTTTTTTTCTGCTTAATACACACGATACGGTCTTAGGTATAATCCTCCTCCTTTTTTATCATTGACCATATTGTTTGTTTCTTTTTATTTTTACCTGCGGTGGATCGTCGTTTTCTTCTTACATTTCCTCCACGTTTCTTTGCAGGTTTTCTCCTCCTTTTTCCACCTCCTTTCTTCTTTCCACCTCCAAACATCGTTTTACCCTTCATTGCTGCTGATACCGCTAAAGCTGCTGCTTTTTCACCGATACTAGCGTCACTGGATGTTACTCTTTGCCAAGCTTTTTCAGCAAGTGCTCTATCCGCTATTGATCTATTTTTAGTATCTGCAAACTTTGAATATGCTATATCGTGTTGTCTGCAGGCTTGATCAAGTTTATTTATTCCAAGATCTCCTCTAGCAAGTCTTTTTTTCAATTTTGTTCCAGGACCACAATATTGATAACCTCCTGGTAAATGTAGTTCTACAGGTAATAAATCGATAGCTTTATTAACTATAGCTCCAACCGGCTTAGTAATAAGAGAAAGTGCTGTTGATGCTATTCCTCTTCCTCTCTTTATAACGTGTCGATTATGACTGATGCGTTGAACTTTCAACATGGTCTTTTATAGTGAAAGGAAATGTCGATACTTGTTTATTTTATAAATGCTTTATAATGAATGATGCACTTATCCTTTGACATTGTTTATTTATAAGTATGTTTGTTTATGGGTAAATAATTTTTTTCCAGTTTTGTGGAAGGATTGTATCTTCTTCATCATCATCATCTTTAGAAGTTCTTAAAGTATCAGTTTCCTTATTTAAAAATATTTTTCCATAACATTCTTTTTAACCCAATTTAATTTTTGATCAGATTTTATGGGCTTCATTGTGTTACTATGTCTTACTATGTAATTTACATTAACAGCATCAGTAAAATTAATAGGGTCTTTTAAGCTAGTCAATCGCAAGTCTTCACAAAAAAAGACTGCTTATTTAAATCTTTTCTTAGAAAAAGATTATAGTATATGTTTCCCTTCTCATGCATTTGTGCTACTGTAACTACATCACTGTCTCTTATTCCTTCTGCAACATTGACTAGTGGTTTCCCTTTGCAATCAAAGTATTGTTTACCGTTTCCATATTGTTTTATTACAGGAACTTGTCCAACTGTTGCTACATCAGTTTCATCCAACCCTTTTTTAACATTAGTAATTATTTTTGCCTTCGCATTCCATTTGTTATCTTTTAATTTCATTATTTGACTTATTGTAGCTGCATGTGATTTTGCAGTTCCTTCCTTAACGTTAGTTAACACTTTATTTTTGCAATCACTTGTATTAATATCATGCGTAATACAATGATCTGTAAGATATTGAAGGTTTACAGCATCTTTCATATCTTTAGGGTCTCCAATATCATGTATTACAAAGTTGTAAAAGGAAAATTTATCTGTTTTTTCAGGGATGACTGAATGTAAATACTTTTTTGTAACTGAATCTTGATCATTAATAGGATCTGCTATATTGGCTATTCTAAGATCTTTTGCATCATATACTTTATTATTACTCCTAGGATCATATCGTAAGGTTTGGTTTATGTACCACATTAAATATTCTTTATTTACCGAATCATTCTTATCTATTGGTTTTGGAAGATTTACAATTCTATAAAAATTAGCGTTATACACTTCATTTTGAAGCTTTAAGCTAGGTAATGTTTCACTTCTTAAAGTTTTAAAATTTACCGCATCATTATCATCTTTTGGATCATTTACAAACTTTAAACGTTTGTTATTTATATCATAATCTCCATCGGATGTTAGTGGTAAACCACCTCTTTTTCCATAAGATCCTGATTTGCTCCCAGTTTCGGAATACCGTCCAAACCTATCCACACTCATGGTTATACTGAATATTTAATCAGTTATACTTGTATTATATATACTCATATTTTTTATGCAATTACTCCTCGATTTCGCAGTTCGCCGACCAAAGCTACCCATTCATTTTCTAAACCACTATGTCCGGCTTGTTTAGCTTCATATATCAACTTCATTCTGTCAACCAATTTGTTTATATCGTTGTAGTATATTATATTAGTATCATACAAGTTTTTTAATAATCCTTTTCCTGATAAACTTGATTGATTTGTTTTTCTTCTTTTATGTAAAATATTTATTTCAGCAGAAGATAATGATTTTCTTTTTATGGGTTCCCTTCTTTTTGGTGGGAAAAGTTTAGCAATAATAGTTTTATATTTTTCTGATGCATTTCTATGAACATTGAAATTTTTAGAATAATTTTTCTTATGCGCATTTGTATCCTCCAATATTTGTTTAAAAATGTTTAAATCCTTTTTAGTATATTTATTAGGTTTCGGCTTAAAAATAAGTTCAAACAATCCTTTTGTACCCTTGTATTGTTTATTATTTATAATAATATTGTCATGTTCGTCTACATCAAGTTTGCTATCTCCAATCATTAGCCCATTTTCTTCTATTCTAGCACCAAAAGTATGATATTTTCGAGTTGGTTGTGCAGAATGTAACATTTTTAATACAAATTGTCTTGCAAGCGGCCCTTTATACGCAATATCCGAGCCCAATTTGCTCAAGTTGGATGGATTAATAGGCTCTTCTTCTTCTTGTTGTTCTTCGCTTGTAGAAAGACCTTCTTTTTCTGTTAAAACATCCGTTTCTTCACCTAGTTCGCTTTCTTCTTCAGTTGTTTCTCCTTGTTGTGTAAAACTTGTATCACCTTCATATTCTTCTTTTTGTTCAAATTTTGAAATGGGTAAAATAGCATCTCCGGAAAAATTAAATGTTGAATGTTTAACATTTTGTCCTTATTGTTTTAATGGCTCCGTAATAGGTTTAAATGTTGATTCCAGAAATTTCTCTCTTTCACTAATTCCTAATCTTAACGCTCTGTTTTTATGTCTAATAGAATCACTAAGTGATTTTATTTCTTTTAATAGCTTTTCCTGATTAACCATGTTTACACCATGGAGACTTGTACGATAATGTTGTTAATTAATGTATTAAACCAAATTTATCAAAACCTATGCGGTAACGACCATCTGTTATAGCTTTATCTTTCATAATTACCAAAAATCCATATTTTTCCGTCCAGACTTTTCCACAAAGCTCTTTGAATTTATCAAATGACATATCAGCATTTACATGATCGTTGTATATATGTTTTAGGTTTGTATCGTCTTGTTTGAATAAAACTAAAATATTTGCATTGTCTCTAATTAGTTGTTTTGGAATTTTGCTATATGTTTGTCCGATATATATGCTATCAATATTATTATGTCTTCCCATGGCAAAATAGTTTCTAATAGTATCATGATTTTCACTAGATACATCATCAAATACAAATACAGAATAAGGCTTAGCCTGGTCTGGTTGCATAACACTGTCACTAGCATTAAATTTGTAATAGTTAACATCAGGCACATCAGTCAGGATCTTTTCCAACAATTGATACTTTGGTTGATGTAAGGACTTTGAAAAATATATAGGTTATTAAATCGCAATCCTTTTGTGTTTGTAATTAAGTTAAACACAACGTTAGTTTTGCCACAGTTTGAAGGACCGCTGACTATACATCGTACAGTGTTTGGAAATAAACTGCCGTGTTTACCATTGTTGATTTTAACGTTATCTACGGTTAAATCATCAATGTTATTAATATTAAATTTATCTTTATGGTGAACAATCTCCATCTTATTCAAAGGCAGAAGAGTAAATAAGTTGATTTAAAACTAAATCAAATCTTTTATAGGTATCCACGAATCTTCAGTTTTATCAAACCCCAACCAACGTACTTTAACTTGGTCTTTTTTCCTTTGCAACACCTTTTCAACAAGATAAACATCGCCTACTGTTGACTTTAACAATTCATGTCCGTAAAAACCGCCTTGTAACAAATTTCCTTTGTTATCTTTTAAAATATAAGTTTCCGGTACAGTAGGTTGTACTTTATACACTGTAAAAACTTCGTTTGTCCAATTGGGCAGGTATTTTTTAGTAAACACTCCTTTGTATTTACTAATTCGAACTTTATCATTTACATTAAATTTTCTTGGTTTTCTTTGTTCCGCTTTTGGCTGCGTATTCTTTTTAATTCGTTGTAAAACTAGTTTAGCGTTTTTCTTATTCACTTTGTTAGGTGCCATACCGATAGTTCTATGAAACTTGTTGTTGTAATCGCTTATTAATTTTGGTAAGATATCAACCCATACGTAAGAACCTCTTTTCGAAAACATTTTATACATTGCACCTTTTAAGGTTCTATTAAATCTTTCAATTATAGCTGCCTTTTTCTCAGAATTTGTGGAATAATGATTTATGTTATATTTTTTCATTAACAAGGCAAAAGGTTTATTAAAAAATTCTTTCCCATCATCAGTTTGTAAATGTTTAATTTTATTTTTACCTCTTTTTATAGCTACTTCCATAGCTTTTGTTATGCTGTTACCAGTTTTGTCTTTTAATGGCAAAGCATCTGCAACTTTAGTAAAACAATTAATAATCGTAAGTATGTATTTAAATCCTTTATTTATTTTACTATGCGGTTGCATTTCAATTAAATCTGCTTGATATAAATCATTTATTCCATTTACAACAGTATTTCGTCGTGGAAACTTTATTCTTGCAGGTTTATGAAGTTCATTAACAATCTTTTCCTTTAAGTCTGTCATGATGATTTTACTAACAAAGTCAAGTTAGTATTGAGTGTTTCTTTTTCTGCATCCGCTTTTATAGTTCAAGGTCATTTCAACATATTTTAAAAAAAGGGGAAATCACAGCGAGCATGCTGTGATTTCCCCTTTTTTTTCTTTTTTTATTTTTTTCTTTTTTTTTTTTTCTTTTTTTTCTTTTTTTCTTTTTGTTTTTACTCATTGATAGGATTGAGAGAGTAGTGGCCGAATGGTAGAGTGTGAATTTTGTCTGGAAAAATGTGTCGTTTGTCATCATTGGAGCAGAGTGCTTTTTTCACTTCTGTTACGCTGTACAGTTGATGGTTGAAACTTCTGATGGTGTTGAATTTTGCAGTTATAGTCGTTTCTTCAAATAAGCATTGCTTGTAGTGTTCAAAATTTACATTCTTCTTAAGATACAAACTTTTTACTCCCTTAGCTTTTTTAATAATATTGTTTTCTTCTTTATGCAATTGTAGTGAATACAATTTTGACATTAGTGCAATAAGTTCTTTCAGTAAAATTCCATTTGCTTCGTCTTTAAATTTTCCAAGTTTCTTTTTGTTCCGATCATTGTCATAATTTAAATGATCTTTTGGATAGTCACTAAAATCAAATTCATTTTTGTGAACAAATGTTCGAAGATCCAAATACATATCTTCAGTAAGAATCCAGTAGATGAAAGCGTCCGTGTCCATGTAGGCGATTCCGATGTTATCTCTACCGTAGAAGGCGACCATTTTGTTGTAGTGGAAATCATACATGTGGGTTTTGGAAATATCCAAGATTGACATTCCAACGTACAACGGACGATCCATTTTCACGCTTGTCTTCTTCATAGATACTGCCACAAGGTTTTCATTGATGATAACGGATGTTCCAAAGTTTGGTTTTTGTACAAGTTTTTCTAGTTTTATAGGATCTGTAATTAATTTAACATTTTTGTGTTTTCCTTTGTTTTCCAATGTTTTTCCAAATATCGCATTATTCATTAATTTAAAAAAGTCCTTTTGAAATGTTGATGTTGCAGCTGCTCTTCTTCTGATGTTTGAATCAATGTACGGTTTTAACCAGCAAGATTGGAAAAATTTTAAAACTCTATGAATTTTGGTTATACGTAAACCCAATTGGAGTGCTTGTTGAACAACCCAAAAGTGAGCTACGTATCTTTGTTTATTTTCAAGAGTCATCATTAATTTTGGATGTTTGCCAATTGGTGAAACTTCTGTTTTTGCAAGGAGCGGAAGATCGTAATGAAGATCGTGCAAGTGTTCTGGATATTCAAAGTCACAGTCCAATATGTATCCGGTGTCTCCGTCTTTTGAAATTTGTGAAATATCACCAATAGAGTCTGGATTAACCCATTCAAAGTTTCCAAAAGGAAGTGGATTAGACATGGCCCATCCGTATAAATTGTTGGCATCGAAATATCCTAAGAACACTGATGGTTTTTCTTTATCGTAGTTTGGAAGATATTTGTTGTTAGCTTTAACATGTCTAGTAACACTTTGGGTCAATCCACCTCTAACGCCCGATTCGATCATCAACACCATGTCAATATCTGTTAATAATTGAAGGTTGCACTTTGTTTCTTTTAGCATAGCTTGCCAAGCTAGTCCTGGAGAAGTATAAGAATGAAGAGGGCCTAATCCGTAAGCTTCAAAGCAAGTGTTTCTAAATTCTTCCATCACATCGCAGAGAAGGGTCACATCAAGTTTTACATAAAAGTCAGAATAATCCCCCAGAGTGTTCATTTCCAATTCGTCCCAAACTCTGCATGCGTGTTGATAGTCTTCAGGTGAAATGTCCAAATCGGTAAGTTTACTTTTGAAAGCTTCTGGTGGAGGAAGTGACGTTTCTTGAAATTTATATAGTCCATCGATGTAATCATACGGGAAAACTCCTTTCCGAAGAACCAAATCCATTTTTACTGCAGGTACAATTTTGCTTGTTTCTATTAAATTTTGTCTTCTTAAATTTTCAGAAAGTTTCATAAGACTGGAAGGCATAAATCGAAAAGAATCAACAAATCTAAGTTTAATTTTGCCCACCTTTTTTGAAAAGCTTATAAATTTTTCCATAGTTTGTGCTATAACGTCTATTTCACCGTTGTCTCTTGCTAATTCGGGAATGAAAAAATGTCCATCGTATCCGCTAAGATTGTGAAAAACCACGGGAATAAAAGATGGTAGTTTGTAGTTGATGTTACATCCGTTGCAAGCTGCACCTCTGTAGGCTCCTGTCAGATGGTCATGGTCGCGAACTTTAACTTTAGTTTCTGTAAATTGATTGTTACACAAATAGCATGTTGTTGTCGAATCATAAAGATAAATTTCTTCCGGTGTCATAGATGACATAGGAACTACATTGCTATACATTGCTTCCACTTTCCCAGCGATGTCGTATAAATCATCAACAAAGTATCGAGCTGCTTCTTCTCCACGATAGATCTTTGGTGTAGATGTCAAACCATATTCTTGAAGATGTTCTTCAGGCAGAGTGGATTTTACTATTAAACAGTAGCTGTTTGGTTTGTGAAGTTGATACTTTGTTCTGCTTGTAATTTCCTCTCCTTCTTCTTGTTAAAGTGGAAGCAATGAAGATTCAAAATCTGCATACACTACAACGGGAATTCTGTATTGTTGGATAACTTTATCAAATTTTACTTGTGATCTGCTAGGGTGTGGTAATTTAATTCTTACTTCATAGTTTCCATTGCATAATCTTTTATGTTCTGTTAACCATTCTGAACCTCCTCTTCTTAAAGGTTTGTTTACAAAACAGAAACATCTTTTACAAGTTGTTTTTGGTTGTTCACGTTTTGATAACTGTTTGCAAACTAGAGCTTCAAAATCTTTAATATATACATAATGTGAGATATCACCTTTAGTTATAAATAATAAATCAGTATGATCTCTGCGTTCGGTGGGTGTTATACGTAAGGGATAGACATTGTTGGATGAATCTAAGCCAAAGATGTTTACAGATGCTAAAGGATTTTTCTTTTCAAATTTTGATATGTCTTGAATTGAAACAGGATAAGTCATGCCTTGAAAGTTATACATATAGGAAACCTCATCGTATGCTCTACTCGGTCGTTCCACATGATCTTCTACATATTTTGCAAGCATTGCATACTTGAAACATTCAGCATTTTCATTTTGTACATTAACACAAGATTTGGTTACTCGAATCTTCCTTGGCAAAGCAATATAACTACTACCTCTCATTCCATATCCATGTTTATGAACTCTCACATCTAAGCTTGTTATACTTAACAAACTCCATCCAGAACCTCTTCCTTCATGTTCTTGTAATTTTGTTAAAAGTTCTTCAAAACAATCATCCACAATTGAGCTTATATCCGATGCAAACATGATGGTTTTGTTTTTAGTTAAAAATCCTCTTGGTGATGTTTCATTCTGAACATTTGTAAATACATTATCTAATAATATTCCAAACTTTATAAAATTTAATCTTCTTAGTTCATTCTTCAATGTTTCTGTTACTAATGTTTTTGCTTTCAATATAAATTGTGCTAGTTGCAATTGAGCATTGTCAATCTTAAAATGAGTTACTACACTGCCTGGTAAAGCTCGGGCGTATAATTCCACATCCAAAGATGGTCCGGGTGCGTATTGAATAACACTTGGTCTTAAATTTAGTTGTTGTTGATGGGTAGCCAGCATTTGATCTAATTCTTCCAAATCTTCTTCTTCTGCATTGTTTCTTGTTTCGTTGTTATGGTACACTTCTTTGTGTATTTGTAGTAAGTTTTCATTTTCAAAAGATTCTTCACAACTGATGCAGTAATACATGACGTAGGCGTGCTCTCCACAAAAGTTGCAGTAATAATAAAAACCACTCTTAAACTACCCCTATTTATAGACTACCCCCACCACTTTTTCTGTATTAAACACAAAAAGTGTTAAGAACAGTTAAATTTCTTATATTTCAAAACTCCTAAGTGTCAAGGTCAAATAATGCAAGTTTAAAAAAACATCTAAGTGTCAAATAATGCAGGTATTAAAAAAAATCTAAGTGTCAAGGTCAAATAATGGAAGTTTAAAAAAAAATCTAAGTGACAAGGTCAAATAATGGAAGTTTTAAAAAAATTCTAAGTCTCAAGGTCAAATAATGGAAGTTTTAAAAAAATCTAAGTGCTAAGGTCAAATAATTTAAGTTCAAAATAATACATATTATGCGTCGTAAGTGTGATCATCATTGCTGTTGTTTAAATATGTTATTTCCAAATCGTTATCGCTTTCATCTTCCTCCATGTCCGATGCCGGAAACAAACGTCGCCGAACAAGAGCATGTATATATTGTACTGGATCATAGTTAATTGTTACAACATGTGTTAACGGTGTTTCTTCGCCTATTGCTACTGGTACTTCCAAAATATTTTCTTCATCAGTTGTAGCATCAGACGTAGCATCAGATGTAACATCGGATGTAGCATCAGATGTATCTTCTACTGGAATCAAACTATTTTCAAAAATACTTTCGTCATCCGTTAAATCTTCTGGTTCAACCATTTTATATATTTTTCACAAATTGTACATCCAAAAGGAAAATTGTTGTCTGTTGGAGGCATTATAAAAGAAACTTGATATTGTAAAATAAATGTTGAAGCAAATGTTTGAAAATTTTTCTAAGTCCGAAAGTATTAATTATTAGGAAGTTTTACAAGTTCAATGTAAAGTAAAATAAAGAAAGAAGTGTTGTTGCCTGTTTAAACAGTTGCAAAAGAATGATAGGTTTGAAAATTTTTCAAAGTCCTAAAATATTAAATATTGAGAAGTTTTAACACTTAAAATTTTTACAAATCCAATGTAAAGTAAAGAAAGAAATGTTGTTGCCTGTTGGAACAATGGCAAAAGAATGATGAAAACCAAACCCGCAGCAAGAGTCCTGTGGTTTGGGAGGGGGTAAGCGAGGAGGGGGGATGACCTCAAGCCGAGTTGGGGTCCGGGATCTGCGCGTGTGGTTCGGCATCAGTTGCTCGCTAGACAGTGAGGTGGTAACATGTTCAGAAGGCGCCCTGAACATTTTATCATTTTTGCTGTTTGGTGAAAATATCTTGGTGTTATTTGTATAATAACATCTTGACGTAGGACTGATTAATTTTAAGGCATGGTAGTTGTTTGTGCTTGTAGATACCCTAGGGTTTGTAGTTTGTTTTTAATTTGCTGGTTTGGTAGTTAGTATTATTTTAAAATATTTTTTTTACTTACAATATATTTCTGCCTAGAATGTTTAAATTTAAAGTAATATTTTTGTTTTTAAGAATGTTATATGATATGTTTTTAATACCTTTCTATTCCAATTTCCTTTTTCCAACAAGCTTGTTGAGGGCATTCCCTCTCTTGTCTTGTACTCCTTTTTAGTTAGGGACACCTTTCAATTCCAATTTCCTTTCCTTTTTTCCTTCCATCTTTTGCACGGTAAAACCAATAATGGTAAAACCGGCTACCGCTTTTGTAGTGATTACGCTTACCAAAGCGGGTCACTTACAACCTCTATACGTGCTGGATGGGTAGTTCGCCTACCTCCGGAGTTTCGCTGGACCCCAGTTGATTTGCGCCTTATGGTGAGTCGCTGGCTCCCTTAGTGTTAGGAAATAAAAAACATATTTGTATAACATTTTTTTTAGCTTAGCGTTGTGCGGTTATGGTGAGGTGTAAGGGATGGCTTATGTCTAGCTTACACCGTAATCATTCTGTGCAGCGTTGGGCTGACTAGATATTTTTTACTTTTTAGCTCAGCGTTGTGCGCTTATGGTGAAGTGTGAGGGATGGCTTATGTCTAGCTCACACTGTAATCATTATGTGCAACGCTGCGCTGACTAACTATTTTTTTTAAACTCTAGGCAGGTTGTATTGTAAATTAGCTTATCTTCTTTTAGGTTTCCGGGGTGTACGGTTCTGTCAAACCGTACACCCCCCATTTTATTTTATTTATCAAATGACCTTGACCTAGTTATTTTCAAGGTCAATAAAAGAGTAAGCGAAAATTTCTAAGTCCCAAGGTCATTTTTATGTAAAATAGCTTTTCTTCTGTTAGGTTTTCGGGGGTGTACGGTTCTGTAAAACCGTACACCCCTTATTTTTTAAAAAAGTTCTGGATGACCTTGACCTACTTATTTTCAAGGTCAATAAAAGTTAGCGAAAATTTCTAAGTGTCAAAAGTAGGTCAACGTCACCAAAAAATACCCTATGAACGGGGGAATAGACCGCTATGTAATTCTTTTGGAACTACAAAGTGGTCTATTCCCCCGCTCCTATTTTTGTTTTTTGTTGTTGTTATTTTTACATTAACCTCACAATTTTAACAAATGAAGATATCTTTTGTGCACACTGCATAATGTTTGATTCACACAACACATCGTTACACATTTTTTACCTTTTTTTAAAAATATATAAACATTGTTCTTTTCTAAAACTGGATGATGAAGAAGAACCTGTCATGTTGCTAGATCCTAAATAGTAAAAAGTCATTCTGTTATCCCGCTTTTATAAGAAATTACCCCTCCATTGTAAATTTTGAAAATAGGTCAAGGTCATTCAAAAATACCCTATGAGCGGGGGAATACACCGCTAAGTAATTCTCTTGGAATTACAAAGTGGTCTATTCCCCCGCTCCATTTTCTTGTCTTGTGTTTAATTTGACCATTTAACTTTATCAGTTGGAGATTTTCTTACTAAATAATAATGAACATTACTGATATTTGGAATTTGAAGATTTACTGGTAATTTGAGCAAGTAGAGTTCATCACAACATCTAAGAACAACATCCCTGTTACTGATCTTTTTTACAAAAACATATTTGTGGTTTAATTTCAATCTGTTGATTTTAATTCTTTTATAGTTTTCAATTTTTTCTGGCAATTCACTTTTGGAAGGTTCAATTTTGACTTTTTTAGAAGGTTGAATTTTGACTTTTTCGTAAGGTTCACATTTTTTATGCAGTCTACACAATTTTTGATTTACACTACACAATTTCACACACCTTTCACCTTTGTTCGCTCCTTTTTTTAAAATATGAGCACATTGTTCTTTCTTAAAACAGGATTTTCTTAATTTTTGAAGTTTTTGAAGTTTTTCAGAAATTTTGTTAGGAGATTTTTTCGGTGAAGATTTCGAGTCCTTCGTAATCCATAGAATCCGAAGTGCAACAGATTTTTGTACCGTCTGCTTTAACAGCTTCAAGTACTCCACTAATACACTTCAGATTGCTATGATACGTTCTTATGTACCACAGTACTTTTTTGGCTTCGACAAAGTTGTGCACAGCACCAAAGATCATGAGGGATTCCATGGCAAATGTAACCACAAGACTACAGCACACCTTATATATATACTGTGAGCCCAAGGCTATAGCCTCGATTTTTGAGTTTTTGCGTCATAACTTTTATACCGTTGGTTTTATCAAAAAATGTTACTGGACCTTTTTTGTTTGTCTTTTGATTCCGCTTAATTTGACTACCCGCACGATAGATTTGGAGCATTTTTGTTATATCCACTGCCATCGTGTACGGCGACGCAGTTCTAAAGTTGAACGGCAACGAAATCAAGTTGGCGACCTCCCCCCCCTCCCCCCCATCAAGGTCAAGGTCAAGGTCAAGGTCAAGGTCAAGGTCAAGGTCAAGGTCAAGGTCAAGGTCAAGGTCAAAAAATATTAACCCCCCCTCCCCATCAATTGATGGGGGGGGGTCGCCAACTTGATTTCGTTGCCGTTCAACTTTAGAACTGCGTCGCCGTACACGGTGGCAGTGGATATTACAAAAATGCTCTAAACCTATCGTGCGGGTACTCAAATTACGCGGAATTAAAAGACAAACAAAAAAGGTCCAGTAACATTTTTCGATCAAACCAACGGTATAAAAGTTATAACGTAAAAACTAAAAAAACTTAACATTTTATTTTTTTTTTACTTAATATATTTCCAAATTTTATCAGGTGGGTATTCAAATTACGCAAAATAATCTAATTTACAATAAAGTCCGGTAACAATTTAATAACACCAACGGTATAATAATACATCGCGCCTAAGGGTTCAGCTGATTTGTTTATTTATACTCTCTTAAGCAGTATTTTTGTTTACTTGAAACCAGCTGGCTTTGTAAGGCCAGCTGGGTAAAGAGCGTCGTGGGTAATGTGAAACCCTTGAGAAGCGGTGTTGCCAGGTCGAAGGCCGCGGCCTTATTACTAGAGATGGCCATGGCTGTAGGCATTAAACCTGCATGGAGGCACTGAGACATGATATATATCATAGTCTTACATTATGGGGTCCCCAGATGCCATCACACCATATGTCCAAAACTGTATAAATGTATATTTAGAATATATAGATTTTTTCATATTACATCTTGATAAAGCTCGTTGAGGAAAATAATCTAAGCACCTAACTAACCACAATTTTCGGGGGTGAAAGCCTTAAATTTAAGATTGATTTTTGGATATGAAAACGGTCATCAGCCTCAAATGTAATTTCAAAAAGAAAATAAAAATTAAAAAATTTTTGAGCCTTCTAAGGTTTTTTAATTTTTTTTTGTAATAAAACCGGTGTTTGGCTGGGAATTTACTAAACGCAGTACGTTGTCTTTTAGCGAATTTCCCCTATAGGGAAGAAGCTGTTACCGTAGTACTCATGGTAACACCTAAGCCCAAGACCATGATAACTTTTCGTTTTGGGGCCCCCAGAAGCAAAAAACACTATTCGTTCGAATTTTTAGATATATATATATATATGTGTCTGTTAGCACGATAGCGGCCGCAAAAATGGTCCGATCTTAATAAAATTTGGCATGGATGTGTAAAGTAGTAATTATTCGGACGAGTTCGTAATCCAGCCCAATCGGACTATCGGAAGGGGGGGTAAAGGGGGTAAAACCCCCCCAAAAATGGGTTTTTTTAGTTTTTTACATAAAAAAATAAAAATAATCCAATTTTTGTTGGCACCATTGCATTCAGCTCAAAAAAACAAACAATTTAGTATTTTGAATCACTACTCTATGTCCATTAGTTACTGAGATATTGAAAGTGGTAAACACAGTACGTTGTCCCAATGTTAACCTTATGGGAAATAAGTAAAATTCTTTATCTCGCTTATTTCTCAACATATCCTGATAAAACTTGGTAAATGGCTTCTCCTAGTTCAGACCTACTAAATATTGAATTAAAACCACCCAGTTTTAATATACCCGTAGCAGCAAACCTGCATACTCATTCCCCATGTTATTCTTATGGAGCTTACAAAAACATGTCAAATCTCGCTATGTTGGATTGAAATACGTCGTTTTGCACTGGAAATTCGCTGAGTATGCAGGTTTGCTGCAACGGGGGTATTTCTTATAATAATGGCAGAGATATTATTTTATCTTGTGATTGGAAAATGAACTGAGAAACTAAATAGACTAGTCTCTATTCCCCCTTCTTGTCAACTTTTTAAACTAAAGATAATTTTCATATGCTATATTAGCAAATTGCATGTGAAAATTAAAAATCTCCAAGAGTGTATAGTCGTCAGTGTGAATCCAAACGAGGTATCAGGTTCTTTGGAGTAACCCAAAGCTCTGGGGGAGCTTAGCTACTTGTCGGTTGTCACCGACACACATGCTTGTTGCATGTTGTTATTTAAACATAAGTACATGGAAAATTAGTTTGTTAATAGTGGTATACTTCGAACCTAGGGCCAAAATGAGGTATAGCAGGATCAAGACCGCGTTAAGTCAGAAGTACAAATATTTATTTTCACGAACTACACAATTTATACGCTTTATATATATATATATATATATATATATATATACTATTTACCTTTTTATTTAAATAAAAAGTATTTGATTGTTTTTTAATGTTATATTGAAAACTATGATGATTTAAAATACAAGTTGTAGGTTACAAACAGATAGAACTTGGTTGTTGTGGTCATTTTGTGACGATAAAAATAAAAATCTTGTGTTTACCTTTGGATTGTCGTTGGAAAATATTCAAATATTTCTATTTATAAATATCATAATTACTTTTATAACAAATATTTTTTCATTCTGGTATAAATAGCCTAGTCTATAGATAATACTCGTTAAATATTGCTTTCTGAAATGACTTTCGACACTGAAAACCGATTACCTGATGTAATAATTCAACTTAAAAACGGGTTTTCCTCTACAAGGGCAGCTATGCTACAACCAACACTATAATGTAGTCGATGATATATTTATAATAATGCTGTAATGTAATTGGCCGTGTGCCTGTATTGAAGTATTTGCAACTAAATAAATAAATAAACCACGAGAAGTAAATGAATAACCTTTATTTCTAGCTCAAACACCTTGAACGGCCTTAAAACCCCTCGTATATTTCTGGTTGTTGTCGAAATTAAAAATACCATAATTCAGTAATTTAATACTATTTTATTTTTATATTTTTAAATTGAATCGTGTTCAGAAATATGTTTTCTTATATAATGAAGGGGAGCCTTAGACAACAGACATGTTGTAGCGAAACGAATTTAATATCCGACTAGTTTCATTTAACAGGATATGTAAAGACGAATAATTTTGATTTTTTATATAACTTTTTTCTAGCCTAAAAAGCTATTAGTCTATGACAAAAGTCGACTTTAAGCTAGCATTTAGAGAGTGACCGAGAGTTGAAGTGTGTGGCCAACGTACAGGTTATACTGACAACTGTCATAAGGAGTAGGATTTGTATAATCCGCAAACGCTGGCCATAAAATCCCGGGGGTTAGATTAAACCTACGTTGAACTTTCTGTCTTAGGACCGCATTTAAAATATGCCAAATATTTTGATTTTAATTTGTTATAGGCTGCAACTAATCTATACATAGATTTTTTTGCCGAACCCTGAATAGACTTTTAATGTTGTTTTTTTAATTTGTGAAATATTTTTGGTTTACATGACTGGTATTCATGTGGGTTTTTATTAATTTTTCTTGTGCATTTGATTGCTTATTATTTATGACGGCATTGAAAAATAGCGCATCATTGAAAAAGTTCTGAGGTTAATTCATTCATTACCTTTATATTTTAATGAATGAATAGGAATACAAAAATAAAATTAAAATAAACAGCCAACCTCTAAGCTAAAATGAAAATTTAATGTAACCTATATTCGTTGATGTATGCCATCACGGTTGTTGTGTTGTTCATTTTGACGTATGTTTTTGGGAATAAGATTGATGTTAATAAGTTATTGGTTTAAAAATGAATGAGTTTGATATTCTAGCTTCGTCAAAGACGTAAGCAGAATGCATTCGACTGCTCGCCCTTTCACTTGTTAACTCAATTACATTCTGCCCTATTTCGTCATTTACACTACATTAAACATGTGACACATGTTCACTGAATCGATTCAATAAATTAGTACTTGATTGAATTTGCATTCCCTTCATTTACTTCGTTCGCATTGAAATACGTCTAGAAAATCCAGATTAGTTGTTACGACCATTTGGGGATTAAATATTATGTATTTGGGGAGTTATTATGCATTTGGGGAGTTAAATATTTGAGTCCAAAATATATTTACATTAACCACTAAACCGTTTATGTAATATCCATAAAACAGAGAGTCAACGACCGCAGTTTTTTGATAAATTCACAATGTCAAATTCGAGGCTTAATTTATAGTTAATGTCTTCCATAATCCCGCATTCTACAATCCATTTGTAACCAATTTAGGTATCTTGCCAGACAGTACGACTAAAGTGATTGCGTTTGAAGCGTTCATTCCCTGGCAAGAGTTTACGTGAATCAAATTCCGTTAAATAATAATGCAATTTAAATAATCAACGTATTCATTGTATATACATAAATTAATTATTGATACATCAGCATCTGGTTAAAATTCTGTGATTAGTGGAGCCAGGGTATTAGAATACAGATTTTAGAATGGGAATCTAAGAGGCAAGAACAGATAAAATTCTCGTACTTTTTAGGACGTTGGTAAATGCTAAACATTCTGTGGCAATCAGTGAAGTGAAATGGCTTAAAATTGGTAACGAATATACTATGGAATATTGGCATTATACCTGCACGAAGCTGTTGGCATTATACCCGCTTGGTGGCTTTTGACGTGACATGGGACCATAACCTTTCACTGTGGGTCCCCCAAATGCCATAATACCATTTATTAACTACTTTATATAAATAAAAATAGGATGGATATATATAAAAGTATACTCAGGCACTCTAGTGGTCGCAACATTGTCCAATTTTCTTCAGATTTGATATTTAAATTGTTTCCTAGTATATCATGGAAAATTTCTTTGCGGAAAATAATCTAAGCATCCCAACCCAATATTTTGGGTTTAAGTTATTCTAATTTGAGAGTTTGAGCCATACCATTGCCCTTGCTAGTACCAGCTGACTAATCAGATACAAAAATGTAAAAAATCATCACTTTTTTATAGTTGTTTGAAAAGGCAACTCCTTCCTTGTATTCAATTGGGACTAGAAAAGAGTATATATTTTTTTAAATTGAAAAGTGTACATTGAAATTATTGAACACTGAAAGACTATTATATTTTTGCGCACAGCTGTGAATTGCTCTGCCTATTGTACATTGTTTATTAAATGGTAAAATCAATGATTTTGGAATTTCTTTTTAGTTTATTTAATCATATTTGGGTGTAAAGCCAAAAGTAATGTTTAGGGTATAAAATGGGCAGTTAAAGTCCATTTAAATTAATACCGATCTCCGTGCGAATCTGTTTAGATTTATCAAATAAGTTTACCAATCTTTATAATAAACAGACATACAGCTTTACTCGATTTCAACTTAAAAACAGGTACTGTGCGGTAGTAACTCAGCAAGCTGAGCTACCGTGTGTCATAATAGCTTCACAAGAGCATTATGAAACACATGTGGAACATAAATAATGATGCTATGCATTGTTAATTACACGTACATGATTTAATGGCCTGCATATTCTACTCGATTCATCGCTTCCTATTTAGTATGCAACCGCAAACCTTAAAGACAATAGGCCCAATCCTGGTTGTAAAATAATGTATGTATAACTAAACTGATAATAACACATTTCAAAAATTTATGTACTTTGACGTTATTACGTCTTCCGGGCGGCGATATGTGTTAAATGTATCAAGTATTTAAATATGTTGTAATTCAATGCGTTTGTGATTTCTTTTAAAACTTTAACGATTTTCAATGGATTAAATTAACTTTTTTTATATTGACTTCGTGCAGTCGAAACCTGCAAACGAACCTGTTAAATTAAAACCAATTCCGGAAGGCTTTAACATGAACAAAACATGGTTGTTCCTTAAAACGCCTCTTTACATTTTTTGTACACATATTTGTACCTCTTGATCTACAAATATATATTTCCGGTACCACCTTTGAATTTGCCAAAAATAAAAGAATAAATAAATTAAGCCTGACGGTTTGTAGTTAAATGGTGGTTTTGTAAAATGAGTTTCTGAGAATGTGATTCAATAATGCCAATGAACCTGCAAATTTAACCTAGTATGGCTTTACATGTATATATTACACCTACACAGTGCCAAAACCGGGATGTAGGCATCAACTGAGTAAAAGAGGCGGACCAGTAAATTATAGCCACTTAATGAGAAATTTTAGCAGATTTTATTAGAATATATTTACATTGAAACGTTTAAATTAAACTCGATCTCTTAAAGGATCGATTTATAATCTTTCTAAAGCTTTACGTTAGCCTTATTCTTGATCCAAGCAATCACTGGCTTATTTATTATAACCCTATCATTAAATCGTCCTCTTAAAGAATCCTCCGTGAAGGCAATTTCCTTTCAACCGGGAAAACGATCAAAGTAAACTTTAAACGCCACAGAGTAATCTTCTTATTGAAATTAATTCCATTTACTCCCTCAGTTACATAGTGAGTTAAATTTTACGGCGAGAGCTACTGGAAAATATGCAGTATTCATAGTGTTTGTATATCTTGCATTATACAAAACGAAGATTTACATCCACAAGAATATAGGATGATGTACATAATCAAGTTTAAGTTATTGGACATGATAGCCTCATTTAATAAAAAAAGCGAGGAATGCGTGCAAAATACCGTGAGTTGACAAATACCTTTACAACCTTTAAATCCTGTATATAATCACACGTACAACCTACACATTTTTTCGGAGGATTAGGTGGAGGATTTAGATTGTTAGCTTGATAATTTTGTTTATATTTTTTTATTATTTAACAAACTGTTCTTAATTTTACGCTATGTCTGCAAAGCTTATACTTGTTTGATTAAAGTCTCTACTTAAAATGTCATAAGGAGGAGATTTTATTTTTAAAGGGAGCTAAAAGTAATTTTTTGATTGAAAACGTTTGAGCAACAACGATTATCCTACTTGGCGGAATCTGAGTACTAGGTTGAAGTCGATGCGATACATCAGAGCCTTGAAAGCTAATGTAGCGGATATCACTGTTTCTTAGATAATAAAACCTTGTTTCAAAAGTATCTATTTTAATATTATAAACTTTAACAGGTAGAATATCTTTTTCATACGGATTAAGTTAACATGTTCATTACACTTATTGAGGACTTAGAACTATTTGTATTTTGTCATATGAAGAGAATAAAAAAAAAACACGTTAATTTTTTATCATATTCTTTTAGTAATGTTTTATTATATTAATCACTATATTCTTATGAAACTTTTTGGTAATATAGCTAATTGAGAAACTTCAACGATCAAGTAAGTTAGGTTGAAATAAAACATAAGAATTTTTCTAGTCCTCAGTCTTTGGTCCTCCCAAGAATACTATCCATTCATTCCATGATCATTAAACATGTAAAAATCACTATAGAAATTCAAGGTTTAGTAAAGAAAATTTATAAAGAAACCAATGTATTTATAGACGTTTATAATGAAAAACTAAAAAATATATATATCACGAATTTAGTAGAACAATATGTTGAATCCCTGTCGATAAAGTTTCGGATACACGTTTCATCATCATACATCTAGAAATCAAATATTTGGACGCTTTCGTGATTATAAAATATTTTATTAAAAAGTGAAAGCTTTATCTCTTTTATCCTATCTGATTGTTCAGCTGTTACCGCTAGCGTCAGAGCCAGCTTAGCAGACTCTAAACGGATTTGCTTCCCGCCTAATGATATCTATAGTGGATTGCACTTGTGTTATTTGTTGCTAAGCTTAGTACTGATATGAGTAAACCCTATTTTTTACGGCTTTCAAAAGCCAATGGTATGAAATAATTTTACATGGTATTTTTTACTGAAAATGCTGGTAAAATAAATTTATTTATTATGACAATTATTATGATTGGGAAAGTACATGGAACAAAATGAAAATGAGTCTAAAATATTATAAGGAAACCAATATTATTCCAAGAGTTATTACAGCTTTGGCAACTGTGTTGGTAACTAAGAGTCAGCTATGCTCAGACTAATGAGGGGAAAGGTAAAACAATTCCGAATTTGTAAGGAATGTAAACCACTTTATTCCACTCAATATGAATTCTAGAAGTACCGGTATGCCATGTATTTTGATTTAGTTTTAAAATTAATTAAGTTTCTTTTGGGCAAGTATCATAAGTAGAACATGTGAAATAATAGTTCACGTGAATGTCCATTGATAGAAATAGCATATTTCATTACTAGTACCGAAAGTGGCACTTTCCGGTGCGCGCCCAAGTTTCATGTGTGAGGCGGAGCGGAACACAGGAATATCGAATTTCACGTGTGAGGCGAAGCCGAGCATGTGAAAGTGTGTTTCACGTACGAGGCGGAGCCGAGTACGGGAATAATTGGAGCAAGTGCCGGAAAATCACTTTCGGTACAAGTTATGAACGGTACTTTTCATCACGACGCAAAAATACACACAATGCTGAAGAAGAAACCTCAGTAAAATGCAAACTATTATATTTGTTAATTAACATTTTTTATAATAACAAATTTACTATAATAAGCCTACATAACAACGTAAAAATTAGAAGTTCAAGGTTATTTTGAGAGATTTTAAACATGCGCTATAATAACAACACAGCAATACTCATTTATACCTATTCCTGTTTTCGGTTTACATTGTTGAACAATAAGAACAGCTGATTTAAATTGTAAGAATAAACGGCAAAGCGACGTCAGAGCGCGTAGCGGGCAAATGGAAAACTAATTGAGAGCAAGGGAAAACAAATTTAGAGCAAGGGAAAATCAGCTGATCGTTTTTCCCTTGCTCTAAATTAGAGCTTGGGAAACGATCGTTTTCGTTGCTACCAGCTGACATCGAAAGTAGCTACTTTCGGTACGGAGTGATAAAAAGATTTTTTTCTCTCATCAATAGAAGCTTCAAGATCACAAATAAGACATGTAAATGAAAAACCTTTTTTAATGATTACTTCTTATAATAACAAAAAAGGCTAAATATGAGAAAGTTTAGTTAGAAAAAAATAGAAGGGAAAGAGATTTGCAAGCTGGAGGGTTGTAAGTTAGAACAAAATTAATGTATGAGAAAGGGTCATTTACTTATATTTTAACCTGAAACAATGTAGACTTTCTTGATGACCGCTCCAAGTAAACATTCATTAATTAGGGGTTGAAGAGTTATTAGTAGGTTGGGCTGGGCTTTTATGCGCAATTCAGAATCCTTTTAAATTCTATTAAGTAAAATAATAATTACAAAAAGTGAAAAAATATATAAATAATCTACATGTGTAAATATAGCCAATGTTGATGAAATTGGTTATTTTACTAAATACACAATGCTCTAAGTTAACTCTCATAATAGTAGTGTTGGTTCATACAGGTTGTTTCCTCACAGTCAGAGTCAATAGATTCTGGTCGAGAACTTGAAGTTGATCTACCTGACTTAGACGCCTATCAAATCGTATTGACACAACCCATCGCCTTTGATTGCATCGATTTACCTAATAACTCACTCGCAAAAACCGTTTACAAATCCTACCTCCAGCGAATTGATGCTCAAAATATTGTAGCCACATTAATTATTTTCAACAAAACAAATTAAAAAAAAGAAGAATGCTAGACTGTTGCTGAGAAATATCATTGCAGCGTATTTTCATACGTAATGAATTAAAAAAATAAGGTATGTGAGTTTTTCTTTCAATAAATCGAACTGTTTACTTTATATTTCATTATTTCCCAATAATTCAAGTAATTTAAAGCACGGTTCGTATTAATATTTTGGTCAAATCAAAATATCTGACATCCCAGGTAGCACGCAAACGTGTTTTCAACGTTGAAAATAGGTTTTTACGGGCGAATAACCGTTACGCGTTGAATTTTTCAACGTTATATTTTCAACGGGTTTTCAACGATTGAAAATAACGTGTTATCAACGTTTAATATTTCAAAATATTCAACGTTCTCGAGCTTTTTCAATTAATTTTAATTACTCAGCTACAAACATTATTATCCTAATTTTTGATATAAATTTAAGATGACTTTTCCCTCCAATATCAATATTTGCGACTCAGGCGTCAGGCGATGCATGCGCGCGCAACCTTTGACGTCCTCTGCGCAGCCCAAATTTCTAACCTTCCTTTGTTTTGTGATTCGACCGCGCTATTGCAACTGAGCAGCTTAGTGACTTCGAGTGTCCTTGTACTTGTGTTTTGTGTCCAACTCTCTGGTGTTTCTCCGTCTTCTTACTTTGAGGTAAGTTTAAAATGGCGAATTTATATTAGGATATTAAGCCTAAGTATGAAGTCCTTTTTGCGTTTTAGAACGAGATAATTATGAAAGTTGGCTAGTAATTCTACTTGCTCATGTTGTGCTACCCACAATGGCGGCAAGGTGAAGATTCCTATGAACTTAAAAATGAATGATATAGCTTTATTATTAAACATTTACTTGTGCAGTTTTATAATGCTTAGGTAAAATTATCCGTAGATAAATTGGTATCTAGGCTTAACATGAGGACCTGCCTTATCATAAATTTATTGGATATAGGCCTACACTATTTTAAATCTAGGCTAGGCCTACATGCATGGTGTTTGAAAGTATTCTATTTCATTTCAATAATCCAAAAACTATTTGCAAAACAGATAGGCTACCAGTCCCCTCCAAAAATGTGGAGGAACCCTAAAAATCTAGCCTAAGGCAAAATGGATTGGCTGAGCAAAACCCATAGATATTTAGCTGTCTAAAGGCTTTATCAGGTACAAGTTCCGTAGAAGGTGCACGCTTCACCTGACTATTTAGAGTAGTCCCTTATTTAGTTTGTGAAGGCAGTGTTATCTCCAGTCTTATAACAATATATCCTCCTTGTGCGTAGCACTTTGTTTACTCCGCCGTAATTCCAGGATCGCCAACATTGTATGAAAACAAAGGAAATAATCACCGTGCTTGAAATAGCAAATATTTAACTTAGGCCTATGTGAAAAAGTGAATTACTTTTACTATTGCCCGTTTATTTGGTGGTGCTCATTTTGGTGATGCCCTGAGTGGCGCCGTGGGCATCACCAGTGGCCGACAAGTGGCACGGCTGCAGCAGCGGCCCTCCAAGCTTTTAGAGAAAGGAAACTTAATCTGGCCAAATTCTAATGGTAACTATGCATTCCCAATGTGGGAAATTTGCAGCCGGACCAAGTCGTTGACAATCGATTGTTTCCGACCCAAAAACCTCAGTTCCCACTGAATCCCTTAGGTAGTAATGTGAAGTAAATCGATGAAATATCTAGATGTAGAGAATATCGGTATATCGTTTGTATTGGAGTTTGACTATCGATCGTTCCCCAACTGATAACCCCGATTCCCACCGAAATGGGCCTACCTAGTCAGGTCAGGTGAAGTGTGCACCTTCTGCGGAGCTTGTACCTGATAATTAAGTTAAGGCCTCTAGACCAATGTTTCTCAGCTGGTGCTACGCATACCACTGGGTGCGTCGCACTGAATGCCTTAACTTTCTCAGTATCTGTTTTGATCGTAATATGTCAATATCGTACCATATTTCAGGAAATATTGTTACTCTTTTATTTTAAGAATAATTCCTTTTACAGAACATTTTTGCAGTTAAATGTTCTTTCCATTAAAATATACTACCAGTTTTACAGTGTTGATTCGGTTGTATTACTATAATTGTTAATTGTACAATTTACTAACCAAACGTATTTTCTATTTTCAACGCAAAGTCTAGTTATGTCGGATCTATTGTATAAATTTATGTAATATGCTGAAATATAAGATTATTGGTGAAAATACAATATACATTGACTTTGAATGTGTTTGTTCATGTTAATTTTTCAACACAGTATAAAAAATTGATAAAGGTCCAAATAAAAACAGCGATTATTTTTCCACGTGTACCTAAATAGGCATTTACACATTAACGGAATTCATATTCAAATTTTTACTTTTTTTGACAAATTGACTTTAAAATTAAGCAGAGCAGAGTTGAGATGAACAAGTAATATGTCAAAATGTTCTTATAATCAAAATACGATCAAAAATGTACATTGACAAGTAAAATAAAATAAATCTAGCTGGAAAAAACCGCCAAAGGGTAACTGTAAACATTGTTGGAGGGGCTCCCTCAGTGGTGGGAGGAGGGGGGCCCTTGCGATGGTACGCCAAAATATTGTAAACGTGGTAGATGGTACGCGAGCACCAAAAGGTTGGGAAACACTGCTCTAGACATCTAAATATCCAACTGGCCCAACTGACCTAATTATAAATAACGCATCTCGACGTCAATGTCCAATTAGGGGGGCTAGTTTTGGAGTTGGTCGAGATTAGGTAGTGTTAGTGAGTAAATTAGCATTGTTGTCGGCTAAGTTATTTTTAAAAGTTCCAGTTAGAAATAAGTTAATTTATAGATTCAACTTGATAAAATGAGGCCACAAATGTGTTTAAAATAATTTTGCAACTGTCTGTAATTAAGAAAGATGTCCTCGCACGCTGGAGTACCAAGTATGCCGGAGCAGCTTGTAACACAGTGTGTCAAAAGGCTTTCTCAAGAGTTTTTGGGGAGCATATTTTGATTCATATGATTTGTTTACATTTTAATATTGGTGATATTGCGGAGTGTCTCGTCCTAAAATTGTTTGGCCCTGCGGTACATGAAATGGAAGAACTAACCTTGTAAAAATTATCGGTTAAAGTATAATAGGCTTAAATATGACTAGAAATAATCTGTTGAATTGAAGTTAAAATATCTTGTTGTAAATATAAATGAAAACATAATATGGTTTCATTAAGGCCAGGGCTACAGGCAGATATAAGGCCCTTCTATGACTGATTTTGAATTAATGTTTAGGCCTACTGTATAGTGAAGGTTCAAAAGTTTATTTACACTTGGTATCAGATATACCATAGCCCAATGTTAAGATAATAAAATACAGTGCTTGATTTGTAAAAAATTGAGGTACCGGAACTGTAATTTGCCAGTTTGTACATAACCCCCCCCCCACTTTTATCATTCTTCCGCTCAACAAAGTATTATTTGTCTATGTGAATAATTAGGTCGACTTAAAAAGTCAAATTTGATATAACTTAAATTTTTGATAAGTAAATTTAAAACTGATAAAGCGTTATTTTACTAAAAAATTCTATATTTTTTATGACGCCTTGTGCGAGTATTCAGGTGTTTTTAGCGATTTCAATATTTGGCTTAACTCAAGACCAGACAAAAGAGCGCTAATTTCAGGCCGAAACTCCGCGCGTAATTTCCGTACACTTAAAGCATTTGTTATTTTCGGTAAGATTAATCCAGCCGAGTACACGCTATTGTCTCTTCCGACAAATACTCCGGCCTGTTACACATTTTCCTCTCTTATGGCAAAATCTCCAGCCGATCATACGCGATCGTCTCTTACGACAAATACTCCGGCCGATTACACACGATCCTATCTCGTGGCAAATTCTCCGGCCGATTGTATTTAGCGGCAAATTATCCGTCCAATTACACGCGATCGTCTCTTGCAAAACATACTCCTGTCGATTACATACGATCGACTCTTGTGGCAGAAAGAGGTCCTGGAACGCCGTTCCGCCGCAAATCAAGCACTGATAAAATATGAACCAAGAGTGAATATAAGGTTTTGCTTGTAAATTTTATTCAAATAAATCAATTCTTTCTTTAAAATTATTTATGTCAACTACCTAAATTTAACCTCCTGTTAGGCAGATATTACAACAGATGAACTTGTTTCAGGTGGCAAAATAAGATGAAAGATAGTTAATGATTTTGGAAATGAACAATCATGGATCGGAAAAAGAATCGAACCAAATTGATTTGTAAAAGACAGTTGAAAAGAAATGTGGCAAGGGCAGTTTCGAACTTTTTTTCACAAAATACAAAATCAAAGGCGGATGATATTTCAGTTAATAATATTTTGCCTAGGCCTAACAACTTTAATTTTACTACGAGTGGTCATCAACCTAATAAAACCCCCTTAGTGGAAAACCCGAATTATGTTAGGTTGCAAGATAATGCAGGTATACCAAATAATGAGGTTTCGCTGGAAAGTGATAATAGTTCAGTAGACGATAATTTGAGTGTGATTTCTTCAGGCGTAAGTTCAAGTACAACCTTTGAAAATGTGCCTTTAAAAGATAAATTACATGTTTGGAGTGTCCAAAATAAAATCACCTTAAAAGCACTATCTGAACTTTTAAGTATACTTTCTCTTCACCTACCAGATTTGCCACTCGACGCAAGGACTTTGTTAAATACACCACGAACGACTGAAGTCATAGAATTAGAAAATGGCAGTTACAGTCATATTGGTTTACAGAAGGGTATTTTATTACGAATGGCCCAAGGGTTTAAAAACAATAATTTGGATGAGAACTCTGCACAAAAAATTGCGGTTGACATAAATATTGATGGCATACCTCTATACAAAAGTGTGTCACAAGACTGTTGGCCTATCCTTGGTAGATCACAAAGTTTAAACGATGAAAGTCCTTTTGTAATCGGCCTGTTTTGTGGTTCTGGGAAGCCAGAACCTATTTGACAAATATTTGTGTAGTTTCATCACAGAAGTGAAACATATTCAAGAGCAAGGAATTGAGTTTAATGGCATAAAATATACGTGTATCATCAGGTATTATTTGTGTGACGCTCCAGCTCGTGCGTACCTAAAGCAAACTGTAGGCCATAATGGTCGTGTAGGTTGTGAAAGATGTATTCAGGAAGGTGTATATATTGATCACTGCATGACATTTTTGGAACTTAATTCTACTTTGAGAACTGATGTAACATTTGAAGAACAGCGATTTTCTGACCACCATAAAGGATTATCTCCCTTGCAGGCGTTAGGAACCAAGTTCATAACTCAATTTCCCTTAGACCCAATGCACCTAATATATTTAGGAGTTGTAAGGAGATTTATATTTTCTTGGGTATATAAAGGAAAGCACACTACTAGACTTTGTGCAAGAGATATAACGATTTTGTCCGACAGATTGACTATGTTAGGGAAACATGTTCCCAGGGAGTTTTCACGGAAATGCCGTTCTTTGAAAGAAATTAAAAAGTGGAAGGCCACCGAATTCAGGCTTTTTGTTTTGTATGTCGGACCTGTGGTTTTAAAGGATGTTCTTTCTTCTGAATTGTATAACCATTTCATGCTGTTGCATTGTGCTTTAACCATTTTAACAAACGAGGAAATGTGTAGCCGTTTTCTGCCATATGCAAAGGACCTCATTAAAAATTTTGTTGAACACTGTAAGGTTTTGTATGGGTCTACAATGCTTGTCTACAATGTACATAGTCTCCTTCATATTTGTGATGATGTCGAAAAATATGGTTCGCTTGAGAAGTTTAGTTGCTTCCCATTTGAAAATGCACTAGGTGGCATCAAGAAAATGATAAGAACTCCATCAAACCCTCTACAACAGTTGGTTCGAAGGATTGCAGAGAGAGAACTTGATGTTCATGAATTAATTAGGCCTCCCACTGAAGTTATTTTGAAATATGTACATGAAAGTGGTCCTACCTTTCCGGGCAGAGAAGCTGTTCCCCAGTTTAAAAGAATTGAACTGCCGGGAGGTTATATTCTTGATTCAAGGAGCCCTAATAACTGTTGCCAGATGAAAAATGGTAAAGTTTGTATTATAAAAAATATTTTATCTCATGAAAGTAGAGATATAGAGTTTGTTGTTCAAGAGTTTGCACAAAATAAAGATTTATATTCATATCCGTGCAAATCAAACAAGTTGGGTTCAACTGTGGTATTGCAACTTACGGGAATAAAAGTGTACAATATTGACAGCCTTAAGTGTAAATGTACACTTTTACCCATAAATGATCATGAATGGGTGGCAATACCTCTCATCCACACGGTATAGAAAACCATATTGCTGAAAGTAATTCACACCCCACTTAAATATAAATCAAGAAAAAGAGTACAGTAAGTATAAGTGTGTCATTACTACTATACTTGATTGCTATGAATGTAAAAAACATTATAAATATTATATAAAAACCACTGGATCGACTAATCTCCTTCTGAGAGTACATTTTGAAATATTAATATTCATTTAATGGATATAAAATTGTTCCTGGGTGGAAGCAATACAAAAAGTTACATCGAATTAAAATTTAGTGAAATATTAAAACAATATCCCGCTTCTAATATGAATATTTTGCTCTACAATAGTGCGGTATTGAGTCTAAAACGACTTAAGAGGGTTCCCTACCTACCCCAAAATATGCCTAAAACACGCTCCACGCGGTGTCATTTAACGCCTGTAGTTTTCAAAATAAAATTTAATTTATTATACTATTTCAAAGATAAAGAGTTGTAGAATGTTAATTGCAAATCCAAATTGTTTATATTTGCACATTCTGAAGATACATTTCGTTGAAGTTGACCAACTTTACCGCCACGAATCTTTTGAATGAGTGACTATAAACGATTTTGGAGAAGCAATAAACACTCTACGACTCTTTATCTTTACAATGGTATTTCCAAAAAAAGATTATTTTTATAATTGAAGACGCCGCGTTTACCCCTGCGCTGCCTTTCACGGCAAATATTTAACATGGGCTCTTATGGAGCCGAGGTTCCAAAAGTCGCCGCTAGTGTCACAGAAAAAGGAAAACTGCCGTAGGTAGGGAACCATCTTAATATTTATTTTAACTTTATAAATTTAACTGAGTCTATAAATACAATACTCTGCTCAATTTTCATCAAACAATGTCCATTAGGCCTATTCTTTTCAAATAACATAAAAAGCTGGATGTTAATCAAATTTTTTGTTTTAGGTATTTTGCACAATGTCTTACAGCGTTGTAGAATTCACCGAAACTCAAGAAGTAGAAGCCGTTCCATCTAAATGGCTTTACAGTGGTAACGGAGCTCTGCAATGCCACTGGCCAGCCTACAAGGCAAATCGTTTAAGAAAGGCGGTGGTTTTAGAAGAGGAGCCAGTTGGGGAATGTTGGGCTCTCTATGACGTCAAAATTATAAAGGCATTTAGTAAGTCAGCATTTGGTAATCTCAAAACTGTAATTCCCTTCTAGAGCAGTTAAGCTTAGTACAGGGGTTACATGCAATTTAATAATAAACTTTAACATCTGCTTTAAACATCAAATTAAAATTACAAAGAAAATATTTAACATGTGGTACTTTAAAAACCGATAAAATAAATCCAAGAACTAATTATATGTACAAAAATGTTACTGTCCATAACAAACTTAATTAATAGGTTTCACATTTTCAAATCAATTATTGGCACAGTTAGGGTTGGTCAGAAAAATCAAAGTGCAAATGAGGCTTTTTAATACAAATTTGAAAATACATGGCAAATAATATATTTGTTTGTTTACAATTTGAACAAAATAATTTAATAAATTGAGGTCCCCTGTAAGCATTGAAGTATATGCAGGAATACTAAAATCATTATAAGTATTATAAGTTAATGCTTATTAAGTATTATAAGTATTAATATATGAACAGAAGACAGATTTTTTATATCCTCTACAATGTTATTATTATGGAGAAATTTTTGTTATGCTCATTTTAGGATTTAAGTTTTACTTCATTTGAGGCTTTGTCAAAATTTTTATTTAATAATTTGCAATTTCCTGAGCATGCAGGTCTGCTGCAACATATTTTGGTGTATGGTTGTCAATTATCACAAAATGAAGTAACATTTCCTGTTTTCTCTCTTGTCTTACAGACACTTATGAAGAAGCAAGAGCCAAATTGAACTTGGCTGAAAACACAGATAATTTGGAATCAGAGGCAGCATCAGGAAGCCAGAAAGAAGATCCTGGGGTACGATCTTCTTCCAGACAGAAAAAAATTGTTCGGAAGAGGATTTTCTTGCCTGCTTCAACCAGCGATGAAGAAAGTGAGGGAGACTCTTCGCCCATCCGGAAAAAAATTGCCCTGCTGCCATCAATAGAATTCCCAGATCACCTCACAAAAGGTAACAATGGTCTTGTTTAGTTACTTTAATAGTAAAGATTTTTCCTATGCATTTAAAATATGTTAAACACCTTCTCTGTGTAGTATGGGTATAGGCCTACCTATAGTTGCAAAATTGTTCCTGCGACGCTCATTATGGGTCTGCCTGTACACATAACACACAAAATCTTCCACATTAATGTGCACCAGTGTGGCGCCCAGGAACAATGATTCGTGCAATGATTTGTGGCCAGCATGTAGCTACGAATGCGGGCTTCATTTTGGTTATAAATTTCCCCGTAAAATTTCTCCTGGCAAAGTTTTAAAACCAACCATTTTGTCCCGTTTTTCTAGGATTTATCGTCCTATTTTGGTGATATCAGCAGACTGGTGCAATCCAGGCAGTGCTGCTATCTGTGGGTGTTCCAGTGAACTACGTCCACTCTCGTGGTTATGCAGGACCATCATCCCTAGTGTTTTGTGTTCAGTCAAACGGAAATAAATCGGGTTCGCTGATCCGTTGCCTCGCACCGCTCTCACCTTATGAACCCCCGCCATTGGGTGGCCCGCAGCAAATGTGTTAAGAGTCTTCTGTTATAAAGATTTAGAGAAACTATTGAAATTTATTTTATGGTTTAAGAGAAAAATGTACCTCATTCTATATTTTGTAGTTCTTATTGAGACTTTTCTTGTTTTGTTTCAGATAATTCGGTGACCATTGATATTTCTTCAACCGACCATACTTCAACAGACACACTCCTCCTGACACCAAGAAGTGTCCCCCCTACTTTAATAACACCTACTCGCCAAGGAACCCTGGGACTACCCACCATCCCGAATGGCTCTGGTCCCAGTCAAGCTTGTTCAGTCGAGTCAACAGGTAAGTTCATAAAGTTATTCACTTGTTTAAATTAATTAAAATGACACACTAACCTAGGTAAAACTTGTACAACTGATACATCTACAATTGACTTGGTGTAGTTGTATAGAGTGTTGGTGGTGGAGGTTCCTATAAAATGAAAAATAACGTAGAAGAGAAGGCCCTTGCAGGTCATGTACATATTTTGTTACACTGCAAAAGGGGTTGGAACTACATAACAGACTGTGTCAGAGGGGATAGGGATATACTTTCCAGGGTGGCAATTGTGATTTATCTCTTTTTTTACCACTGGCGTGGCAGTTTTTCTTAGTTGGTAACACATAAATTCATGACCGAGAATCCGTGATTGTGGCAGATAAGTCCCAAACACAAACAAAGGTATCTGGAATTCACCGTTACCTGCAATCTTTTTGCAATTGTTTCATCCTTAAGCCCCCTGATGCATTGGCAGAAGAAGTATATGGGGGTAGATGCACATAGTCGCAAGGGCGGGGTAGATTAGTCATCTCTTATGATTCCTTTACAAATCCTACTGCGTTCATGAGTTGTATGACTTTGCATTTCAAATTTTTTAAGAGATTTTTAAGGAATGTATTGTAATTGCTTAAAAACAATCCCTCTAGTATAAATAATTACTCATAACATAATAGTTAGAAATGAACATGGTCATCACCCAATTCACAGTTGACTAAAACCATAGCCATCTCTAGTAACAAGGCCGCGGCGCAACTAAATGGCAACAGGGTGCCTAAGGGTTCAGCTGATTTGTTTATCCATACTCTCTTATGGCACTATCTTTTGTTTACATGAAATCAGCTGGCTCTGTAAGGGTTTTTACCATGTAAAAAACCATACTAAAGACATCCATGCTAAAAGTGCTAATACAAAAAAATTTACTTGGTTCACTTTCATTGCAAAAATTTACATGTTTTTTATTTGCAGATTTCTTAAGCAAGATAGTGGAGCAGCTGCAGTCAGTGATTGCTGTTCAGGAGCAGCACACCATCTTTCTAAATGAGCTGCTGGTGAACTCTCGAGTGACCCTAGACGTGGGTGTCACCGAGAGGCCAGCAGACATGCCGACTCTGCCTCTGCGGAACGCCAATGACTTGGAAGCATGGGAGACATTCATCAGTCTGAACCAAGCTAACTATGCCTATGCTGTAAGTATTTAACTGGGGCTCAGTTCAATGTAATATTCCGGTTAAGCAGGGTTTTAGTTGTATTTTTATTTACATTGTTACTGACTTGCTGCAGCGTTTTTACTGGAAGTATTGGTTTATCACTCCCTCAAGATTGATAAATGTCAAAACAGCAAAAGAAGCAACAATGTGTATATACGTGAGATAAAAAATATAGCTCATATCCTGACAGGCAATTGGTTAGAACTGCTTGGACTTAAAGACTCCAAAAATACATACATAACTCTCCATACTTAAAGCAAAACAAGCTAGAGCAGAGAAAAGACCTGGGGGCCCTCACCACTGAGTGAGCCTAGGGGCCCAAAAGTCCTAAATCCGGCCCTGGGTGTTCTATGTTTTGATTTCAAATTTTGTGGACATTTGCCATTGTCACTGAATAGTAAAAAATAGTTTCTCAACGTTTCGGGATATTGAATCCGTTCCCGTCTTCAGTTGTTAAAGAACGTAGAACATTTATGTTCCAAAATTGTAACAAGTAAGCTCTATTTAATACTTTCCAACATTAATATGTGAAATCAAAATTTTTGTAACACCACTTGTGGTATTTTCTTTGTTTCAGTGCAAGTTATTGAGCACCGTAGGTGGAGGCAGTGCTGCCCATGCTACAAGAAGAATGTTAAAGCGGCTTTTAACTTCGGAATTCGCTCAGTCCTTCAACTGGGCAGGGAGAGCCCCGAAAAAGCCTTTTAAGGTTTTGAAGACAACATCCCTCATCTTTGGTAAGACATTATATATGTGTGTATGCAACTAAAATGTTTGATTTTTACAGGGGTTTGGTGGACATATTAATTATTGCTAGTAGTGTCCGATTTTTCTCGGACCGAGCTTGATTTTTACTCGGCCCGAGTTATCTTAATCCGGTTATCCGGTGCAGATATTAAGTGATCTTAATCGGTTCGAGTCTACTCGGGCCGAGCTTGTTAGTCAGCTAGTGCACTCAGATTGAATTTTTAAACGTATCCATTGTTAAATCCTTTCAAATAAAAATTTGTACCCGAGAGAATATCTCTATCCAACTAACTCGGACCGAGTTGTTTACATACGAGGTACTCGGATGCATTATTGTTGCGATCCGAGTAGCGTCCAAGTGATGCGCGTGCATCGTCCGAGTTAACTCGGTCCGAGAATAATCTGACGCTACTCAACCCGCCTTAAATCTTGTTATTCATATTTTTTGTGTTATAAAACTGTCAATTATACTCAATTTTTATCCTCGAGTCAACAGTGCTGACCATTTTCACTACTGGTTACACATCAAAGTGATCTTTTTAATTGTTAATGCTCGTATTTTAAGAGACAGTTCAATTGGCATAAATAATTGTAAAATTTGTCATACACTTGAACGTGTCCCCCGTATTTCCCTAGGGTATATGTACTTATTTTAACCAATCATTGAATATTTTACAAGAAAAATATTTATTCGGAAACATATTCTTATTAACATATTGTAAATTTGTTTATCATTTTAATATTTCTTATGTATGTTCAGTTATAACAAACTATTAAATAAACTGGAATCCAGGTATTTGAAGAGCTTCAACCAAAAATAAAAAATATTTCCTTGAATTTAATTGACTCATTATTTATCCATTACCAATCTAAAAAATTGGCTGTTCATGGTATTTTGTTATAGTTCACGCATAAAGATTTCTACCATTTAAAGATTGTGTGCGGAGAGATGGATAAGGAATGGATAGAGCAAGATAGATGATTCCTAAATTTGTGTCATTGGCTGCAGCCAACTTTTTTATACCTGTTTGGTTTCTTATTGGATGATTATATTTGGGTCTTATTTTCAAGTTGCTGTACTGGTCAGTTCAATGCGTGAAGGGCTTTAGAGGAAGAAAATATTAGGTTTAGGTTTTATGTCTTGGGTAAAGATTTGTGATTATTAACATTAAACTGTGAATCATGTGACGTATATCAGTGTCTCCTCTGCTCAAAAAAACTGTCTGTGGCCAAGGTACTAATGTTATTTATTATGTTTCAGATGCAGTAAAAAAAACCATGAGTGGGGGGAATACTGTGGGAATTGAGGGCCAGATAGAAGTGGCCATCAAAGATTGGCTGAAGTACGCCGCAGTGAGGGTTCTTTCTTCAGAGAAAAGAAAACTGAAGGACTAATTATGTTGTATATTCTATTAATAAGTTTTATCTAATTAAATAATTTTTAAATTTTCCAAATGTTTTCCTTGTTTTTTTAGCCAAAAACCCTTGTAAATGAACAGGAGAAATTTCAAAATATGTAGGATGGAATTTTTATCTTGATTAGTGAGACAATATGTGTTTACTTACAATTGATGATTTCTATTTACCATATAATTATTACAACATCAGTGGCCGAGCGCCAATACCTATCAAAAAACCTATTTCAATATTTTTTACTCTGAAAAACTCTTAGGGACTCTATGCATGAAGCACCCAGCTGGCCTAGCTCTAGTGTAATTAAATTACTTTCAGTAACACCAATTAATTTTATTGTTAATTTAAATTTATTGATCATTGTGACCAACGGTTTCTAGATGATATTCACACCAAAAATAGTACTGAATATGATTCTTAAAACTTGGTACAAGTATTATATACACTATTAATATTATATTTCATGTAAAACTAGACATTTCTAGCACTTACCACTTAAACATGGATGCCATTTAAAACTTTAAAAAATCTCAAAAATAACTTATAACCTGTAAATTTTAGCAGATTTTTTCAAGAGCCATTGAAGATACACAATTTTATGCAAAGCAATGATGATTGTCAAAATTGATTGAGTAATTAATTGTTATTGGGATTTTATTGGTAAAATCTTCAATTACCCAACTGATCTTTATAATCTTCAATCATATCGCTCATCTGCTGACAAGAAAGTTCAATCTTTTTTGTCACAGGCTATGGTGGCTGAAATTTGGATTTGAACATGTAGAGTGGTCACCATTTTTACATGGTAGATTATACAAATGTGTAGTTTCATATGAAAGTTGACTTAATGTGATGTGTGTACCATGTTTTACCGTTAAAAATGTGTTTTTCTACGTCTTTTAAATGCTTTTTCAAAGTTTAAAAATATGGTTATTTCAATGTGTTTTCAACGTTAATTCAATGTTTAAAAAAATGGTTATTTCAACGTGTTTTCAACGATCATTCAACGTTTTAAAGTTAGTTGTTTCAACGTGTTTTCAACGTTTATTCAACGTTTAAAATAACGTTGAAAGGTTGGACATTTTCACGTGTTTTTAAGGTTACATTTCAACGTTATATCAACGTTAAGGGTTCACGTGTTTTAAACGTTTTTTCAACGTTTGTGTGCTACATGGGATACCTGTAAAAGCCTGGTCAACTTGTAATCAAATAAATTAGATAGTAGTAGCTAAAAATTAACTTGACGACATTTCGAATTGATCTGCAACTACTTACCAAACATAACCATACAGAACTCATTATTGCACTTACAGAACTGTCCGGGATTCCTGTAGGGATCCTGTTTTTGAATTAGTATACCTCTTGCTTGGTTCTATGAAGGTTCTGATTAAAAGTTTGTTTATCGATTGACAATGATAAAAAATGAGAACATTAACAAGTTACAAATGAAGATTAAATGACAAACGTAAGGCTAAAAAAAGAATACAATAAACACTATATTTAAGTCATATCGTGCCCTTTTTAAATTTAATTTTGGGGTTAACAAATTACATCAGGGTTATGAGAATTTCTTTTGAAAAAGAAAAACTGCTTAGCCATGCATATCATTGCACGGGTTCTTTTCATATAGATAGTAGACATACACTAAGAATGTTTTTTTAATATTCAAAGGTCACAATTGTGTAGTGGTTTAAAGATTGTATATTATATCGATGGAGAATATTCCATATTTTTAATATATTTCGATACTCTATGTCTGTTATTTCATTTTAATCAATTTACCAAGCGATGCAGGCCCCCTTATGCTAGTCATTAAATAAATTCATTTAATTTAATCAAACCTCACCAGTATATTCCATTCACATTTGAAGATCATTGTAAATATTGCTTGCCTCAATGATGAAGATTTGATTAAATTACAGCTAATGTAAATTGATAAAGAATATATTAATATGTATTTAACGAATACATTGGTATAAATATCGATAATAAGTTCAATTACACTCTCTGCGGTGCGATGGAACCTCGAAGCATAGGAAAACTAATTAACCACAAAAACGTATGTATTAGAAATCTCCACACATTAATTTTGAAGAACTTTAATTTCCCCTCGTTAGAATAAAGTTGTCGAATATTTTGCAAATAGCTCTTTGGATTCCAAAGACTTTTTTTAGGTCATCTCAACGTAAGAAAGAAAAGAATTACTTTGTACCTTGCAGGTACATTTTTAATTTTTACTTCCCCCTTACTAATTACAACCACAAAACCTTGATCCAAAATGTAAGGGAAGTACAAAATGATTATTATTTTTCTCGAGGTAACAAAAGCATACTGCGCCTGAGGTAAAAGGTGGGTTCTTTGAAGTTCTTTTGTACAGCTGAATTACGAAAAGATGCATTAAAATAATAACTATGGTTTACTTTCCCATGCAAGTAATATATATTACAAGAAACGATCAATAAAAAACTCAATTCGGTATAGGTTCATTTGTTACGAATATTGGTTATTAATGACACCTTTTGATTAGCATGAAACATGACTGACTACAATCTCTAAATACAGCAACACTTGGTCATTATTTTTTAATTGAATACAGAATAATGAGGGAAACATAAATAAAGTAACCGTGGGTTAATGTTTTTGAAATTCGAATTTACGTGCGATGTAGCGGTGTTTTCGTGAGGGGTTTCGAGTTTATATTGCAATGCCTTAATGTGTCCCATCAATAAAACTCTGAAAGAATAAGGTAAATGTTTGCAAAAAACAAACGTTAAATTCCTAAATTAAAAAGAAAACTACAATCTGTCTATAATAAATAGTCTCACTAAAGGATTATACATAATTTACTTTTTGTATATGCGTGAATAAAAAATAATACAAGCTAATCACTAAACGATTAGGAAATTTCTCTTCTCATATTTTAATTTATCATTGCACTCCACTAACCGTAATACGAGAGCATACGTCTCCCATCTCAACATGCTTGAATATCCTTCATACAACAAAAGGTTTCTGAGTTTATGAATTCAGTGTTTATGGAAATAAAAGTAGGAAATTTAAAAATTGCTAACTTTCATTAAAAGACACATACACAAAAAGTATTAGAATAAATAATATACTTCTAGCGGTAAATAACATTCAATTCAATATTAGCCTATTTATTAATTAATAATTAATTATATGTTATTACTGTTATTGATTATTACTATCACCAGTATAATTAATCAGTCATACTACGATTAACTTAAGATAAAACTTGGGGTTGGATATAACTGTTTACCTTCTAAATTAGGAACAAAAACCAAAGTAACTAAAACTTGGTCTTACAAATAACTTTAGGTACTGCAACTCTCTTAACAGCTTATATCTGAAAGTTCTTGGTTTTGAATTCTTAATTATTGTTTTTAATTGAATAGAAAGTTTTATTTAATTCAATTGCTAAGAAATTACTATTAACACAAATATAAATGATTAATGTACTTCTCCACAAAATGAACGAGTCCAGAAAGCGCAAGCTTAAAACAAGGTAACCAATAAAATTTTATTTAGCAGATAAATAAAATAGAAAAAAATGGTTTACCTAGGTCGCAACAGACTGCAAGAATCCTTCTATTTATTCTAATGGTTAATATTTTAACTTTACGACTTCTTCATAGAAATGCATCAATGGATAATTCGGCCATATAAACTAGACCTTCGTAACGTATCCAAAACGTTTGTACTCATATCTTTACGTTATTTACTTTTGTCTATTTCGTGTGTTTTGGTTTCAGACAGGAAATTAACTTACCAAGTTAATGTTTATAAATATATATGGTGTACTAGTTTTGAAATGTAAGATAATGAACGACTGAATTGAAAAGGTTTTTAAAAATTGTCAAATGGTTCATTAAATAAGACTGTTAAAACAACTCAATAATAAAATTTCCGGTTTTAATAAACTTAAAATATTGGAACATAAATTGATTGTATGTAATATTGTACTGTAAAGTCTGTTAACAGTTTCTTGTAATCTTACCTCTTACAAAATACTAAATGTGTGACGCATCAATCGTGTAACACTGTGCATCTTAAATTAAAAGTTCGTTACATGTAACACAGTATGGTGTACATTTTGTTATGTATAAATTTGTTCATGAATAAGAACAAATTTACATCGCTATGTACAAATTTAAATTCGGAAGTAAAGTTCCAAAAAAATTCCAATATTTTTTTAATGGAAAAAAGCTAGAAATATTAAGTAAGCAGTCGATAGGCCACCTGATGTCAATTCTGATATCACCACTAACTGTATTGACAATGCATTATCTTGTTGGCAGTTTACTTGCTCCGGTTACATTTTATACTTTCTTTAAGCGACACGAAAACTTGAATTAATTATTTACTATCCATATAAATTTAAAGGTAGAAGCTCGTATTTACATCGAGAAAACGATAGAAAGCTAAGCAGGATCAACATGTATTGTGTTAGGATTCTAAGAAACAATAAAACAATATCGAGAAATCTTAAGAATCTTAAGAAAAGCTATAGGAGAGAAAGAAGGATTTTCCAGTGAATGGTGGATTGTGCCAACGAGTTATTGACGCGGAAACATTTTATTTGAAAATCAGGTTGATGATAGACAGTAGAGAGGATTAACTTTTCTTATAATTGTTTTGTGATTTAAAAGGGAAAAGTTTAAAATTTTTTAAAATTATTATCAAGTTTTTTAACAATATAACGATGTTGTGTTAAAAAATACTGTTTACTTGTTCTGTTTACCTTAGTTCTCAAGATTGATTGTAGCCAAATACCATAAACATACAAATCCGTTAAAAACCTAAATTAGGCGTTGAAACATTTCAATTTTTCGATTTATAAAAATCAACAGAGCCTATTAAAAATACATGGTGAAGTGAGGAAAATATGTAAACGCAAATGGTTGTGCTTCATTATTATTGAAAGGAATGCTTGAAGGCACGACGCCCAGTAATATTATGCATGAAAAAAGCAGACAAGAATGGTAGTAAACATTCATACACTAAATTATATTCCCCAACTAAGAACCCTAGAGGGACTTCATTTATACACCTTTTACGGTTTTTGAGCCTCTGGAAAACAATAAATAAAAGAAGAAAATCAGTAGTCTCGTAAATAAGTAAAAATGTAACAGATGACTTCTAAATAAAAATTTTATTTAAATAATAAGAATTTTACTAGAACAACATACAACGTTTTACATACTAGTACATATGTACATACTAGTACAACATACTTTAAGTTTTATCAAAATTTCCTATTACATAATTTAAATATGAAAAAAATTGATTCAATAATCTGAATTTTTATTGTCTGAATAATGAATTTTTTATTTTGTCTAGTATTAAGAGTGAGATTTATATGCTACTTATGCTTATTGCTCACCACTTCGAGTTGAACTCTGTTCTAGACGTCCAATCACTTTGCATTAAAAACAGATTCAGGATGTATCTACTACTATGCAAGGAAATCTGCTTAAACGAAAGCCCTGAATAGAAATTATTAAATGACATATGAGTATATATTTATATAACGCCAGAAATTTCACATTTTTCAATGAATTGCTCTTTTAAAGAAAGAGTTGTCTTATGAAATTTTATGGAATCATGGGAAACACAAATCAGAAAATTTTAGATAAATAGCCTATTCGTTGAAAGTATAGACAATAAAATTAATACACCAGTGACCAGCAGGTGTAATAACTTTCAATAAAAATCACCTTTTCGATGAAAAAAATCCTAAATAGTAAAATTTAATCCAAACGACGGATAAAAAGACCTTTGTGATAAGAGACTCAGTAATAAAATCAATCTTCACTGGTTGTTCATTCATGAGTCTGCTAGCAGCATTCAGAGGCATCATCCCACCCTAGCCAGGTGAGTGATATTGACAGCAGGCAAACGACTTGGTTATCTTGGGGTTATCACAATACATCAGGTTGCCTGGTTTAGTCAACTGGCAAAGTTAAGTCTTGAATTGTTTCATTGGATGAAAACGTTATATTGGTTGAGTTGCATAGACACGGCTTTCCTAACTCTGTCAAATACGTTAAAGATGAAGGTCAACTACAATAAGAGCTTTGTTTTTTAAACCGAAATATATTCGGAAAATATTAAATAATGGACAGTTATTCTTTCTGATTAAACCAATTGATATGGTTCGTCAATTGTTTTCAGTTATTTATGGCATTGTTTATGACTAAAGCCTACCCTTCACCAAAGAAGGTGGTCCACAAAGTTTCAGAAATATTTACTGTTTATTTAAAAATGTTATTTAGATTACCCCTGAAGAGGTGACATTTATTTTAAGGACGGTATATCCGTATTATAATTCCCGAACCGATTTTTACATTACATTTTATGAGGCTATTAGTAATTTTCTCTTTTACCTCAACAATAAATGCTAATAGTTAAAATATTGTAAACTGTAAAAGGATGTACAGTTATTCATAATAATGACGATTAACCTTTTGTAAAGTAGACTAGAATTGTTATCAAACAGTCTCTTGTCATGCTGATGACAGAGAGCACTTAAGTAGGTCAGCTAACAAGAGGTTGGGGTCATTCACTTATTTGGGTGGTCCGAGAGCCTCTGGACCTGTGGTTTACCAGGCCTAGGGCCCAAGTGAGAATCTTAGCTTATTAGTTTTTTTTTAATGGGAGTTTTTAAAAATGAAAATTCAGGGCTGGTCAATTAAGAGTCTTTATTAATTTAGAGAGTTCCTGGTGCAGTTGGTAGCGCTCATAGCCTCGGAACTGTGGCGGCGACGCCACTAGTTCGAGTCCCGATAGTGTCGTATACTTTTAGCAGTAATATACATCCATGAACTGTACCGACTCACTCCTTGCTTTGTTTGATAACTTCCACCCACAGGCCTTAGGCCCGTGTTGGAGGGGGGGATGCAAGGTTAAAAGAGGCCGTCACCGTTTATTGAAATTGATTTTGTTTTTGTTCCTTTAATTTGCTTCCAACACAATTCAAGTAAAAATTGATGTCTGTTGTTTTGGAAATATTTTATTCTTAAATTTCTTTTTATTGTGAGCCTTTTGTTTAGCCTGAGATTAAACATATTTACTGACAAGCAGATATGTCACTTATTTGATGGAGCTACCACCCTACGGCGGGCGAGCTTTGTTCTGTTTGTCCAGCAGGTAAAGCCTTTCGGTCCTACCTACCTACAGATTGTTCCGATACCGGGAATAGAACTTGAGGCTCCTGGGCTAGAGCCAGGTAATATTACACATGTGGAAGTTTGTAAGTGAGTTAGTTAGTTGGTTAATTAGTTTGCTTGTTTGTCTGGAGCTCAACCACGCCTGAATTACAGAACCACCGATATTTAGTAGATAGAAAATGTGTATAGATAATTGCTTCTACTTTACGGTTAGTTTTTGAGTCACATATTCAAATGTGACAAGCTGGTTTTGATTCTTTATCAACCAATTTCATCTTATGGACTTATCTCCTCCAAAAGATTCAGCCGCAATCATTTTATCAATAACTGTGCATTTAACTGGACATATTCATAGCATGTTCTATGAAATGATTAGGATTCAAGGGTTTAACTGTGCTATTTATATTTCTGTGAAAAATCTCTGAATAACTATAATGATACAAATTCAGAATCTAATATCGTGTAAGTGAACCACTCAAGTGTTCTAAGGACACAAATTAAATAATTTGGTTAAGACATTTTTAGAATACTTGTGTTTATTAGGCTTAATACAATCTTGGATTTTTAATATTTCATCGTTTATCTTTTATAACTATAGTACTTTGGTTAATTGAAGCGTTTACAGACAAAAGGAGAATAAAACTGAAAAACAAGATGAGAAATTACAAGTAAATTAAAATTAAAATTAAAAATAGTTAAAAAACATGAAATAAAATTGTTTTAAATGGTAATATGACTTTCAAACTTAATTGCCGTTATGGCATAAAAAAATATTTGTTGTCAATTAACAACAGTAACTAGAATAAATTGTCACACAGCTGTAATCCCAAACACCTACTTATCATATCAACACAGCTTATCGGTAGCCAATGGTCGTTTGTCGTTACATTGTATGGTTCTGGGTTTGATCTGGTTACAATAGATTTTTCTATCTGTCAATTGTTTATGCAATTTTGTAAACCAACAACAACAAAAAAACGTATAATCAGAGGCAAAACTTGATGCAAAATTTATAAATCATAATCATACTTTATTTATTTATTCCCCATTGGATAATTAATGGCTTTTTGACAGTCAATTAATATTTGTAATAATTATGTTAAGACAATGTTCTACAAGCAAAACATGTTTTAGTATTTTGTATAATTTTAACAGTTATCCGATTTTTATGAAGAGCTGGTATTATTATTTTTTATTGGCTGCAAAAGGTAATTCATGGAACAAAACGAATCTTCAAGGGATGCTCAGGGGTCTCAGTGTCCATTGTTCTTTAAAAATCTACTTATTTACTTATTCCTTTATTATAATTGTGTAATTTGATTCATGAACTTTTACGTTTTAAGTTTGTTACGTACACAATATAATAGTTTATTAATTTTTTTCCTCGTAATCTTAGAAATATTTGGAACTAATACCCAACGGTATTTGGAAAATACTGTTTTTAGTTAGTGTACACCTTCCATACATTTTATAATTCTAGACGAACGAAAAACGCAAACGACATTAATATACAGCCTCTCTGGTGAGAAAATAATCAGTTTTGCAATTAATCTCGTAAAGTGTTACTTGATTGCAATTTTTTATAAGCATATTTTTCCACAGATATTTTAAAGGATCTTATTACAAATCAGTAAATTTACCATACAAAAAATTGCATTACTTGAAATGTCACAAACCTTTGTAAATCATAATATATTTTGTTAAAGTAAAAATATGTGCACTCCCGATGAAGCACAAACACGTACAAGTTCGGCATAAATTTTCGACTCTATTAGAAAAATCTCTAAAATAAAATATGAAATACGTAAAATGAAAATTAAGGTAAACTCTATCTAAGTATCGAGTATATTTCTCACCAGAAAAACCTTATGGCTCAAGCCAAGAGCCATAATGTTGTGAAGAATGAAAATAGACAACCATTTTAACTTTATTTCTTCAAGCAATAAGTCAGAAACGAATACGGTTGGAAATCAAAGGGAACGATAAAAGGTCCACTTGACAAGATTTATTTGTTAAAGATATCCGATCGAAAAACCTATCGAGGTACCTATCGAAAAACATTTTTTTAAGCATGCACTCATATATATTATATTATATATTCATAACGGAATTTACTGTGCTTAGATTTTATTAGATCAATTCCGATTCATTCAGAATAATTTAAAGTTAGTTCCAAAGTTTTTTTTTTCAGAAAACACTATAACGGATTACAAAATCCAAAAAGTAAATTGATATAAATTTTAATCCTGAAAAATTTAATCTTAAGAAACCACAGCGTCGTTTTTAAGCAAAAGCATTCTTGAACAATATTAAGAATATTTACTTACAGCAATACTATGATGAATGAATTGTATTTTGAACGTGGTTGTTATGTATCGGCTAGAGTTGTATTTATAGAAGCTCTGTGAAAATAATTATAAAGGTTAAACTAAATTAATTATAATAAGAGGCTTACGTCCGTAGAGACAGGTATTTAACTCAGAAGGACCACAAGAGCTTAAACGTAAATTGGCTTTTAATGTTTAGGTTTTATAAGTACCAGAAAACTGTTCTGTGAACTGTTTTAGTCGTCGATGAAACACAATCATCTAGTTTTAGTTGACTGTAGGAAGATCAAAAAGTAAACATCATATTAAATGTCTTATTAAAACAAAATATTTTTCTTTTTGGAATATTCTTATAACAAATTCTTAGTTTAAGTATTCTTAATTAAGTTAATATTATACAAGTTACCGGGACAATTTTAAATAGGCCCTTCAACTTTGAAAACGTGTTCTATCGCTAACAATGAACATAATAATGGTTTAAAAATGTGCTTACCCAAATGACATCTGAAAAAAAAAACACAGCAACTGTAACAGTATAACTGTCAGACACATACAATGAGAACATATATATGATTAGGTAAACAATGTTGTCATATGACATTTTAAATTCTTCAAAAAGAGAATTCAATAATTAAGTTGTTATGTTTTTAATTGATAAATATTAAAATTTATTGTATCTTTTTATAGACATTGTTTCACAAACACCTCATGAACTGAATGAGAAGGGGGCATGTTGCTTTAAAATCCTGCTTTCAAAACGTTGCTCTGGCAAATCAGTTACATCCTAACCCGCTCAGACTAAACATTTCCTTTCTAATGTTTATTACACATAAAGGAAACGATCAAATAACATACCAATCACAGATCTTAATAGGCATTTAAGAAGGCAAAAGATCATTGTACTGGATTTAATTTAAGTTAATTGTGTCTAATAATAAATAAAAATTTTCCAGTAAATAGAAATCTTTTTCGGGAGAGAATTATTACCGGCTAGAAATGTGGATTTTGGAAAATGAGGCTAGAAGCTTGATGGCTGAAACGTGCTTGAGGCTTAACGTTTCTACCACTTCAGCAACATGCTTCATTGGAGGTTGAAATACTGTTAAATAAAAAAAATACCTTAGTTCTTAGTTTGAATATAAAATGAATAATTCAACAACAATTATTTAATCATAAAACTAACTCAGTTGTTTGCACACGTGGTGTTTCTTCATGCTTTACATTTTCATTCTTTCATTCTTTAAATTTACATTTCTTCCTCACCTTTACCCAATATTCCAAGGAAGCATAAATCCGTTTAAAGTTTAGTTAAAGTTATTTTTGACTAATTGACTTCAGTTTTCAAAATTCATTCACCACACTTTATAAATTTAAAACTTCTCCTTTATAACAACGATTAGAATTTATGATTGTTTTCTAGAAAGAATATTTCTAATGATTCTACATTCTCGAAAACTCGCTATCGGGAGCACCAGGCAACATGCCATGCTACAGTTTAAATAGAGCATTTTGAAGTTTGAATTTAAGGGGATTCCCTACTGAAAATGCTAAATTTGTTAATATTCTTCTTTTTTTCTGAAGAACGTTTTTCTAGTTTGTACTTGTCACACAAAGAAACTTTCGGGGGCAACATTTTTAATTTGCAGTTTTAGGTATTTTTTAGGTATAACTATACCTAAATGTAATGGTCATATAAAAATTGATATAACTCTGGTTCTACTGGCTATAACTTCATGATCAAAGTGTCATTTTGTAGGGTTTTTAGTCTTCTAAAAAGTTAGGTAAAATTAGATTTATATCTAATTAGAAAAAAATTACAAAAAATAAAAGATTTTTTATTATTTTTACAAAAAATATTTTTTTTAAACAAAAAATTGTTTTTAATTTTTAGTTGGGTTACAGGCATAATTTTACCTAACCTTTTACATATACTAATGAAGAATATTGGGTAAAAATTTCAACCTTGTATACAAGTTCTGTATGAGTTATATCAATTTTAGTATTGAAAAACACGGAAAAACCAAACTTGCGGGATTCGCGCATTGAAAGTTCGCGAGCGTTATCCTGCTAGGCTATTTTATTGGAGTGGCGGCATGCAGAGCCTAATATAATTTTTTATTTTTCATACATAAAACCATTTATACCTTGTTATGTATGGTTTTTCTGAAAGAGGACATATCATAAAACATTAATATGTAAAAAGAAAATTAAAAAAAAATTTCATTTTCAGTAGGGAATTCCCTTAATATAAATATGATTGTTATTTCATCATTCATGTTAGCCTACTTTGGTTATTTATATTGAAGGATCAGTAAACTAAATCGTTGCCAAGCACAATAACGAGGCGTTGTCGCAGCTTCCTCCTACGTAACATCTGCGGTTTCCATCAAGCAGCTTCTTTGTGGTATTTGTGACGTAAGCTCCCCACTCAATACAATCGTCTCTCAGGATCAAAGAAATACAAGGAAGATAAAGAAACATGTTGTATACTTTTATAACGTGGAGTATAAATCATCCTATAGCTTATGATGTACACGCTTGTAAATTATATTTTGTATCACATTTGTAGAAACCTCTTTGCCTCATGGCTTATTATAATGACATTGTAGCTCTAATCCTAATACGAATTCATTTAAGCTTTTGCACAGTTTATCAGAAGAGTTATAAGCTATAATACTTTTATGCATTTGTTAAATAATTTGTAATTATAAATTGTCTTATAGATTGTAATTTGGAAATCAAATCATAGCTTATAATTTTCAAACTATACTATAGATTATAATGAACATGTGTAAAGTATTTTATGGCTTATAAAATCCAAAATGTTTCATAGCTTATAATGGTTTGCCGAACTGTCTCTTAAGGTGCAACATATTTGCCAAAACGTATCATAACTCATAATAACATTTTGTAACGTAATTCACGATAAACAATCTGTCCCAAAGCTTACAATGACACTAGGAGGTAATAGTAATTGTTATAAGCTATGACACCGTTGGTTATAAGACAGTTATAAGTTAAGAGATTAAAAACTATTATGTTATAAGCTATGACACGTTTTAGAAAATATACTTATGAGCTATGATACAATCGTAATTTTGTAAGTTTTTGTATTTTTAAGTTAACACTATACATTTTCAATACAAGCTTTGTTACAGTTTGAAAATTATAATCTATGATACGATTTGTGGTATTTGTGACGTAAGCTCCCCACTCAATACAATCGTCTCTCAGGATCAAAGAAATACAAGGAAAATAAAGAAACATGTTGTATACTTTTATAACGTGGAGTATAAATCATCCTATAGCTTATGATGTACACGCTTGTAAATTATATTTTGTATCACACTTGTAGAAACCTCTTTGCCTCATGGCTTATTATAATGACATTGTAGCTCTAATCCTAATACGAATTCATTTAAGCTATTGCACAGTTTATCAGAAGAGTTATAAGCTATAATACTTTTATGCATTTGTTAAATAATTTGTAATTATAAATTGTCTTATAGATTGTAATTTGGAAATCAAATCATAGCTTATAATTTTCAAACTATACTATAGATTATAATGAACATGTGTAAAGTATTTTATGGCTTATAAAATCCAAAATGTTTCATAGCTTATAATGGTCTGCCGAACTGTCTCTTAAGGTGCAACATATTTGCCAAAACGTATCATAACTCATAATAACATTTTGTAACGTAATTCACGATAAACAATCTGTCCCAAAGCTTACAATGACACTAGGAGGTAATAGTAATTGTTATAAGCTATGACACCGTTGGTTATAAGACAGTTATAAGTTAAGAGATTAAAAACTATTATGTTATAAGCTATGACACGTTTTAGAAAATATACTTATGAGCTATGATACAATCGTAATTTTGTAAGTTTTTGTATTTTTAAGTTAACACTATACATTTTCAATACAAGCTTTGTTACAGTTTGAAAATTATAATCTATGATACGATTCTTACATAATGAGCTAAGACACCCCCCCCTTTTATCAAGAGATTAGTGAAATCTCTATCTTTCTCATAGTAGTAATGTTAGAGTAAATTTATATTTGACAAAGGTGGGCCCAATAACAATAGATGTTGAATTTTAATCATGCATTTATTTACGCCAGTAATCTCTTTTAAGGAGTATTTTTTGAAAAAAAATGTACAGTAATTATTTTTTAATTTGTGGCTTATATATGGTTACGTTATACAAACAATATTTTTGAACAATAAATTTTAAATTCAGAGAGATTCCAATACGAAATTCAGTTGTTGGTTTGAATTGTATATGATCTCAAAATAAAAACGCTGTCTCATACTTTATAATTCATTTTAACGATCATCGAAGTTCAATAGAAATTACTGCAGGTAAAATTTGAAGGATTAAAAATAAAGATTATTTATTCGAATATCAAAAATATCAAAAATCCAAAATCCTCTAGGTTTTTAAAAATTTGTTAGGCCGCTCCTGAAATCATCAATTATTCCAGAGATAGAACGTTATCGTCTGAGTCTCCGTATGCAATACTAATTCAGCTTTTTTTCGTAGATTTTGAGTTAATAAAGAGTGAAGTGGCAAATTTTACCACCGCACTTTATTACTCTCCTAGACCAAAGTAAAACCTTTGCATTTGGTGGCAGTTTATTTCTTGTTGCAACTAAGCACTGCTATCATAATTAGATAAAAAATTAGCGTTAGAAAAAACAGCCAAAAATCAAACGACTGCTCCAATGAAATAATATAAAAGTTTTTTTTAAATTCGTTTAGTGAGCTACGTCAATAAAAATTCTGTAATTGTATATCAAACTCCCTGTATTTACAAACAGTTTTTATGTTTAATCAAAACTTAAAATACTTCTTAAATTAACTTTTCATTCTGTGATAGCGTTTAAAATTAAATTGATATTTATGTTTCAACATTGTGGTAAAAAGTTGTTACTACAACTCAAAGTAAAACCTTAACAAGAAACATGTGAAATCCTCTCAGAGCGCCGAACGACCGTTCGACAGGTGATTTGTCCTTAAGCAAGCTGTTTACCTCAGTCTTACAACTACTCTCTTCTACTCTAAAGCTTTTCTTGGATAAACGTGAATAAACTTCTCACAAAAATTAAAACGGTTTTACTGATCTTTCAGATAGTAAGCCACTCTTTATTGTGGGAAAATATTAATTTGTTACTTACGTAAAGAAATGGCCTGTCTTTAGAAATTAATTGTTGTAGCCAGCCAGATCGAAGATACGCAACAGATTGACTTGGTCAATCGGAGAATCATCAATCATTAATCATTAATCATTACTGAACTACGATTAAGCTAACCTTCGGTTGGTTGGTTTTCGGTTGGACTAGCCTCTTTTCACGGTGTCAGTATTTTTAGAAAACAACATTCTGCGTAAGTTTCGTTTACGAATGCATTACTAACTCTAGCATTATCGTTTCGTACTATTAGGCCTCACTGTTGTACTGGAATTTCCCGGGACTTGATGGAGCACATTTACAAGATTAATCCGGTAATTTTAACGGTGGTTCCCTCTGTCGACCTTTACCTTTAGCGAAACACAATATAAACACTGACGGGCAGCAGATCAGACCTGTTTGAGCGGATTTGCAGTTTGCTTGCTTTTGGCAAACAACAGTAATGAAATCGACCCATAGCAAATGGTCTTGAACATTGCTCTTCAACTGGTATTGTGTAAACTCGGCTTGATCAATAACGAATGCATGTAACGTTTGGTGTAATTTTTGGTGAACTATAGGCCATAACTAAAAAAATATATTTTTGAGCAGAGGTTAAGTTTAAGGAAGCTCCACTTCACAATAAAAATACTGGAAAAATATTTGGATTATCCTTGAATGGTTCTAATATCAAAAGTGAAATAATTAGCTTTCAGGGTATTGCACGTACAACTAAAAAATGAACATTAAAATACAGCAAACAAAGATTTAAAGTTGAAATTATTATTTAACTTACTATTTTTTTTATTATTGTAATGTTTACTATTTTCATTCACCGGAATATGATGAAAATGACTGGTCGGTGTTAATATGACCTCCCAATTAAAATAGTTTAAGTGACTGGAGGTTACCTTTTTCTCTGACCAATTGAATAGTTAATGTTTAAGACTTTCAAATCTAGGTTTCGTGTAACAATCGGATTAAAATTTAATTGAACGATTTTAAAAGCTACAAAAAGAATAATCAACTAATAGTGAGGTTCATAGATTTATTTCGAAAATAATTAAGAAACTTTCAGCTAAACATAAATTCATGAATCGGTAAATGTAGTACATAATGTTTTTTTTTATCAAGTGTGTAAGGATTCAGATAAGAACCTTATCTAAAATTGAATCCAACGGGAAATAGGTCTTTATTTGTATTTTGTACTTGTGTTTACTTTCCAGTTGTTTCTCAAGAGCAGCCAGAGATAATTTACAACAGCCGCCGGCGCGGCGTTTTCATGAACAACAGCTTTAATCCTCAAACAATCACGATTTAATAAAACACAAGAATTAATTATAAAAAAATGAAAAAATGCATCGGAACGGAATCATTTCTCTATACTGATTAAAATAGCACATGGGAAAAAGTTAATTGTTTCATTACGTAAACCATCAAAAATGGATCTAAACGGACAAATTGATTTTTACAGGGCACATGGCTTAAAACACAATATTGCGTTGGTTCAGTAAAAAAAACTTAGGTACTACTTAAGCGTCTAAAAGGGAAGATTAATCACATATAAATACGATCATCCTAATTCTGGTTTGTTCCAAAACTAATCAAATAGTTTGAAACATGAAAAATAAACGTAGACTTTTTACCAAGCAATCATGAAGAGTATAGGAATGTGGGAAATGTGGTCTCTCTAGAAAATGTAATAAAGAGTTAGCAGCCAAAGTATGAGCAAAACTATTTTCAATATCGGAATATTGAAATAATAATAGAATTTCCAATGAAACCTATTTTGAGTGCCGATGGCTGCAAAAAAACAGTATTTTACTAAGTATTATGTTTCAGTAGGGATAATCTCTTTGGCCTACTTATTTCCATATTTTATTACAACAATAAAGGAGGCCTAAACAAGCCTTTTTAGTGTAAATTATACAAAATTTATTCATGTTACAATGGGGGAAAGAACAATTTTGCCTCACTAGGGATAATGCTATTCACATGCAATAAAAAAACCTAAAAGATATATCGGTTAGACTCATTTAGGGTGTAGCTTCATTGCGACTGTTAGCTTATTAATGGCTATATTAGTGGTCATATTAATATAGTGGTCATATTAATGACCATTTCTTATTGTAAACTGAAGAAATAAACGTATTTGGATGTTAACAGAATCCTTTTTTCCCTGTAAATTGAATCACACAAATCATGACTTGGTTCTAAACGAGAGAGGGGAATGACTTTCTTTAGTAGCATGATATTCATTTGTAAAACGGCAAATTAAAATTACCATGAAGAAAACTTCATATCTTCTGTCCTAATTTTACTAAAATATAATATTCAAACATGTTGTTAGTAAAATTACAAACGTGTGTTTCTGTGATCAACATTTTATTTAAAATTTACTTGAAAAATAACATTTGAACAAAATGTAAAAATACAAGACATACATTGTGGAAGAGGATTGAAGATTGGATTATCTTTTAAGACTAATACAAAACACATTTAACTGCTAAAACATTTATTTTATTGAGCATAACTTTTTTACTAGACCAACACATTTTATATTTTTGAAAGTCGGAACCAAAGTTTAAAATCGTGAATTCATTAGCAAATAAGTGGACACAATAAAATTTGTTTTAATTGGTATTTACCATTGAGGAAGGATGAAACAAAAAATTATTTTCCACCATCCTGAAAGCGTCCATTTCATGTCGATGTCACAAGCTACTCATATGCAGGTCATTAGCTGCAGAGTTCAGGGTTCTTGACCAAACGGAATATATTTAAGCGATCTACGTTTACATTACAACTATTAAAACGAATAATATATATAAATAAGTATATATATATATATATATATATATATATATATATAATATATTTTAATTAAAGAAAGTAAGAAATTCCAATTAAAATTACAATATTTGTAGCCCTATAAGTCAACGTTAAAATAATATAAATATGTTAGGTAAAAATGCATTATTGAATAATTTGACTACCTGTGAGTTATCTGTGGTTATCAAGGAAACCTCTTAAAGCCACGGGAGAGAACGAAGAACCCAACAGGGGAGCGTTCACCAAAGGCTGCTACAGGTTTCAAGTTACCTACTTGCCACAAATTAGGTAGACTACTTAAGTAATTTGTTTGTAATAGAATTTTGAACAAACAAACTCATAATACATTCAATTTAAATATTCTTTAAACTTAAATATAATTAGATTGAACTTTTTGAAAATTTTGAAATATTTGATTGTAGTATAATAAAACCTATGAAAGTATTGTCAATGCCTGCTTTATTCTAATTTCATAATATTTTACCCATTGCAATTTTAAGTTTAATTGTGTTTTTTGACGATCATGTTTTATAATGTGCTACTTTACAAATCGACACACACTACTCAATAAGGACAACAAAAATTTGGAATTTCCATTGGTAATTAACAAGAAGGAAGATAGCAAAACAAGCTAATTACTTTCTAGTATCTAATAAACGCTTGGGAGCATCCATTACTTGTTGACGTCTGAAGTTTATTACATCCAAGTCATTAGCTGCAGTGTGACCGCTTTGTTGACGGAATGAAATATATTCAAACAATCCTTATTTCATTGCTTATATTTGAATGAACTATATTTTTTATTCTTACTCAATTTTTGTAAATTTTCTCAGAAAACATTAATTGACTTTATTATTACTAGATGTATCATGATTATTGATAATATTTTACTGATTGGAGTTTTAAATTGGAACAAGAATCTTTCCTTCATATTATTCTGTTATATGTATATTTCGAAGGCCTAATTCCCAGTGGTTTCATAGATTCCCAGTAGTCGATGAAGCGAAATAGCTTCCGATCTGAAACAGCTCCTTCCAGCCAGTTTATTATTGGAGAGCGGTTGGTGGAGTGGCTATGTGAAAGAAAAGTTCTAATAAAATGTTAGATAATAGTTTCGTTATCAGTTATTTGATTATAAAGTTAATTTGATGACTTTATGAGTGATATTTGAGCAGAATCTCTCTCTCTCTCTCTCTCTCTCTCTCTCTCTCTCTCTCTCTCTCTCTCTCTCTCTCTCTCTCTCTCTCTCTCTCTCTCTCTCTCTCTCTCTCTCTCTCTATCTCTCTAAAGTTGGGTTGGGCTTCCAAAACAGTTAGGAATTAATGTGCAATTAATGCGCAGACATCAAACAATTTATTTAACCATGAATTGGGTGGTGAGGTTATACAAAATCAATGAAATTTTATTTATCCATCACATATTGATCGTAGCCTAAATTAGTATCATATCCCAAACGCAATAAATTTAGATAGTAGAAGAGAACTCTTTTAAATCGAGCTATATTTTTGAGTGGGATGCAAATAATATGATTAGGATATAGTAATGTGAATTGTAACTTTGCTTTTAAGACTGCTTTGCTTAGACTTGCCAAATGGTAAACTTATAATCAAATATTACAACAGATGGAGACGGGTTTGTGAAGACAGGTGTTGCCAAATTGAATTGAACCCCTCATTTGTCAACCCTATCCCCCAAATGTCTTTCCTTATATTTGTAAATTCTTCAAACTGCTGCGTAAAAATATGTACTGAACTACTGATTACTATTAGTCAGTTTTCATGATCTTCTGGTGTCCCGAAATCATACATATTTGGTGTAACTAATATAACTTAAGAGGAACTGTAGGAATAAATTAAATTAATAATCATTTTATTTTATTCAACGATGTGAGTTTACTCAGAGGAAATATTTTAAAATAAATTTTTTTAAGTTGGCATTTCCGCTTGAAGGACTTTGGTGGCCTATGCTACCTACAAAACATGGCTCTGATAATACTTCGTAAACGTAGAGGTAGGCCATATTCCTCGGTGAACTACAAGTAACTTTCAAACGAATAATTATTACTACCATCTATTTTTACTCACTAAGGAATTAACATGGTTAAGGAAAGCTTACTATAATTCAGTTTATATTACGATAAATACTCTTTTTTGTATATAATTTAATATTTTACCGAGGCGGTAGCTCAGAGGTAAAGCGCTAGCTTCACGTTTCAAACGTCGCTGGTTCAATCCCAGCGGCGGGCGACTCCTGTTCCATCATGAGCGGTCACCTCTGGTTGGCCTATGTGACTATTACCGCTATGGTACCTCGCTGTCTTTAGATCGCCGCACAGGCTTATTGGCCCATGGCGACGGGCAGTTGAGGTTTTTTTAAAGATAAAAAAATATATTGTTATTCGGGAACTATTCTATTTATTTCAAGGCTTTTAAGTTTTGTGGCCGTTTTGCTCTTTCTAACTACCGTACATTTTAACATGGTTTTTTTACATTCGGTTTACCACAGGTTAACTAAACACACAAAAATACAATAATTTCTGCAAAATTAAGTTTGTAATAGAAATAACTAGGAGTACGCTTCTATGTTGCGTATAGGTCGAACGAAGTGCGGTAAAGTTAAAGGAAGATAATTAACTAAAAAACAAATATTTAAACGTACAGTTAACTACTCATTCATTAGATAAAAACAATATTCGTGGTATAAATACGATGTAGTTCAAATTTCACAAATGTTCATCAAATAATAAAAGAGGAGTTAGTTCACAAAGAGTGATTTTCAAGTCAAGTATAACTCACTTCGTTTTACTTCGTTCAAATAAACAATAATAATGATATATATGTTAGTTAAAATATTGAAACATTATGAATTTTAAATTGTTAACTTTTTAGCTTTTAACAAAAAAACCCTAAGACTTCGTTAGAAGAAAACAAACCAATTGCTTCTTTAAGTCAACTGGTTATGGGGCCTGGACCCTTTGGCCGAAAAAGCAATTTCGTGCTTGATTTAAACCAGATGCTTTTGACGATACGGGGAATCCACGTCTTCTCTTCTAGTGATTCCTTCATTGATCGCTAACATATTTTATATTAATTATTATAAATAAAGTACTTACACAGTTTCTATTTCCAAGGGGCCTGAAGATTGTGGAAGTACTATGTACATCAAGTAGTTTATAAAATAAAAAATCAAAAATTGTCATCCTTAGTAATTTGTTATATGTACTGGAGTATCTCCAGAGTTATTATTAATTAAAATAACAAAAATATTAATAATTCCCAACCTCTCTATTTATAAAGTTTAGCATTTACGAGTTCTATATATTATTGGTACATTATGTAGGACACAAACAGGGCTTATGTAACATAAAGAATTTAACAATTTTCATTTAATTATGGCTTGTCAAAACACACTTCCAGAAAAAAACAGACATTTACAGCAAAATTATCTAAATTGCATTAAGTAAAATAGTGGAACGATAATGTATTAATTAATTGCAACTATCCAAATACGCATTTCTTTATTTGATTTGAATCATCATTGTTTTCTCGTGTTTCAAAAATTTCCATAGTCCTGCTAATGTCTCTGGAATTGTTCCTTGAATAGATTTCATGTTTATGTAATTTTAAACGTAAATGGATTTATCTTATCAACAAACACAGTTTTTGCTGTTAAACAATTTAATTTAAAATCGTGTTCGAAACGTTTGTAACAACGCCATAAGCAAATGGGATAAATATTCAACTTTAGACATATCAAGTTATACAATGAGACCTTTATTACAAGAAAAAGACTATTCACAATTAAAAGAACTTACATTGCTCCACCTTAAAATTATGGTTATTGCCAGGATATATTTTACAGAACATCACTCTTCAGCTGGAATCATGAAGGATTAGTGCATTGTTATGTTTCCTTACGGTCTTTTCAGAGTTCGGGTGTTGTAACTGTACCTTCCGGGCTAATGATTGGGCCAGTTCCAAATTTCGTAACGATCCTCACTGAAAAAATATAAAAAATACAAAGGCTAACAGTTAAAATTTAACAGAACTATAAAAAACCAGTAAATTAGAAATGTTTAAATATAAAATTTTTATGGTAACTGTTATGTATTAAACTATCTAGATCAAACCATCTGTGATTTATTGGATAAATTTCCTTGATTTCAATTTCAGATTTATCTACAGTTATTGTTCAATGTATTTTATTTCATATACACGCCATAATATTATATTAATTTTAAATTTCTATCCTTTAACGTTCTAGCAACCAAAACAAACGTAATCTTAAATGGTTAAGTAAAAACAATTAATGACATCAAGGTTGTGGTAATAATTGTGATGCCAGCAACTGTTGGTTTGTTATAAAAATTTATGGAAAATTGAATCTTGAAAGTCCTTACTACTTTAAATTTCGTGCTAACCAAGACGTTATCCTTGAGTACGTTTATCCTAATCATGAGATGACTATATAAATATTTCCTAAAAACTAGTTACCGCTTTGGAATCTCAACCTAGTTTCATAATAAATAAATTCACATTTGTAAAGAGCCTTTTCAAACTTAAATGGAATGTACTAGAAAAGCTTCTTGAATGTTTAAAACTATCTGACAGTATTCTTTTAATTCTCCCTAAATAAAGTTGATAACATCACACGATATCTAGGCCTAATTTAAGTGAAAATTTATCTCATATCATATTATATTATAAAACGTTAAGGGAGTTTTTGTGCGTTGGGCGCTGTTAAAGCTTTTGTATCAATGACAATTTATACCTACCTTGTAATATTTTTAACGTTTACCCTTGAGATAATTGAGGGTGTAAAAGGTTTCATGTCTTTGATTAATAAATACTGAAATGCCATTCAGTTTTGGCAAATTTAAATATAATTTGATAGTAAACCAAAACAGAAGACACATGATAGCTTTATATTTAATGAAGGTAACTAACCTGCCTGAGATATCAAAAATTTTTCTCATTACTGCGAGACGCGTTTCGCATCTTGACGATGCATCATCGGTCGCTGAAAACCTATACTATTTCACACATTAGACGTGTTTGTCACAGTTCACACGATGGAACACAACCTCAACATTTAAAACAGTTACTAGACACACACGGACACTTATTACGTTAACACTAAAACGATAAAAACTTTTACTGCCGGCGCGGGTAAAGGACATGTTATCACGACTTCCGTAGGCCTACGGAAGTCGTGATAACATGTCGCGTCGCGCGGTATTTTTAGCGAAGCGAGAAAGATGCTTTACACACGAAATACATACTAAATTTTTCCTACAACTGCAGTTTTAATTTCTTAAACGATAAATACAATCACAGTTACTCACGTCCATTGTAGCTGAATGTGCCATTATTGCATAAATTCTTCATAATTCTTTTCGTAAATGTTTCTAGATTTACGAGGTAATAAGTTTCATGAAACTTCGTTCACTAATTTACTAGTATCAGGTGGAGTAAGTCCGAAAACGTCATCACTTATGACATTCATTGTACCTGAATGCGCCAGTTTTAGGATATAAACAAGTCTAGCCCAGTCGGAAACGGAAAGGAGCGCTGTTGCGCGCCGAGTATTAATGCAAAATCAGCTGGCGAGCGTGAAAGTAATCACGTGGCGAGCGCAAAAGTCTTTGGAGTGAGCGCAAGTCTTTTGCGCTCGCCACGTGATTACTTTCACGCTCGCCAGCTGATTTTGCATTGTTAATCAGCGCGCAACAGCGCTCCTTTCCGCTTCAGACTGGACTTGTTTATAACCTCAAACTGGCGCATTCAACTACAATGGATGTAATAAGTGATGGCGAATTCGGACTTAATCCGCTTGATATTAGTGAATTAGTGAAAGACGTTTCGTGAAACTTATTACCTTGTAAATATAGAAACCTTTACGAAAAGAAATATGAAGAATTTATGCAATCATAATGGCGCATTCAGCTACAATAGACGTGAGTAACTGTGATTGTATTTATCGTTTGGGAAATTAAAACTGCAGTTGTAGGAAAAATTTAGTATGTATTTCGCGTGTAAAGCGTCTTTCTCGCTTTCGCTCCGCTAGGCGTCGCGCGGTATTTGTTTAGCTCAAGCGAGAAAGACCTACTTTACGCTCTTAATACATAAATAACTATTAATGGATTAATTTTGCAGCAATGTACAACATATAGGTGGCTTATAATAGTAGAAGCATAAAAAGCCTTTGCACCGTCTAGTTTCCGTATGTCACATCACCAATACTGTATATTAAAGCTGATTTTGTTTCGGGAAACCTAGCCCCACCAACTAAACTCATGATCCTAACAATTTTTCAATATTATTATTATTCAACGTAAAGAAATAATAAATAATAGTATAGAAAAACTGTAGAACAGCACATTTAGTTTTTCGTGTATAAATACAAATATAAAATGTTTAGTATAGGTAGAAGGTAATGACATTATTAAATCAGAATACTCACGTATTATTGCATACGTCATTAACCACAATCCTACGACCACAAAAATACCCTTTATAATACTAACTAACATGCTTGTTAAAAGAAGTAAGTTGGACAAAATTTGTGGCAGAACTGTTATAAGTCTCCCAGCTAACAAGGTTGAACTTTGATGCAGTAGGCCGCGGGGCCGGCAGTCAATATGGGCAATTATACAAACAGGTGTTCCTGCTTCACATGTGTTGTTTCTACACAAAATACCTTCATTCTTAAAACAAGCCTTGTGAATTTCAGTTATATCTACGAGTTTAATTTTTTAACGTTATATCTTAATTTTTTAATGTTAGAAAATTTTTGGACTAGGTTTTATGAATTTTAAAATTTAAGGCTGATGTAATCAATAGTAACGCAACATGTATTTCAGTAAGATAATTGATAATACATATTAACCTAATTATTGTAAAAGAGACCCATAAGATAAAAACTATTTCCAGTCAAATCATGATTCATTAAACCGATACTTCGAATATAATTTGAATAGTTTGGTCAAGATATTCAAATATCTATGTATATATGTCTGCATGATAATCGTAGTGAGAGCTAATTTAATTTACTTTACGATTTAATGACTCGTAAATGCTAATTTCTATCATTATTTTTCGGTAAAAGCTATTATATATTATAAATCCCTATCTACAATTCAATTATCATTATTATAGTTATCAGATCCTAGTTTCTCTAAAGCTTAGAGCTAAGGCTTAAAGCTGTAAAGCTATAAGCTTCAAAGTGTCAAATGCTAAAATCATAAATTTTTTGGAAAAAATTCAACATTAATTTTTATTAAGACTAAAATACAAACAATTTCTAAATAATGGCAAATTTTCATCGTGTTAAACATCCTTTGCGGGGTTTTCGATGGGTACAAATATAAAAGACCGAGTTGGATATTTCACATCCTCAATCGTCTCAAAACATAAATCCTTAGGGTACTTTATAGGTTGGGAACATCTTTTGTTGTGATGTACCGATGATTCTCATTTCTTGTTTATAAGATGATGTTTTTATATAGGGTATACTATTTTTTTATCTAGGAAAATTTTACTAGATCAAACCAAAACACATTTTTGAAACACAAACCTTTTATTATCTGCTTCATTTCTTGATAGACTGACATGTGCATAATACTTTAATTAAGTTCTACAGTGAAATATTCCATTATGACAATTGAACTGTGGTTGATGGTAAAACAATTGAGTGGAATCTCACAGCTGTTGTAGGTAGGCTTTTACAATTGGGTTCGGAACAATACTTTTTCGTATGTCTAAATAAAAAATTACAAGTACATTTTAAAGACAATCTCGTTATATTTAGTGTTGTTACTGAAGAATTATACTCATTTATTGATACAAAAGATCTTTATTTAAACACAAGCATATAATGCAAAAGCAGGGCTTGCACTTAGCTTATTTGCAGGGCTTGTTATTAGCATCTTTGCAAATGGCTAGGATTTGATTAATTACAATTACAAATTAAAATTACAAAATGGGATTTTAAGACAGAAGTTATTGGAAAAGAATGCTGAATTAGTGTGGTACCATACAACGCTTGCTACAGGATTGTTATAAGCTACTTCTCTTATTTGGGTGGTTAATTTAAAAGCTCAATTACCAAAGACTATCTGACCCATCAAAAAGCTGCTGACTATCAAGATCGATCTCTGGCAGCCTTCAAAGTATTCATCATATCTACGTCTAATTAATCACTAATTAATTGACATTACCTTTGGTGAGTAAGTATCAACCAATCCAAGAAGTATATGAGGAAGGAGTAGTTAGCCGGTACGGTATGCGGGTGAAGTCCGGATCGTCATGGACAGGTTTGGGCCGGTCTGTTGCAAGGGTGCAAACTTAGTGGAGAGCTACTCAAGAAGCAGAGAAGCAGGAGGTGAGTCTAGCTGCCCTGTTTTTGATAATGCATGGTCCTAGTCCAATGAGCTAAACCGGAGATAAGCACCCAGCTACACGGAGCGTTAGCTCATTTCTAAACAGCGCAGCTAGACTCGCCGCTCTTCTATGATTTTACCATAAGTACGCGGTATTTTTTTTCTTGCATCGCGACCTCATTACCACAAGGCTCACAACAGTTCAGAGAAGAAATAAGGCAGAGGTCGCATCTAATGTTACGCTAAATTGGTGTCGAGCAGTGCCGTAGAGTGGGCGCGGGGGGTAGGGGGGCGCCCGGAAGTCTATTATCTCCCTATAGTTTTACTTTCTGGTGTTAGGCAGTTACCCGAAACACTACTGCCATATGAATGCGACCTCTGCTTATTTCTTCTCTGTGAAAGAGCTTATATCAAACTTTTCGGGTGTCTAGGGTTCTCCACCTGAAAATAACTTGCATAATTTTTGTGTCTAGCAAAATGTCACACCGATTTGTTTCCAGCAACATCCAATTGTATTGACTGCGAAAAATAAACTTATTTAAAAACTTTCTATTAATTCATCCACTAAACCAATAATCGATACATTTACATATTTTATTCGGTATCTGTACCGTTCGATTTTGAAGTACCTCAGCCGCCTGATCCACACTATTTAATAACTATAGATCAATTTTTCTTACGCACCATTCGATATCTTTCGATATAACTTCGGTATCTGTACAAGTACACTTTACAAGTCTCTCAGCCGCCTGAGCCACGCTATTCAATATCTAAAAATTAATTTATCTTACGAACCAATCGAGTTATTTCGATATTTTGTTCGCTACTTGGACCGTTCGCTGTACAAGTGCCTCAGCCGCCTGCGCCGTCGTCGCCGTCGTCGCCCCCCGCTTGAATATACATCAGCACAAGACGCGGCTCGCCTGCCGCTCGGCTTGGATACCGGACACGCTCTAGGCATAAATTACTCTGAATTGTAATGCGAGGCATTTTGAGTACATAGCAAATTTCCTTCAGCATTTTTGTTTTCATTTTGGGAGTGAGCGTAAGTTTATGAACGTAATTGCAAATTGTTAAAGTTCCAGTATGGAACGGCTCAAACACAGATCTTGTTGTTCTTAGAAAATCTCTTGTTAGATGGCGTCATGATTTCACTTAATCACTTAATCACTTTAATAAGACAGGTACCTCATGGAGGACGTTACCCTGAACATGAGTGAAGGATGAGTGTGATGATCGTGATGATAGTGGCGCGATCTTGTAGCCTTGTTACTGACTAAGGTTGGCATGTTCCTTAGATAGGATTATTAATTAATAGCCCAACAACCAATCAAAGCTAATTTTTTTTTCAAAGCTAAAAAACAAGTGAAAACTTGCTCCAGCTTTGGTTCTAGCTAATATTTGGGTAATCAGTGCTAGGTAAATGAAAACTTTTTAATAACACGATTCAACACTAACTTTTTTTGATGTTGTAGTGTTAGGTTTTGTAAGTGTAACTAAGACACGTCATACAAATCTGTTCATTCGTATGCACACCCTTTCTAAAACGTAAATTTCAGTAATTTTCAAAGCCTACACAGCTGCCTACAATTCATTCGTAGTTTTGACCCTTGATGACTTGTCCAAAAATGAATTTTAAGCTAGAACATATTGATCACAATATAAGTCGCTTCTTTGGAGTTTTCCTGTGTAAAAGCAGCTTACAATACCCGTCCAAAGCTGTTGTTGTGATGAATCTCCAGAAGCTTTTAGCCCCCGATGGCTCGTGTGTTCGCAGCCACTTAACCGTTTTGTCATGGTCTATTGACGTCCTAATGGTGCCTTTGTGAAAAAGTAAAGGAAGGAAATGATTTTAAAGTCTCCAGAGCTAAACTAGCACCTCAATCGATGAATCATGAATTTAATTACTACCCACAATGAATCACCCACTAAATTCTTAAAGGATCGTTTGTGATTTCAAAGTATACCTATTACTACAACATAATAAAATAGTGGTAATGTGATTATCGTTTATTCTTGATTACACTTATGGCGATCACGATGGTGCACCGACACAGAGTATGACATAGTTCGAATCAAAAACGTGACCCTAATCGTCTGTAAGCCCGATGCTAAATCAACATTGGTCTCATGAGCAGACCGGATCTCGTTATTTGACTCGGCGAAACTATGATATCCGACTCCATCGCTATTATCGATTGTTTTTATCGATATATCGAAGTTATATCGATTATAAAGGTACCGTAACCGAATACAATATTTATCAGGTGATATAACAACAAAACGTATCAACATCTAACATCTAACATCACCATAAAGAAACCTGGGTACTTTGGTATTATACGGAGGCCACCCTTATACAGCGTGCTGCGGCGGTAATGTTAGGTTGGGTTATCATAAATATGTTTTAGGACTTTCCTCGTTTCGTTACGAATCGAACGATACCAGTTGAGTTATACTTTTGCTCACCAAATCCCTTCCAAGTAGGCAGAGGTCAGGTCGTTGAACGGAGCGCGCACATCACCTGTCACCGCCGAAAGTATGACTCATCTGGTATCGTTAGATTCGTAACGAAACGACAGAAGTCCTACTAACATATTTATGATAACCCAACCTAACATAGCCACCGCAGCGCGCTGTATAAGGCTTGCCGTACATGTAGCGACCGGATATGGCAGCTAGCGAAGGCGACGCGTTCAACTCAATCCTCGCCAACATCACTGTCTTCTGGGAGGCAGAACATAAAGACCCCTCATCATAATTATGTAAAAATTGGACAGTAAGTCAATTAAAATATGTTTTTTCAATTATGTGGTTATTTTTTGTATCCATTAAACAAAATCTCTTTAAAAATAGTAGCCTCCGTATAGTACCAAAGTACCGAAACCTGTACTATTCTATCTACCTGAATAAAACTCATATACTAAGATAAATATCGTAGCTCAACTATCTTTAACAACATACTCAAAACTTTTTACACTTTGTTCGCCAACTTGCACTTTGTTGATTCATTGTCAGTCGTTGTCAGTGTCGTGTGTTGTGTCGTCTGCCCGGTCGGTTGAAGATTGTCATTTTTGTTGTTGGTTTTGGATAAGTTTTAGTTTTACAGTAAATTCTTGTTTATTTGAATGTGAAAATAAGTGTTCAGTTATTATAATGATTAGAAACACGCACTTAACCTACATTGATGATAAAATAATTTATCATCACTAATAATCGATTCTTCACTATCGGCATTCGATAATCGACACTAAAATCGATAAAAACAATCGATAATAACGATGGAGTCGGATATCATAGTTTCGCCTTTGACTCGGCCGATACCTCGTAAGGAAAAAGGTGAAGCTTGGGTTATTTAAAAACAAATCAAATCGAATCAGTTTTTTAATTTTTTTGTTAAGAAAGAAATAAGAAGAGACGATCGAATGACTCAACTAGAAATTTGTTGTAAGTCTTCAACAACTAACTAACAATAACTAACTAACTATATGGCTGGGCGAGTTAATGTTCTGAAGCAGGACATTTGGTTTGGCCACGTCACAAAACAGCCACCCCCATCTAAGCACAATGGGTGATTCAGCGACGCTACCGGTGCCGAGGCTCACCCACCTGGTGTGATAGGGGCCTATAATATTGATTCTTTTACTTAGTAAAACTCTTAGTTGTGGTGAACACTTTAGATTTGCGTGGTTAGTGTTTTGTATTCCTGATTTCAGTTTAGATGTATGTTATTTCTTAAACCATTGTATAAAATATGATAAGAAACCGTTGTGTGTGTATGACCTCTAAACCCCAATTAAACTTGTTGTAATTGCTTCATTAAACTTCCATGGGCACAGATGTGTCTTTTCTTACGTTTTTCAAACATTAAACATGAGGCTAGAAGGTTGGTTTTATAAAATGAAAAAGAATGTTGATAATTTAGTACGATTCTGTTGATTTTTTTAATTTCATAAAACCAACCTTCTAGCCTCATGTTTAATGTTTGAAAAAAATAAGCAAAGGTTCCCCTGTACCCATGGAAGTATGATGAAGCAATTACGTTTAGAGGTTATATTAACACACAACGGTTTCTTATCATATTTTAAATTATCAAAACTCATAAATTATATCTTAAATATCATACTACTGCTGCTACATTAAAAAAAATTGATATTCGTATGTTTTATTTGCATGAGAATCTCAACAAAACTATATTTTTTCCACAACACTGACACAATTTCTTATTTTTTTTAGTGTGCCATAAGGTAGTAAGGTACTAAATTTGAATGCACTTATGACGAAATTCCCACTTAACGCGCTTCAATTAAACCGTTTCCAATGTAATAAAACATGCCATAAACAATATTACATTTGGCCTCAAATGCATGACATTTCCACAGCCTACATTTACATACATAATGACCTTCAATATCCAACCGGCAAAATACCGTATTTCTATGCCAAACATCACATATTTCAACTTTTCTTGTAGATACACACAGTTTAATCGACCAAAATCTATTTTAAATTTATCAGTTTGTATTTATAGATAGATTTTCATCAGCTATTTATGTTTTTATGCATCAGCTGTTTATATATACAATTAGCTTTTACATCAGCTATTTATACTACCGCTTACAACTTTTCATAGATCACCTTACCATGGGAATACTGTAATACTTAAAAAAAATTATTTTAATGAAACAACTTCTTAGTTTCACTTGAAAGAAATTGTTGTGTATTTCAATCATAAATCTGAACAGTTTGAATTACTTAAACAAACGTTCAATATTTACCCGTATCCGTAACTTTCAAATTTATCCGTATGGTACATAAAGAAGGAATAGAAAAAAGACATATAAGAAAAGGAATAAGCAGAAATACACGTATATCAATTCTTCGATAAATAGAGCCAAATAAATTGAGAATCACGCCTGCTGCATTTTCCGGTCGAGGTTCCCTAACAGCGTACCTTTGCGAAAACCACATTTTCCACTCTACTTTGATGCGAATGCAGTTGTACCTTCTTCACAGGCATTACAAATTAGAATCGATAGTTGAAAGGGAATAATATTTTTACCAAGATGCCAGTGGATAATAGTTTTATGCATAATTACATGATTTTTTATTTTAGACTCATAAGAAAATTTCAATAACTTATACATATTATTGATATTAAAAATAACATTTATTCATTATTTATTGTAAGTAATTATTCTGTTTCTCTACATTTATTTTAGTATTAATAAATAGAATAATTCGAGTTTTGGGCGGAGAATTTAATTTTTATCTGAAAAATAATCTATAATAGAAGAGTCATAAGTATGATTGTTAGTGTCAAAGTCTAGCCAGTTTATTTGTCATGGAATAGTTGCAGCTGGTTAGATAAAATTATTAACCTAACACATTCATTGGTAAGTAAAGTAAACATTTTCTTACAAAATGAGCAGTTACATGGCCAAAATATACAGCGTACCACCAGTATAGTAACCTGACACATTGAGCATGATTGCGGAAATAATTAAAGTGTGAAGATACTAGTAGTAGTAATTTTCGGGAACTGAAAAAGCTTGAATATTAGTGTTTAGTAAGCATTAAGATATAAAATGAAGCCATAGGAAAAACTATCTAGAGTGAAAAAAAATAAAAGGAACTATAAATCTAAGGTGAAGAAAAATAAAAGGATTTGTACAGGGTGTTTATTAAAAATCCTTCAGCACTTCGGGATATGGTTACTTACATCAAAAATAAGAAAAAAGTTCATGTAAATGTGGGTCCTAAAATGCTCGGTTATCCATCTGTCAGTATGTATGTGTATTTAACATGAGTATCAAGGTTCTACTTTTTACCATTCAAAAATAGCAGCCATTTTTTATATTTTAATACTTAATATCTTGAAAAATCTAACGAAAATCCTACAAAAAGACCAAAAGTTGGGTAATTTTATTTCCTAAGAAACCAATTAAAGATTATTAGGATTAAACTTCAATTAACGGAGTAATTTTAATTTTAATAACAGAATACATGCTTGATTTAGGGCAGTTATAGCAAATTCTGTTAGAAAAACTTCAATAACTCCGTTAATTGTTGTTCAATCTTAATAATATTTATATAGATTTTTAGGAAATAAAATTGCACAAATTTTTTGTCTTTTGTAGATTTTTTGTAAAATTTACGGTTTTTAAGATGTTAAGTTTTAAAATATACAAATTGCTGCCATTTTTAAATGGTACAAAGTAGAAACTTATTACTCTGCACAAAAGTAGTTACTATTAGTCATCATATGCTCACCAAGTTTGATGTTGATATCTCTAGTGGTTACAAAGTTGTGCAAAATCATGCTAAATCACATAGATACCGACAGACGGATAATCGAGCATTTTCGGATTCATGTTTACAGGTACTTCTTTCTTAGGTTTGATTTAAGTACCCATACCCCAAAGTCCTGAAGGGTTTTTAGTAAATACCCTGTATATCAAATTAAAATAAAAAGGAGTAATAACATGAACTAATATAGTTTTACTTTAAACGCACTAAAAGAATTCCATCAGCAACCAACCACGTTTGTATTAAAGGGGTTTTAAATATTAATGTATGCATTAAAATCCCTTACAAAAGAAATAAATTCACAAAACATACATCACATTATAGGCATCAGCTAAATAGACATAGACCCGTTCAAAACGTAACTAAATACAGCAAAGCATTTTTATTCTAAAAACAACATAAAAACATATACAACTTGTTGAACAAGTTCAACATATTGATCAACTCGCTATGCTTGTGGGTAACTGTAGGATTTACTCTCTTACTCTTGGAATTACTTCTTACTCTCTAAGCTTTTATTAAGCTTAGAGAAATACTAATAAAGCTTTTGATTAGGAATTGTCTAAGCTTTTGATAAATAATAATCGAAACTTTTTTTATTTATTAATAATGGTATTGTGCGGTAAGGGGATTTGTAAAGGATAAACGTTAAGACACGCAGATTAGAAATTTATCGTTTGAACTCGATTGCATTTCCTGGGGGAAATTGGATCAACGGCATTTGACGCTAAACAGACAATTTATACAACATTGTAGAACGTTTGAGGAAGCCGGGAGGAAAATGGGAAAATGAACAAATTAGACTGGAATTAGAAATTAATATACTTTACTTTTAAAACTGTTGACCGACATTCGTAACATTAGCCGTTTCAAGGTAAAATAAAATACAGTTTTGTCAAAATATCTTTTATTGATTGCTTATCATTAAGTATTAAATAAATCTGAGAATCAAAATTAAATGGCTGAAGTTGCCAATGATTCTTACATTTCTTTAACTACAACATATGTTAGCTGCAGACAGCCTGGTCGAGGGAAAGTTCGGCATGAGAATCAATGAGGGGGAAGGGTTTGGGCATCAATCATGTGTGGCTGACCATTTGGTAGGGGATTAATCACCTGATATAAACCCCCTTTGTCCCTCAGCTCACGCTCTCTCTCACTTACATTTAACCACTGCCACGTTTGGGTAATACTGTGGTTTCCGAAATATGGAGTTAGATGAGTACATTTTCATTCCATGATTTAATTAAGTTGTACTTAACGCTTTGATTGTCTTAACATTAAAATTGACAACCACAGAGAAGAATCTAACAGAGGTCGCTTTTAAATGGGTCTTCTGTTGCGCCCAATTGCTTGCTAGTTACAGTTAAATCCAGCATCAGTTAAGTTACTAGTCACTAGTTACAACCAGTTTCTAGCAAGAGTTAAGTTAAATTAGGAGAGGGCAGCGACGGTGCTGGTCTCTCGCGGCGTTAATGGTGAACTATTTTTGTAAGTCCTCGACACCAGCGTTCGACACCAGCTGAGCGCAACATTAGAAGATACTTCTGTTTGATTCTCCTCTGTGGACTAACATATAGTATGACTAAAAGCTTAAATGAATTTTATTAATATTATTTCTTAGCTGCTAATTTTCATTTAACTTTGGTTGTTGATTGCATTATTTTAGCGAATTTCCCATATACGGAAGAAGCTATTACCGTAGGTCTCGTGGTAAGACCTAAGCACTAGACCATGATAACTTTTCGTTTTGGGGCCCCCAGAAGAAAAAACACCATTCGTTCAATTATATATATATATATATATATATATATATGTGTGTGTGTGTGTGTGTGTGTGTGTGTGTGTGTGTGTCTGTAAGCACGATAGCACTCGCAAAAATGGTCCGATTGGAATGAAATAACATATCTTAATAAAACTTGGTTTGTGGCTTCATCTAGATGAGATTTAATGTATTTTAGTCTAAAATCACGGGAATTTCCAGTTTTGTGGCAGCAAACCTGCATTCTCATTCCCCCTGTTATCCTTATGGGCAATAAAAAAAATTCTATATCTTTATTATTTCTAAATATATCTTGATAAAACTTGGTATATGACTTCTTCTAGATAAGATCTACTATATATTGAAATTACACCACCTAGTTTAAACATGCCTGTAGCAGCTAACCTGCGTACTCATTGCCCATGTTATTCTCATGGAGATTACGAACACATATCATGTCTCACTACATTGGTTGGAAGTATTTTTCGGCATTTGAAATTCGCTGAGTTTGCAGGTCTGCTGCAACGGGGGTATTTCATACTCGTGTCATAAGCTTGTTTCTAAGGGAGGGTAAAAACAACGCTACCGATGAGAGTGACTCAAGTGAAGGACCGTGACAGCAACAAGGTGTTCAGTGGAGATAACCCTAATCCTCAGCGTAGCTACCGTTCTTTGTTACCACACTGCCAAATGTAGTACCTAACTGGACACTTATTTCAATTATTTTATTTATTCATCCATATCAATTATGCGATACAATCTGTTTATCACATCAGAATAAAAATTAACCAAGCCAAGGAATCTAGAAATCAGTTGATTTTTACTTTGGAAAATCAAATTTTTTAAGGTTTGTATAATTTAAAAACCTTCTTTTTTTGGTCAGAACTTTAAAGCAAAAGCTTTCAGTTCTATTTATAAAGTTTACCTCTGTACATAGTTCGCTTACGCATTGGAAATTATGTATATCAATAATCTGTTTTATGGCATTCCTTACAACTCCACAATTGTATTGTTGCTTTTGAGAAAATTGTTCAATCTCTTACTGTCATTGGTTTAGAAGATATTTTTCCAAATTATTAGTCTAACTGCAAGTATTTTCGCAGTAATGTTTTAAGTTACGGATAGTGATTTATAAAAATATCCAAACTTAATTAATTTGATAACAAAAATACGTAGTAAATTATACATAAATATTTCATCAAGAAATCCGTAAAAATACTCAGCGCTTCTGAATAAGGGGTTTAGTATATGTCTATTATACTATTACAATTTAAATAGTGCCAGAAGATACGAGAAATCACAGGAAAATTAAATTATATGATGAATACAGGGTGGGGCAGAGAAATATCCCTATTTTTGAAAGACAGTTATAAGTCAGGGGTACGTGTTAGAGATGTGTAATTAAGCTAGAATTATTCTGTGTTCTCGGAAATTTCCGTTAGTGCATAGGGTACTGCATGAAAGGCCTTTACACAGTGACAGCTTGATGTGCAATTGGCAGAAAAGGCATAATAGGGCCTTATTGCTTTGAGGAAAACAATCGTGTTACCGTTAATTTTGTACTGTATGATGCCATGATTCGACAATTTCTGGAACCACATTTGCAAAGGAATAATAAGAAAAGAGTGTGGTTTCAAAAAGATGGTGCCATGGCCCATACTGCTGAAAATTCAAAGGCTGTTTTGATGGGGACTGTTCCCTGGGCGAATGATCTCCCGATTTGGTGACATTCTGTGGCCAGCGCGCTCGCCGGATTCATCTCCGTGTGATTACTTTTTGTGGGGCTACCTCAAGAATGAAATGTTTAAACATCGACCCAGAACCCTAGAAAACTTGAAACATGCAATTAATCTTGAATTTGGCCGTGTTCCACAACAGATGCTTCGCTGAGTTTTCCAGAACTTCAAAAACCGACTACAGCTATTTTAAATATGGTCTGAGTTTCAAGCATTAGTTACAAGGGAGTTAAAACAAATCAGGAATTACTGCAATGAAATATAATAAACACTTAGTGATTTAAATCTCAATTTTTAGTATTTCATAGTATGTTATTTTGATTTTTTTGGAATGCATCTCAGGTTGAACAAAATATCGCATGTATCACTGAATCTTTATTGATCTAAGCACGTTAGTTGTATTGTCACTCCTGGGCAGGAGGCCTGAGCGGCCGATGAGAACTTGTAATGACGATAACGACGACAGCTCAATTGATAAGGAAAATGATTGCCTAGAGTTAAATAATAGTGGGCACTACGCCAAGTTTTTCAGTGAAGTTGTGTTTGGGAATCAATCGCTAAAAATATTCCATATTAACATTAGATGTTTCCTAAAAAATATTGATGAACTTTTTATTTATATTGATAGTTTTAAAACCGAATTGGATGTGATTGTTTTCACGGAGTGTTGGCTGAGAGGGGGGGGAGGATACGGTGACTATTGACGGATTCGAATTTTACATGACTAGTGTACAACAGAACAAAAACGATGGCGTTATTGTGTACATAAACAAACGCCACGCGGTCACCATCCAACAAGTTACGATAGGCGAAGTTCATGGGTTACGTTTCGACTTTCTTTACTTAAATAAACACTTTAATTTACTGGCTCTCTACAGGACTTTTGACTCTGACTTGGACCACTTTCTAGACATGCTTTCGAATTATTATAGTTCTATAGACAGGAATAAAATGTGTATTCTCATTGGAGATGTGAATATAGATATTTTGAAAAACGATAATGTATCCGACTTATACTTAAATACTTTAACTGGTTTTGGACTTGTACATTGTGTTGATAAACCTACCAGGGTTACTAGTAACAGCAAATCTTGCATAGATCATATAGCAGTACGATATAATGACATGGGCGCAGTGCGAGCGGCTGTATTTCAAACTAGCACTACTGACCACTATGCAACTGCTCTGACTATCTCAGCCGCCGCACACGCACACACACACACTGACAACGATGACTCACCACGCACCTACGTCGACCATGCCACTGTCACAAACATTCTCTCTCACTGCGACTGGGGCCCCGTCCTTAGTTGTTTTGATGTCAATGAATGCACTGAACGATTTCTGAATATCATTTTATCAGCAATAGAGACTGCGAAAAAAGCCCATTAGATTTTCTTCCTCGTGCAATAAAAAACTGAAACCTTGGATTACATCCGGTCTCGTAAAATCAATTAGACGTAGGGATAAATTAAGTAAAGCCGTAAAGAAACAACCTTTTAACCGTAATTTAAAAATACATTATAGGGCATATAGAGCAATTGTTAGCAATCTTTTAAAACGAGTAAAACGTGATTATTATAGATCTAAACTTCAGCAATCAGAAAGAAATCCAAAATTATTCTGGGGTATTATAAATGAACTAGCTGGTAGAGGAAATAATAAAAACTCTTTTCCAATAGATAAATTTTTCCCTAATAACTCGGGTATCACAACTGAGCTAAAAGAAGACATAGCATATGACTTCAATACTTTTTTTCCAGTATAGGCGAAACTCTGGCAGGGTCCATACATTCTGGCGGGGTCCCAGTCATCACCGACTCTGATTACACATTGAACTCTACGTTTACTTTCAAGAACATAACGGAGACTGATATCAAACGTCACGTAACTGGACTACGTGGGGGCTCTGCTCCTGGCCTTGATGGTGTATCGGCTGCAATCTTAAAGGAAAACTTAAATTTCATTTCAAGACCATTAACTCACTTAATGAACATTAGTTTAGATACTGGTACGTTTCCTAAAAACTTTAAAACAGCAAAAATAATTCCTCTATTTAAAAGTAATGATTTTAAAGATAAAAATAATTTTCGTCCTATATCTTTACTAAGCGTTTTTTCTAAAATTATTGAAAAAGTAGTGAAAGAGCAATTGACGGATTATATTTATTTGAATAACATTTTATGCAAGAGTCAGTACGGCTTTAGGAAGGACAGGAGCATAGCTGAAGTGTTTTTTGATGTTAGTAAAGATTTATACAACTCTATTTCACAAGGAAATCGGATGATGTTTATCTTTTTAGATTTAAAGAAAGCTTTTGATTCTGTCGACAGAGAAAAATTAATTCAAAAATTAGATTGCATTGGAATTCGTGGTGTTTCTCTCGAGTGGTTCAAAAGTTATCTTTCTGATAGGACTCAAAAAGTTTGTATTAATGGTTCTTATAGCGAATCCCTTCCAATTGATTATGGAGTAATTCAAGGCAGTACACTCGGGCCTGTCTTATTCCTTATCTACATTAATAACATTTCAAAATTAGTTTTGAACAGTAAACTATTTTTATTTGCAGACGACACTTTAGTTTGTGTTGAGGGTAAAACATGGGCAGAAATACGCTCTAAAGCACAGCAGGACTTAATGATTTTAAAGAAATGGTTTGATCAGAATATTCTTTCCCTTAAAAAAAACTAAATTCATGCCCATTTCTCTCAGATATAACACAGATTATACATTGAACAACATACAAATTCATAATTGTGATGATTTCAATAACTTAATGTGTGGCTGTGAATCTTTGGAAAAAGTAGATGCTTATAAATATCTGGGTGTCGTATTCGACTCTCGTATGAAATGGAATCATCATATCCATTTCATTTTTGAAATCCAAAATTAGAAAATATTTATTCGCTTTTAAATGTCTTGGTGAAGTTTTAAATGAACAAGAAATGAAAATCACATACTATGCTTACATTCAGTCTCTGTTATCTTATGGTATTGTGGCCTGGGGAGGCGCTTTTAAGTCGATTCTGGAGCCAATAAATATAGTTCAAAAAACCATCTTAAAAGTCGCGTTTAGGAAAGAAAGAAGATATCCTTCAATTGCTCTTTTTCAGGAAACTGGGGTTTTCACCATTCGTCAACTTTTCATTAAAGATCTGTTAGTATTAATTTTTAAAAATGTTGCCAATATATTTTCTGTAACTTCGCACAACTACCACACACGCTACGCTCAAAACATTTCTGTATCTGCTTTAAATCCTAGTAAATCTATTCTGACAACAAACTCTTTTTATGCTTCTAATATTTTGTACCGCAATATCTCTCGAAGATTTTCTCAACTTAATTTATTTTACTCACCATCCTTGCCGTTATTTAAAAAAAGAATTAAAGAATTTTTAACTATCTTAGGGTTAGAGGGCGCTGAGACCATCATCTTGGCCACTTACGCTCGACCTGGACTATGACTTGTCACATACTCTGCCCCCCCTCTCTCCCCTCTCCCAATTTTAGCAATAAATTTTAGTAATCCATGCCCTCATTGCAAAATCAGATGAGCTGTTGTCTCCTTTGAACTAACGTCGTTATGACATCTATTACAACGATTTTAAATATATATATATATATTTTTTTCTAACTTCATAAGGTACGGCCAATGGAATTTTACTAGATAACAACTAGGCCTACGCACAGGCTCCTGCCCATGTAGGCCATTCCATATATGAGGCTTTGCAAATTTTTTTTATGTAAATGAATGTAGGTACCATGCATGTTAATTTAATATATATTTATGACGTTCGCCTAGATTATAGTGCATGTGTATGTTTTCCGTGCATGTAACAACTGTATATTTACATGGAATAAATATTTGATTCATTCATTCATTCATTCATTCATTCAGCTGTGAACTAACAATGAGGCTCATTACCTGAATGATGTGTTGTTTAAAACAAAGAAAAATTAACTTCCAGTTGTACTCTTTTAAAGCCACAGTAAAGATTTGTTCTAACCTTTTTCAATACTCTGTAATTTACCTTTAAAGTTAGGGATACTTCCCTGCCCCACCCAGTATTAAATATGATATTGTAAACAATTGCAAGATTAAGAGAAAGGAAAAGTACAAGAACTGTGATGATATTAAGATGTATTTTTATATATCACTCTCAACAACTTCTTACCAACGAAAAATAATATCCAAATCTGAATTAGTTTTCAACATTTTCAAGGATTTTAAAGTTTTTTAAGGAATAAAGCTGGACGAATGAAATACAATGGCTACCTTAATTAAGCTGTTACGAAGTGGTCTCAATTTTATTTAGTTGCTTTCTCAACAGTTGATTAAAGGACATAGAAAGTTCCCATATTTAATGCTGATACTATTTTGTGGTTATGGTTGTAAAGTCTTTAAACAAAAACGATTTATTAAGTAAGAGCAAGACTTAAATTTTTCTAAATGAGCCTCCAATCCTTTACCGCTTTTATAAATACAATAGGAGATGTAAATAAGTAAATCAAAAACCTTAGCCAAGTCATACTTTTAATTGACAATAACAGCTATGGACGTGGCTCCAACAAAATAGGCGAAACATGGCCATCGGGCCAATACCATTATGTTATTGGCCCGACCAATAACATAATGGTTTTTTCTAATGGGCGCACCATCACAATTACCTCGTTCAAGTAATTATGATGGTGAATGTAACTAATCCAGTAAATAATTTCAAAATGTTAACTATTGCGCTCAGTTCCAATCAAGGCAAGAAGACGGCTATTTTCAGAAGAAAAAATGTATTACAATATACAAACTATCAGTAAACGTGGAAATATATTACGAAATATACCCTCCATAAAGAATAAAAAAAAATTAAGTATTTTCCACATAAGTAAAACAAATCCTTTATGGATACTAGCAGTGAGGAACGATGTATCACAGAGCTCTTGATAGTAAATGAGCTCTTTTGGGATTAGCGTAATATCCGTTATAAGACTTTGGGATCACGAGCCAAAGTCTGAAAGATTGCAGTTTACTGAATTAATTAGCTAAGTCCAATTACAGGAAGTCTATATATAAACTGTCAAATTATTTCTTTAATGTTTATTAAGGACAAAGCCTCTTAACTTTTTTTTACTAGAAATTATAATATTATTGCGACTAGTTTTTTTTTATGTACACGACCTTTTTGATTTCTATTGGACGGATGGTCTGATAAGCCTATAGGCTTATCAGACCATCCGTCCAACACCTTAAATCCGTCCAAGTCCAACACCATCCGTCCAAGTCCTTAAATAAATGTAGACTTAAGTCTACATTTATTTAAGGACTGCGTTAAGCTTATACGTTTAGAAACGTATAAGCTTAAACAATATTTAGCAATATGGAATGAGTTAAATTATGAATCTGTTAGTAAACTGATCATAAATAAACAAACTGTTTTTATCGATTAAAGGAAACGTTTTTTTAGGTATTTTAGTCAGTTTTAAAATTTATTGTCGTATACTTAACGGTAAACGTTTTCAATGGTATTTATCAACATCAAACTATCTTCACGAAAAAACAGAATAATCTTCAGAATCTTGACAATAATCAAGCTAGTAAAATTACTTTCTTAAACTATCCCAAAATACATCCTAAATAAACTTTTATTCTTACTTACCAACAAGAAACCTCCCTTAAAACTTATAGTGTACGTTTGAGATGTTCCATTGCCCATTACTTTCACTGTTTTTCTGAATAGTTTTTTTCTCAAAAACGTTATCTAAAAAAAAATTCGACACAAATTCTCTTTGGTTTAATGAGAAAATCTCAGTCCAGCAGTAGCTCCATTCAACAGCATTACAGGTCGATGTAACATGCTGGGGGATTCGGGCTGCTCCAGCTCCAGTGTGATGGCTATCTGTAAATAAAGCTCCGACGTTTGATGACACAGCGTTTGGGAGATCAAGACAAATAAATCAGGACAAAAATAAAACCACCGGAATAATTACACAATATTAATTTCTATACATTTACTAATTGCGTAATCGTTCTGTCATAGCATTAAAAGGAGCAATTAAATTCAACAGTCTCATTGTTGATTTAAGAAACAACCACAACCAAATTTCCTTTGATAAGGTACGTATCGTTAACTTTTTACTTGGCAAACTCTAAATGTACCATATTCTATGTATAAAGAATTACAGAGCAACTCCTTGGTGCAACAGCTCTTTCAACCTACGAACTAATTTGGAACCTTGTATGTAAAAACGTTAGGTTCTTATATCGAGGGATCAGATTTATGGATATGGAAAATAACAAAACCTTATGAAAACATGCGAAACATTCAAAAAGGAAATCTGCCAACATTCTACTGTGTTATGAATAAAATGCGAAAAATATTCAAATTAGCTTTTCATGTTATTTAAGAATTGCTATTAAATATTTGTTAATTTTATATTAAAATGGTTTATTGGTATTTTAAGATTAAAAACCAATCAGAAAAAAAACATATTTAATTTTGTATGGCTGTAACAGAAATATGAATTAAATGATTAAAATATTGTAAGTACAATTCATAGGAAAATACAGTTCAGGCCTGGAGACGATAAGGTGAACACAAAGACGCGGACTGAACGTTACACAGCCAATGAACCAATGTTAGAACAAGGTGTACCGAGCGATAAGACCGTTGCCCTTGACACATTACCTGTCATTGTCAGTTGCCAAAGCCGTGAAACCGACCAAGTTTGCTTCATTTATTTCGTTCAGTGAGACGGTCTCGCAGTTTGGGATCTACGATAGCGATATGGTATTATTGGGAAATCAAAATTAGGCGGGTGGCATAAAATGTACAATCATCAGATATTCTGCTAAATTGACTTCAAGAAATGTTTTGGTTGTAATGTTAAACATTTATTTTTGTTTTAAGGCCTTTTACCAGTAAATTTGTGTTTGTCATATTATTATCGTACAGTTGATAATGAAACACAAATTTCGCCTGCAGTGCACTCATTCGCCGCCTTATTTGGTGCCCCGATTTTGAGTTATCGTTCGTATGAGTTGAGTTCGTATTCGTATACTTTTAGCAGTACGGTTCGCCCTTGTAGTGTACCGGCGCATCATTGGTTTGCTTGGCAACTTCAACGCGAAGTCCTGAGACCAATTATGGGGAGGGGTGGGCAAAAGTAGGGGAGAAAGACTGCCACTCTCATACAAAAGGAAAAATATGAAGATTAGTGTTAATATTATTTTTTAAGAGAAAAGGTCGAAAGCACACAGTAATATCAATTTGAAATGATTAAAATTTAAAATGATCAATGACAGAATATTTATTTGTGTTTTGTCGTCCAAATAGCAAACTCTCTTTGGACCTTGACTAGTAGTAGCCTATAGTTAATACTTCCAATGCATATAGGTGAACATAAATTATCAACAAAAAATATGAAGAATAATATTGATATGAATATATTCACGTAGGACCCGGATTTATCTTAGCAACAATTTCCCACTAGTCGTTCCAACAATTAATTGGCGATTAATTGGTAGATTTTGCTGTTGAACAACTACATAAGTTATAGAGTAAGTGATAGTAAAATACTCAATTATGACATCATAAATATTCCATCTTCTTTAAAAAAACGAAACTACGAAACTTCAAAACAACTACGTATTCAAGTTTAAGAGTGTTTCTCAAATTAGGAAATTCGGCTGAGACGCGGCCACCCACAGCACTCGGTGAGATCAATAGCGGCGTCAGCTGCATGGGTCTACTGCTATGAATCAAAATGCCTGAGAAAGTATGAGTTTGAAGTTCTGTAATTGTTTGGAGCTTCTGTTATTACATTTAGTAAACAATTTAACCAGTATTCAAAATGTTTCACCTAGTACAAGAAACAGCGTGATTTTGAAAATTATATGCATAAAGTTGAATCATTATTATAGACCTGAACAACTTCTACGACAGAAAATAATATTCACCATAAAATTCATTAGCACGTACTTTGTTTCCCTTACGATAATCTAGTCCTAAATTACTCTTTAAAAGTCCAAATACAAATATAGATATTAGATAAAGCAGATATGAAATCTTCGTAGGCCTGAGGGCGTCATAGCCAATGCACTTTCCAATGCACCTTTATGATTTGTCGTAAAGACACTTGAGAGACAAAGCCTTTTCCTGTGGTAAATTATTTATCTAACCGTCAAGCATGTTAATAATGTTTTCTACTTCAAGCTTTTATCTTCGAGTTTAAATTGGAATTCAAAATTATTTCCCTGAAAATAAGTTCAAAATAAATGACCGCACTGAGGAATTACTGCATTTATCAATGTGACACATGTGACACAAATAATTTGACGTAATTTGACCAGCAAAAGAGAAAATAAGTATTTTATTTACTCGTCAATCCCAAGATCTTAAAGACTGTTAAGAAAGTACCGTGTCTTAGTAAATAAACTACGACCCAATATTTTTTTGACCAGCATGGATTAAACCAAATCATTTTCGCCCACGAGAGCGAAGCCTTCAAACTTAACATTTTTTGTGGAAAGAAACTGTAAAAACAAAACTACTTCATATTTCAACTAAAGTGAACCATCTCCTTTGCTTTTATGGTTATATAATTTCACCCAGACCAAAAATTGCCATATCCCTAACGAACATCTTTTTCTCCTATGAATGTTGAAGATATAAAGAAGAAGGGAGTTTGTAACGAACGGCGAACCTCCAATACTTTAAGACTTACAGGGCTGAAATTAGGTATTTATACTTTTATTGAGACACTTTATATATTTATAATATATCAAAATAAGTAGTAGTGTGAACCTTGCCGATTTAATCTAAAATAGTGAACCATACTGATTTCATGTGAGATAAAGTTATTCTAAAATCAAACTAGAATTTAAAAAAAATAAATATGCAAAAATTAACTCTTAGTCTTAATATTACAATGTAAAACTCGTTACAGGATAACGGGTCCACGCCACACTCTGGGGATTTCCGTCCGATGAAGCCCCTTTGTGACAGCCTCTGTAGTCAGAGCTCCAAAGTTTGATAGCGTTGCAATTTCGAAATTTTGAGATAATACCATTATTCAATCACGCCTAAATTAACTGATTTCTGCTTGTAATACTTGAAAAATTCAGCAGTAGATTTTTACATATAAGTTTGATTTTGGAATTAATATTCACTACATTAACAAGGAAATGTATACATTAAATGTCAAGCTTTTCAATCTTGATAGGTTTGATGCTGATAAAAACAGGGTATTTAGAATCAGACCACATTACATAAACTAAAATATAAAATGTAAAAAAATATTAATTTTAATATCAGTTTGTTTTGGTGAAACTAGACATTGTAGATTTGGGTTACATTGGAACTTTCAAAAATATATCTTAGTGGTTTTGTTCCTTTAAAAATGTTCGTATAGTCTCAAGGTTAGAGTAAGGTACGACGTCTGGTTTGTATTTTGTATCACAACAGTTTTCATGGTTTGACAATCGAGTTTGTTTTTATATGCAATCAAAAACAACATACTGAATATACCAACACTTTATACTGAAAAGACATACTTTTTTGTTGACGTTGGCTCAAAATAAAAAATGTGCTAACCATACGAAGAGGATAAATTACCGCTAATCCATGTTATGCTCCAATTGGTAACATTAGAACACCGTATGGTTTTGTCACTCAAGGCTACATCGTCACGAAAAATTTTAGCCTTGGGTAAGATATAACAAATTTAGTTGAAATATTCGATCAATCACAAATAACATGAAACTTTTGGCCAAAATCCGAATTTATTTAACGACAGAACCTGCGAGGGTGAGACAATTTTTCCTGCAGGTGAGGCCTCAAGAGCAAAATTGTAATATGTTTTTAGGCGTGAATGTGACTCGTTAAAAATGTTGTTAATTTTAAATTTGACTTGTTTTGTTCGAATGATTTCAGCTCAATTTTAAACATTTGACAACTTCAACTTCATTGACTATGTTCTTTGTCCTAGTTTGGAAAAGAATAATCGAGTCCTGAAACCACGTAGTAGCCAAGTTGTACTGTTTGGAACGCAAAATGGAATGAAGGTACTTTCACTTTTCTTAAACGTACCCTGTATTATATTTCGATATTCTCGTCCATTGTTCTGTAAAGCAATTTTATTTTATTTATCTGTTATCAGAGCCAAATGTTTGTACGGAATTAAAAATGAAAATGAAATTTTATGTTATTTGGCTATAAATGAAAATTTAGTTTTGTACAGCGGTTTGTTTGAATCTCAACCATTAACCTTTTTAAAATTTGAATCTGAATAACGACAACTTTATGTTTATCTGAATGTTTATCAATTGCAGGATGTTATAGTCGGTGGCTTGAAGTGGGGGTTATCAAGTTGACAGCTTATGCAATTCGGGACCTGTTTGAGAATTCAATTAACACTTGCGTTAAGCTAACTGAGCTACGTAATGATTGGATAGTGCTCTCCTCCAAACTTCCCATTTTGCAATACATCTCTATGTGATTTGCTGAATATTTAGATATGAAACCTATATTCCCAATAACTAGCTGAGAATGAAATCATCTTCCAAATAAAAGTAATATACAATATAGTATTAAACTGAATGGACAAAGGTTGGTAGTATTTCCAGAAAACTTGGAGAAGAACATCTTGGATTGGAATAGTACGTGACCGAACCCCAAATACGTATTTTCATGAATAATACAACAGAGAGATATTGATAGTTTTAAAATCAAACTATCCAAACAAATACATCTAAGTAAATTTTATTTTTCTTCACTCGAGTAACTTAATTAAAAATTGTACGTTTGGTTATAGCCAAATGTTCACACATTTCTATTAAAATATCCATTACATCTTTAATTTGTTTTTATTTTATAAATTAACTAAATTTTACTTAAAATACTTACATTAAATTACATTTATAAGAAAGTGTACCTCCTTCTGCCTCAGAAAATATGATCTTTAATTAATTAATTATATAGCGTGTTGTCAATTATTGTTTGACATTAAATTAAAAATTTGAAAAATATACACAATCAAGGTGTTTGCCAAGGGCAAAAAAGCAATACGAAAATTCGTACGTTTATTTTATTTTATGAAGGGATTGGCCTTCATATTACTTATCGGGTATTATAACCTTTCGGCCTCCAAGCCAGTAAACAGCGAGAAGAATATTTAACTTTATTCAACAAAATATTTTTAACCACAAATTACTAGGATCGGGAAAATAAACGATAATTTTGTTCAGGAAGCTCAACTTTGAAGATCTGGATTTTCAAGGAAGGTCTACGCAAAGGTAAACGGTTGATCATACAATTAATGTTAAATAATCAAATATTGGGGCTTGATTTAATCTAATTTAAATTTATTTCCCTTCAAGCAATTTTAAGATCAAGGGGATGGAGAGTACAGGAACTATTCCAATATGTCCCAGTCTTGGAGGCTTCTGTAACGCCAGTATCATTTCTAAGTAGTTTGAAATTACGTTTGAAAACACTTTTAAGAGGGACTGCAAAATTTTACACTGTACTAAGGGCCAACAAACGTTAGTAAAAAGACCGAATGATTAACAGCTTGAACTAATCCTTTTTTTCCTACGGTCCTTTGTTCCTGAAAGGAGAACGTGGAAAATGTTTTTGGATTCATATAGACGTTTTATTGAACTTTTTATATTTATCCTCTTACTCTAAAATTAACATCCTAACTTTCTTTGGTTTCATGATTACTTGGCAATTAAATTAATATTTTTTTTACAAAGGAATAATTTAACAAAGAACAATAATTTTTTGTGGACTGTAATAACTAATCGATGGTGGCCATCTATTTTTAACCAGGAAAAAATTTTTATGCGACAAAAGAAATATAAAACCTATAATATAATTTTTTATGCTTAAATTGCAGTGGTCAAACAATTAAATTTACTAAAAAAATTAAATATACAAAAGGTTTATGAATTTAGTGGTTGTTTCTACGATTATAAACATTTTGAATATTATAAACCAAACAATAAAAACAACGATAAGTAAAAGGAGTTACTAAGTACAGTTTGTATTTGCTTTAAAGGATTTTATAATAATAACTGATAAGAATTTCAGAAAAAAAATTATAAAATATGCTTTAGATTCAACTGGCTAGCTGGTTTACATTTGACCAAAGTGAAAAAAGTGAAAAAGTTGAAAAGTGTTTCATTAAACTTTAGAGAAGAAAAACGCTTGCAAGGTATGCAAAAATATATAAATAATATATAAAAAGTACCTTTTTAATACTATTAGTTGTATTACACAGATATAAAAGTTAATCTTATCTCCTTTACTCCCACTCCCAGCTCTGGGACGGATTGTTGGGCTAACGTATTTTTTGCCCGATTAATGATATTCACAGTGTATAACAATAACCGTGAATATCAGGACGTAAAATCATTTTAGAGAATCTAAGTAACTCCTCAAAAACATTTACCTAAAGGGATAATATGATAAGCCCTCCTAAAATATTACCGCTGATTCATTATTTTCATTTCCTGTGTGATCATTTTGTATAAATTTTAGAAAGGTTCATAAAGGCAGATAATCTGAATAGGAAAGAGAAAAACTCAACAAAAATCAAATCAAATCAAATCAAAATCAAATTTATTTCCAAGAAAATACTAACAAAAAATACACTTATACATCACAGGAAAAAAAAATTCTCACATAGGTCATATAAAAGACCTGTGCGTGAGAGTGTTCTTATCTCAAAGAAAATAGTGTCTTACACAAAGTAGAAAATAAATTTGACTAGAAAAATGAAAAAAATAAAGAATATACTATAATTAAAATGATTAAATTAAATAGGATAGACAGCTACTTAAAAAAAAAAGTACTCAACACTTTATCAAGCAAACAGTTTTAGTTTTAACTAAGAGGAATTGCCTTGCAAAAATATCTAGAGATAGTCATATTCACAAATAAAAATAAATAAAAGGATGCATTTTTTAAATGATGGAACGAAAAATATAATAAAAAATAAATAAAAAATAAATAATAACTACAAGCAGAACTATGGGGAAGCCAAATAAGGGCAGACAAGCGGAGGCATGGTTAGGTCATCAAGTATGTTCTTGAGTAGTAGTACAGTTGATGTTAAATCAAGTATTCAGATCGTATGAGGGACTCAGCACTCTCAGGACCTGCCTCCAACAGCCAGTCAGAGATGCGCTTTTTATAGACATCAGTAGATGCCTGGGCATTCCTTAACTCAGGGGGGATGTTTCTGAAGAGAAAGTTTGCAATAAAAAATGGATTTGAATGACTGATAGCCCTAACTGCTCGTGGGAGCTGCGAGCCTATGTTAACGGCATTCCTTGTTCGATAATTATGCGTTGTAGGTGTAATTATCGCATCCATATGCGAATGTATGTAAACCAAAAGATTTTTTATGAATAGTTGTCTAATAGAAAATAACTTAGTTTCTCAACAAATTATTTATTTAAAGTTTATTCATGTAAGCCTTGTGAATTGATTATTGAAGTAAAATAAATAATCATTTCAAGGGGTTTGTTCGTTTAAACAGGCGAATTTCACCAATTTATACTAATCATAACTAAATGAACTAATTGTATAAAAACAAATTAAGCTGATAAATTAATTTTAAAAGTAATTATGAATCAAACTGTATTAATTCTTTAAATTATTGAGTGTTTACAATATAATATTATTTTTGGTAATTTTTTATCCAGATACAGGCCAGTCACATTCACGTAAAATTACAGAAAAACGAAGAGGACAATTTAATCCGAACGGGAAGAAGTAGAAACAAATCACCTGTCGAACTGAGAACGGTTCTGTGACAAATAACATGTGTTTGTTCAAAGAGGCACGAGGTGGAGACTTGCTAATCACTAAGACAGATCTTAATGAAAATACTTATAAAAAGCTAAAATATAAGATTTACAAATTTTTAATCTCTTGAGTTTGCAGGTTTTATAAAACGGAGATGACTCATACATGAGTTTATGCGACCATAAAACTCTGAAAACCATTTACTGAGAATTCAGTAATGAGAGTAACGTTTCAGTTTAATACTTGGTTATATGGTATCAAATAAAAAGGAAATTAATACTCAAATTACGAATTACGTATTATATATGACTTTATTTAACATGGCCTAAGTATAGCATGGTATTCCCCTAAGGCCGACGACCTGAATTAAACAAATGGGATCTAAACTTGCCGGGGAAGCTGCTTGTGGTTTGCCAGTTATCCATTCCAATTAGTGAAGAGGTTCATTGTGATAGCAAAAACATCAGAGAATACAATCAGTTTAAAATAACTATACCATAAATAGAGAATTATTTCATGTACTGTTAAAAAAATAGGGAATATGACGTTAATTTTCACAAAATAATTCAACCTAAACATCATACACCTTATCTCAGTGTGACTTGTTTGGGCCTAATGCCGGTAAATAAAATGTTAAGTTAAAAGTTTTAGACCTGAAACAAGATACACTATTATTATAAAGGATGTCCTCTAAATACCTGGATAAACATAAAAAGTGCTATTCCCTGGGTTAAGACAAACACAATTTACTATAGGAACGGTAGGAGTTCCTGGTGCCTAGTTCTCCGTCTGTCTGTCTGTTGGTATTTTTAATATAAAAATCCTTAACTCCTAGAAGGTTTGAGGTACAGCGTTGAAATTTTGCGCTAATGTTAATCTTATTAAGACCTATTTTCGTTACAAATTATACAAAAATATCACCAACCGCTTCTAAATGGTGCCCATTTAAAATATTTGATGCTGAATTCCACCAGGAACTACGAACTAGGCACCAGGAACCTATGTTCCTATAGTAAATTGTGTTTGTCTCAACCCAGGGAATAACACTTTTTAAGTTTATCCAGGTAGTTACGGGACATCCTGTATAATAATAGTGCATCTTGTTTGAGGTCTGAAACTTTTGACTTAACATTTGATGTACCGGTATTAGGTCCAAACAATTCAAACTGAGATAAAGTAAATGATGTTTAGGTGAATATTCGAATTATTTTGTGAAAATTAACGTCATATTCCCTATTTTAGCGAATTTCCTTAAGGGAATAAGCTATTACGGTAGTACTCATGGTAAGACCTAAGTCCGAGACCACGTTAACTTTTCATTTTGGGGTCCCCAGAAGCAAAAAACACCATTCGTTCGAATTTATATATATACATACCATCGTCTGTTAACACGATAGCGGCCGTAAATATGGTCCGATCTTGATGAAATTTGGTACAGACGTGTAAAGTGGTAATCACTCGGACGAGTACGTGAATCAGCCCAATCGGACCACCGGAAGGGGGGGTAAAGGGGGATAAACCCCCCCAAAAATGGGTTTTTTGAGTTTTTCACATAGAAAAATAAAATTTATCAAATTTTAGTTGGCACCATTTAATTCAGCTCAAAAAACAAACAATTTAGTATATTTAATTACTGCTCTATGTCCATTGGTTACCGAGATATTGAAAGTGGTAAACACAGTACGTTGTCTCAATGTTAACCTTATGGGAAATAAGTAAAATTCTATATTTCGCTTATTTCTCAACATATCTTGATAAAAATTAGTAAATGGCTTCTTCTAGTTCAGATCTACTAAATATTGAATTAAAACCAACCAGTTTAAACATACCTGTAGCAGCAAACCTGCATACTCATTCCCCATGTTATTCTTATGGAGCTTACAGAAACATGTAAAATCTCGCTATGTTGGATTGAAATATGTTGTTTTGCACTTGAAATTCGCTGAGTATGCAGGTCTGCTGCAACGGGGGTATTTTCATAGTACATGAAATAATTTCCTATTTATCGTATAGTTATTTTAAACTGATTGTATTCTCAGATGTTTTTGCTATCACAAATGAACCTCTAAACTAATTGGAATATATCACTGACAAACCGCAAGCAGCCTCACCGGAAAGTTTAGATCCCATTTGTATAATTCAGGTCGTCGTAGCGGTTTGTTACATAACATGCCAACTAGAGGTGGCCGCCCGTGAGGAGCATAAGTCGCCCCAGCGACCACATTGTACAAATAGACAGAGCATAGCTATCATACTTGCACTACAGTAAATGAATCCCTGGCCGCCATATTGTCTAGGTATAGAAACATAAAACGACGCCTAAAACGTCGTAATCTGACAATGCTTATGTCTGAAATAACTCGTAGTTTATACCATTCAGCATTGAAGCTTAAGTGCAAAATTTCAATGTGAAGAGTCCTTTAGTTTTGAACAAGACTGAAATAAAACAGTACCCTTACAGCACAGTCACAGTACAGCTACAGCGGGTACTGTACAGTTTTGGTTTTATTTCAGTATTAATCATATTACGAAAATAAATTTTGTTCAATTTTAAAAAAATAATAAAAATTCACAAGTTTTTATTCAACTTTTAAACATGACATAAAAAAGTAGCCTGCTGCTACTTTTTTTACTTTTTGGTCAGGTAAAATAAAAAAGGGTGGAAATTGTTGGTAAAGAGTTGAATTTTTAAATAATATTTTTTGAAAAAAATTAGCTGCCGTAGTTTGGTCGAAATCTTAGTTATTGTGGGAGAATTTATCCGTGCGGTGACTGCATTAAAACAAAACCAATCATAAACTGCTGTTAAAAAAAATATGGTCGACTGCAAAAATGCAAATGTGGTATCAAATTAAAAGTCTGAATCTCACAAATTCTATGGTACCAATTATAAATGGCTTAGGATCAGTTTACACGTCATAGGAACGTTACAGGTCCATTCCGTGGCGGCAGCTTCTCTCAAAAAATGTCAGGACAAGCTTCTAGATTATCAGTGATTACGATGTGTAAACTACCTCTAAGCCATTTATATTTGGTTCTATAGCGATTCTGGTATCTTTAAATTTGATACAAAATTTGTAATTTTTACGCATTTTGTATTTTGTCATGCATAGGGACTAGAAGCAAATTTAGGTTTCGATTCGCGGTTCGTGTGCTCCGTCTATCTGTACTACGTGGTCGCTGAGTCGCCCGCGGCGGGGATCGAACCAGTGACGACACGTTTGAAGATATGGGAAGCACTTTGCCTCTGAACTCACCTCGGTTCAATAATTTATTGCATCTTTGCTTGCTATGATTTGCAAAAGAGAGTCGACTGTATTTGCAAGTTTAATGAGGGTAAACAGTAAACAGAAAACAACGTTGAAGCAGTTCGGAATTCGAAACCTTTAACAAACTTTACTTATTGAAATTTACATGTTTCTCGTTACAGGAGCAGAATAATTTGCATACTAATAATATAGCCTTTGTTCGTATAAGCTATACGGTCACAATTTAATATTATAATAGAAATATCATTGAAGATAAACAATTGATATTTCAAAAGCTAGCTTCAAAAATCCGAAGGGATGATTTCCTTAACACAAATAGTAAAAGTCACTCAATACAATTGTGCCTAAATAAACAGGTTTACTCTTGTTATAAATATTTTTAGTGGATAGAAAATTATTTTTGACAGGTGGATCTTTGCATTCGTAAAATAGGATTGTGGGTGTTAATATATGTGATCATGGAAATATTTGCATCTAGATCGTATTTGGTGCAGTTTCTTAAAGAAAATAGCCTATACATGTTTTTCAATTTGACCAGTCATCAAGATACCACCATCCAACCGGGTACAAAAGATTAACCCAAATCAGACAGTTTCTGATTATTCTCACCCCTAAAAACATTAGCAAAAGGCTACGTACTAGAAATTGTGATACATACTACTGTATTTTCTACATTTCTACATTCTATTAAATAAATTTAAAAAATTGGTGAAGAAGGCCCATTGTTTTGAGCCTAAACTATTCAATGGTATTGGTGGTAAAGCCGTATATGAGGAATTTAAGTTTTCGTCGTAGGTTAATAGAGGTTGAAAACCCTTTTGAATAAAATTAACAAGATAAAAGAATGCTTTGCGACATCAGGGTTTGCTACCTACATACCTAATTCAATCAAAAGTGACTGTTGGCGTCGTCTCTAGCTCTTTGTACGTCCAAACACCCGCACATCCTGACATACATCACTTGGCTAACCTATTATTCTGGATACAGTAATGACTAAAAATAATATTTCTTTAGCTACTTAAATTCGAAAATAGAAAACAACATTTTCTCCATATTCTAAAACTGGGTGGGGGGGGGGGGGTAGTAAAAATCTAATTTTCAATTAGACTTTTCCTTCATCTAAATGTAGACGTAACATTTAAGTTATAATTTAAATTGATTGAGATCCAACTAAGCTGATACGTTGAGATCGAGTCAATCAGCCATTTGATGCCCGTGGTACTAATGATGGTAGTGTGCCTGGGTGTGTGACAGAAGGTAATGTAGTGTAAGCAGACTAATCAGCTGTGAACCTTGGATGAGGGGGAATCAGCAACCTTAGCAGGGAGTTCAGCGCACGGACAATGCTCAGCAAATACCTGCTTCCATTAAAAAATACTTTTTAGCGTTATGTTTTTATTATTATTTCTGTGCACTAACCAGTAAAAATAAAAACGTAAGAGCCAATTATTGAAAAGTGTTGTTAATTAAAATTGATAAATACTTCAAAAACAGCCTTGAACGTTTTAAATATATTTCCAAACTCTATCCTTACATAAACGGCCTTTAGGTGTTACAATAGTTGTATCTTCACGCTATACGCGTTAAGGGAGTATTTCCTCCATCTTCAGCAGCGGATTTTTTTTTTATTTGCACATTATTAAATGTTTGTCGATTATCTGAACAGTACACAAAAGAATATCTCTTACATTTAGCAGGCACATACAAACGAAAAACACAAACCTGCTACATTCCTAACTCGTGGATGTTTCATTTCATTAATAGGCCTACGATAATGAAATGGAACAGATCCTCGAGTATACAGATATGGGATTGCTAAGGTAAGACCTTAAAATATTAATTGTACATAAGCAGAGATTGTTAACCTTTCCCTCAAAAGACCACATTTAACATTTTCAGCACGTTTTTATTTAAAATTACTATTGGCTGTGACTCGAGCATACATAGGCTCTTGATGTCGTTAGTGTGTTAATGATTTATTGTTTTCACAAGTGGTACCCATAACTAACTATGGGATCTATATTTTTTATTTCTTTATCTACGACCATTGCAATAAGCACCAATTATGGTATTACAATAGACATCGTAATGATATACATTAAAACACCAAAAACCAAGCAGTACTCTAATGACGACTTTAGAGTACTGGAGTCACTTTAGAGTACTGGTTCTAGACCAATGAGAGCTCGGCATTTGACGAAAGTAGTGTTATAATAACAATTACGCATTTCGCACATCAGCTGATTGTTGCATTACGATTCATGTTTGAGTTTACTTATCCCATCAGCTGATTGTTCCACAACGATTAATGCCTAACCTCAAATTCAGTCTGCTTATTTGCCTAACCTCAAATTTTAGTTGACCTATTCCATCATTAGTAAAAGTCATGAGTTTTGTTTAACTTCGGGGGAAATTTTGTCGTATATTGTTGGTCGTAGATAAAATAGTGTATGCAACGATTGTATTATGCCTTTAAGCCACTCGTGAGATATTTAGAACACTCGCTTCGCTCGTGTTCTAACTTACATCTCACTCGTGGCTTAAAGGCATTCATTATACAATCGTTGCATAAACTACTATTTGCATTTGATTTTGTATTATTTATTACGACACGAAAAATAACGAAATAACAGAAAAGTGTACTTAGGTAACTTTCGATTTTGATTCATTATATTATACAAATAGAAATAGTAACACAACCGACCAATAGACTAAAATTAAAATTTCATGTAGCTTATATTCGTCGTTGTACGCCATCATGCTTTTTGTCTTGTTCATTGTGACTTTCTTTGAATATAGATTGATATTATTAGGATGTTGATTTAAAAATTAATAAGTTTAATATACTTGTTTCGTTAAAGACCCAAGCAGGAAACATTTGATCAGCTATTGAATGGATTCCACTCCTCACCTTTCACTTGATAAGTCAATAACATTATGCTGATTTGGTCGTTTACACTACATTAAACATGTGTCACATGTTTGATAAATCGATTTAATAATCAGCACTTGATTAAATTTGTGTTCCCTTGATTTGCGTGTCTGACGTTTAAATATGTCTATGGAATGCAGATTAGTTGTTACAGCCATTTGGGTAAAGTAAAAGTTAAATATTTTGAGTCTGAAATAAATTACAGTTCAATCGCTTATGAGATATCTATGAACATACAGTAAACGAATGCAGTTTATTGACAAAGTCACGATACCAAATTCAGATAGCTTAGTTTACAGTTAACGCCTTCCATAATCCCGCCCTCCAGAATCTATTTGTAATCAATGTAGGTATCTCCCCAGACTGTGCGACTAATGTGATTGAGTTTGAAGCGTCTATTTGTAGTAAAGAGTTAACTTGAATGCAATGTCTTTAAACTGTATAAGGTAATTTAAATACACAATTTATTGAATGCACCTGCGAGACAAGGAGATTCGGAAGATCCTAGTACAAATTAGGATATCGGTCAAGGCTTAACACATTGAGCTAATAAATCAATTGAAAAAGTCCTACAATTTATAACGAATTTGTTACGGGAAGTCAAGTGAGCTGTTGGCATAATATCCGCATGGTGGTACTGAGGCATAAAACCATAATCTCACATTTTGGGGCCCCCAAATGCCGTAATACCACTTGTTAAAAATTTATAAAACATATATGTAGGAATATAATATATATTATATTAAGTAAACTCCGGCACTCTAGTAGTCGCAAACATTTTCAAAATTTCTTCGAATTCGATAGCTAAATTTATTTCTATTATATCCTGGTAAAAATCTTCGGGAGAAATAGTCCAAGCTCCCTTAATTGCAATATTCGGGGGTAAATTCCTCAAATTTGTGATTTCGAGCCTAAAAAAGGTCAAGAAAATCGCAAATGAAATTTAAATAGGAAAAAGTAAACCTACTCTCGGAATCTTATGCACAAAAATAATCAATTAAAAATCAAAATAGTGAATTAACTAAACACAGTGCGTTGACTTAAGAACATCTTTCTCTCTAGAGGCCCCTGCTATCGTATGATTTCCTAATTTGTAAAAACTATGGCATATACTATTTTCTGTAATATGATCGGCAAGTGAGTTAAGAAAATAAATCGGAGAAAATTCCTATTTATGACAACTCCCAATCTACTTATATTGGACGAAGTTTTTTCTTTCTTATGCCACAGCCAGCTGCCAAGTAAGATACATAACATGTAAGAACAAATAAGCTTTATGCCTTTTTTTCTGTTCGCTTGAAAAGGCAACCCCTTTCTTGTATTTATTTAGTATTTATGTATGCATATTTAGGTTTTTTTAGTAAAAAGTTTGTTCTTTTAACACAACAAATTGTTCATTCCAGTAGGATCCGGCAATTCTTTATTTACAAGTTAATAATTATTCTACTGCTAGTTTCATTGATGTTTATAATAAGTGATACCGATCCCATTACAGATCTTTCTAAGGGGATCCCTATTCGTTTTGCCTTAGAATGCGATTTGGAAAAATAAATTTTAAGTTAATATGAAAAATTATTACTCAGTGCTTTTCCTCCGTTGTATAATTTACTAAGGTTGTGTAAATTGACTATCATTGTGTACTGAAAGTCTACTATATGTTTGGGAGACTGTTACTGTACCGTTCATTTGTTCATTCTACATAATTTAATAACATCCCCGTTGTAGCAGACCCGCATAATCAGCGAATTTCAAATGCAAAAAATATATCTCTCCAACATAGCGAGATGTGTCATGTTTTTGTAATCTCCATAAGAATAATTTGGGGAATGAGAATGCAGGTTTTCTGCAACAGGTATGTTAAAACTGGGCTTTTTAATTCAATATTTAGTAGATCTTAAGTAGAAGAAGCCATATACAAAGTTGCATCAAGTTGAGAAATTATGAAGATATAGCACTTTCTTATTTCCCATAATGATAACATGGGGAATGAGTATGCAGGTTTGCTGCCATAAAAATTGAAATTTTGGGGATTTTAGACTAAAATACATTACATCTCATCTAGATGAAGCCACAAACCAAGTTTTATTAAGATTTGTTGAGAAATAAGTGAGATATAGAATTTTACTTATTTCCCATAAGGTTAACACAGGGACAACATCCTGTGTTTACCACTTTCAATTTCTCGGACACCAATTGACAAAGAGCAATGATTCAAAATACTAAATTGTTTGTTTTTTCGAGCTGAATTCAATTTGGTCGACCAAAATTGGATTATTTTTATTTTTCTGTGTGAAAAACCCAAAAAAAACCCATTTTTGGGGGGTTTATCCCCCTTTACCCCCCCCTTCCAGCGGTCCTATTGGGCTGGTTTTCGTACTCGTTTGAATAATTACTACTTTACACGCCTGTGCCAAATTTCAATCCCGATCGGACCATTTTTGCGGTCGCTATCGTGCTTACAGACATATAGATACATATACATACATATATATATATATAGCAATGTGAACGAATGGTGTTTTTTGCCTCTGAGGGCCGCAAAACGAAAATTTATCATGGTCTTTGGCTTAGCTCTTACCTACGGTAATACCTACGGTAATAGCTTCTTCTCTGTAGGGGAAATTCGCTAAAAATGAGAATTTTTTCCTATTCTATTCTACTTTATTCTATTTTTGAGAGTGTAAAGCAACAGAATTGATCGTTTTGGGTCTAAAATAAATAGTTTAGTCCACTTTAAATTGAAATTCGCGCTGTTTAAATATACCAAATACTTCTTTACATTTTTATAAAAAATGGTTGGGTATGCAAGTATGCAGTTATTGGATTTACTCACTTTTAATTTTATAAAAAAATATTAAATGCTAGTAGCTTGGAAAATTGAGCTAGCATGTGCCATAATAGTCCTACAATAACACGAATGAAATACACATATGGTACAAATTAAATAGTGTTGCTGTGCATTTTTAATTGCAGGTACATTATTTAAGCATATTCCACCCTATTCACTGCTCCCTATGTAGTATGAAAACGCAAGCCTTATGCTATTAACCTTTGTTTGTGAGGTAATAAATGCAAAAATCAATGGAATAAAAAAATTCTTTTAAACTTATATAATTTCTACACAATTCTACTTATACTACATAATATTTTTTAACTTTGTTGAAAAAATAAAAATTAGACTGTCCGGTTTCAGTTTTAATTACTTTGTTTAAAATGAGAGTTGAGAATGTGTTATATTTAAGAATCTTGAAAAAGTCGGCGAGCCTGCATATTTTTTCTACAATCTTAGTTCGACTCGATCTACATGATTATATCACTACATGGTGCCAATTGAAGGCTGTAAACATCAACTGACTAATGGAGACGGAGCAGTAAAATATAATCAATCAATGAACAATTTTAATGGTTTAATAGAGTATTTTAAAATTACAAAGCTTAAAATAAAGATAAATCGGAACATTTAACCGAGCGATGATATTATAATATTATAAATTCTGAAACTTAATCTAGCCTCATCTCAAATCCAAGCAATCACTGGCTTTTTCAATATTACCCAATCATTAAATCGGTTTCATAAAGAATTTCCCATGAAGGCAATTTCCTTTCAACACGAGAAAACGATCAAAGTAAACTTTTAACGTCACAGAGTAATCTTCTTATTGAAGTTAATTCCATTTACTTCCTCGGTTACATCGTGACTAAAATTTTGTGATGAAAGCTACTGAAAACTATGTAGTATTCATGGCTTAATATCATACCTTATATTACACCCACAAAGATAGTGAATGATGTAAAGCATTATGTTTAAGTTATTAATTATAATTCAACTAAATATGACAGCGAGAATGGTTTGTAAAATACCGGAAGTTAAAAAATATCTTTAAAACTTTAAAAGTCTGTAAATAATCATACGTTTAACTCATAGTTTGGTTTATTTAGTGTTATTTTGTTGAAAAGTATTTTTTATGAAATCCAAAATAGGTTCAATGTGACTTCTGTTAATGATACAATGTATACCCTTCTAAAGTATTTTTCATTATTTTTTTTAACTACCGCAGCAAAAATAATTATTCAAACTAAAGCGGTATTGCTTGAGCTCCTGATATTCTGAGTTCGAAACCTGATCGATTTTGCCTTCAATTTGGCTCACAAATGTCATCACAGATAAAGTCACTGGGCTTATCTTATAAAAAGCTCAGAAAATCATGAGCTACATGTAGCTGAATAATTATTCCTTTTGCAGCATTGGCAAAAGTCTAACTGGTATGGGACATATTTCACAAACGTATGTAGTACCTGTTTAGGTATCTAGTAAAAATCTTGATTGTTTTGCTTAAAATAGCACACAAACTAAGTTTTATGGAAGCTTACGTACAGGCTTTCAAAGTTAAAAGGATATTTTGCAATAAATACAACTAACCGATCCACGGCAAATGCAAACCAGACTCAACAATAAACAATGTATTAAAGCTGTGTTCTCTGGTAAGTTTGTAAAAGCATTGATTTCTTGAAGAAAAACGGTTTTATTAAAGATTATATCTCATTATAGTAGTGATTTTGCAGCGGGAATGACCTAATTGATTTGATCTTTAGGATAACACGCCAGTTAAAAATGGAAACAAAATAATCTAAACTGATTCTAAAGTAAATAAAGAGATCGTTTCCTCAAGGGAAATAATAATAAAAAAACTAACTTTTAACATTTATAACCAAACCAATAGTGCAGGTTAGTATGTATATTGTCTTTTCAAAACTTACAAATGAGACTTTTGAGCATCTAAGAATTATGATCACTGCTGACTACTTGAATTATTTTATGACTAGCTGATCAAGTGGGTTTCGCCCTTGAAGAAATGTTCTTGGGACTTCTTTCAATTGATTTTATATTAAGGTTTGCAAGAAAACTAAATAAGCTTCCCTATTCGTTTTAGCATTGCATGTTTGAAGTATCGTAAGACATAACCCCATGGACATTTTGTAAAACCCGTTCTTCGTACATATCTGCAGTCCAAAGGGAGTATAGTTACAGAATTACAGCTCTCTAGGTCTTATAGTTTTGGATTTTCACTGTCCGGTAGAAAACCTCTTCTCCTTTATGTACAAGTATATAGGGGGCCTAGCTAAAATATAAGTATATATTTTAGCTTAGCTCAATAGTACATTTATTGTAATGAAAATTAATATCTTGATAACTTTAAAATAAACCCTAGAAAATTACTGGCCTACGTAATGGCTTTAAACTGTAAGCTTTATATATTTTTAATTCTTTACCAAAATTTCCTTAATGTCATGATATGCCTGCATCTAATAACATTATAAAAACGTCTACTTAAAATTCATAAGGAGATTTTCTTTTTAATGGAAGATAAAAACTATTTTTTATGTTAAATCTCTTAGCAACAACGATCACCCTGGCTCTAAACCGTTCCAATACACCCAAGCCTTGAAAGCTACTGCATTGGAAATTGCTGATTGTTAGATAATAACAAGTTATTTTAGATGTATCTCTAATTTTAATATTATAATATTTAATAGGAAGAATATATTTTTGCTACGTAATAAGTTACATTTAAATTGCATTTATAAAGAATTTAAAAGTGTTGAATTTTGAATAATATATTCCAAAGAAAGAAAAACTATTAACATGTGCATTCACAAATAAATGCATTTTTTCTATGGTTTTGTGATAATTCACCTGTTGAAACTAGAGGGTTATGTTTTTCATTGATAAACTTCAACGTTCAAGTAAAGTTAGGTTGAAATAAATTATAAGACAGGTACTCAATCTTGGCCGTATCAGCCTTCCTAAGAATATTATTCAGTTATTACTTGGTAATTAAATCTGGAGAAATAAATATCGGAATTCACGAGTAGGTGAAGAATTTATAAATCAGCCAATATTTTCAAAGGCGTTAACAATGGGACACTAACATAAAAGCAATTGATATTACGAATCGAGAAACACAATGTTTTAAACTTAAGTTGATAAATGAAATTTCAGATACGCGTTTCATCATCATACATATAGAAAGATATGTTTGATATATTTTCTGATTTACAGTGCTGAATCACAAAGAGAGCTTTATTTTTAACCGACTTCCCCCACCAACAAAAGGAGGAGGTTCTCAATTCGTCTTGGGAGATGTTTTTTTTTTTTTTTTTTTTTTTTTTTTTCTAGGGATGTTCACCGATTTCTCTGCGATACTTTTACCAATCAACGTGATTCTACTACCAAAATAACCGGAATGGTTTCCCGTAGGTCCCATATATAACATTTTGTTTCATTGAAATATTTATTTAGGAGAAAAGACCAAAAAACCTCAAATATTCAACATTTTCAAATATTTGTTGTTTACAAAACAAAGCTAAGGTGAACAGGGATAAGTCAGGTTTATTTTATTACAGCTGTTACACCCTTCAAATTAAATTTATAATTATAGAGCAAATGATCAGCTGCTTCATGTTTATATAATGTCAAAACAGTTTGTCTTCTAGGTTATGAATTAATTATATGTAGATTAAAACACAGTCAATTCCATTATGATTATTATTACTTAAATAAAAAAAGTGTAAACCAAAAAACATGAATGAAGAAGAGCAAGTCTAAATCTTAACGTTTTAGTGTGGCCTAGGAATACCTCAGAAATACATCGGAAACTTGGATCTTGTGAAAGAACATACCTACATAACTTAAGCCCATCATAGATTGCTTCTATCGCACACCAGTTAATTTTAAATGGCCATAAAAAATAATGTCATCGTCGTACAAAGAGGAATTTTTGTGACTTGTCATATGTGAGCGCTCTTGCAGTTTCCACTGAAAAAATCCCCAACAGGCTTTGCAAGTCATTGGTCATTGTGAGTTCGTGTTTCACAGGTTGAAACATGCGAAACATTATTTTTATATATCTTATTGGACAACTTATAGTGCTAACGTGCAAGCATCGTAATTCGAGACTAGATCGATCTTATGACTGAGCCCCTGGACAGTTTTGCAAATGTACTTAAATTAACTCATTTTCCATTTTCCAGGTGCCAAGCACATGGTTATCTTGTAATCAAAACCTCTACAGTAAACTGTCCGAGAAAATCTGTCGCCAAATTCGAGGGTTCAATCAATTCAATAGAAGATTGTAATTGTGCACGTGAGATAATTCATAATATGACCGCCGCGTATCAGAATTTCAGAAATGTTCCAAGGCTGTGCTGAAGGGATAAGGTTTTTAATGTTTAGTTTATCTGCTTTAAAAATTGTTTTGAGTATTCTCCCAAAATTGCAATGTTGTGGTCGTGAGTTTGTAAAGCAAAAAAAGCGTAAATACATTAAATAGTAAACTTTGTCTGATATATCTGTTTGTGTCTTTAAGATAGAAACGCGCAAAAACTAATAAATAGATTGAGCTAAGCACAGAGGCAATCTATTCCAGTTCTTAAAATACAGTTAAAAAATGCCACTGGCGTAGAAAGACACAAAATAAAAAAAATACACCTGAAAATATTTTGCATTGAGCAGGATCAAGATCAGCTGTTTCGAGCTAACAAAAAAATTGACTATACATTAATATCTCTTAAACGGCCAATGTTGAAGAACTGGAACATACTCGGTGTCAGACAATTCTACACCCTCAAAATCTTTAAATGTCTGGTGGCTTATCTATGTTATATATATAGAACAACTAACTGTTTAAATAATTTTTTTGCTCACAGTACAGTAGTGAAATGCTGTGAACATTTAAATATTGTTTTACAATGTAAATATGGATTTGAATGTACGTCAAATGTGAAAATTACGAACCTATTAAGCTGAGAATTTGCCAGTAATGTATTTGGCCCATATAGGACTGATCTGTAAAGCACATGTATAGGCTTTTAAAATCCCTTATAACATGAGATGTTTACAAACATGTGGCCATATGCATAGCGCATAAGTAATAAATAGCTGGAGACTATAACAAATTATAATGTGTACTATATACATTGTCATTTACCTGAGACTTCGCTGTACAAGAGACTGTTCTAACCTGTCCAAAAAATGAGTTCAGTAAATACAGTAGTACAGTTTAGAAATCTATTAAGTGATTGAGTCATCAGCGAAATGAACTGGAGTGGAGTATTAATGGTATCCTACAACTATTATTGAATAAATCGAAATGAAACATAGAAGACAAAAACATCCACTAAAAAGTATGAAATAATTTATTTTTGGTAAAAAAAACAACCGACTTCAAACGCTCTAAAAAGTATGAAATAATTTTATTTTATAAGTCAAATTTCGTAATATCCAAGCTCACGTATTTCAAGTCGGCGCGGCTCTATATTGCATCTTAGTTATGTATCTACTTGGCAGAATAGCTCGAAGTTTTAATAACATTTGAAGAATGTATTTGTTGTATGGCTTACCAGTACTTGAATGTAACATTAAAATAAAAATTGTGTGTTAATTTCATATAAATAAGAGAGGAGAGTTTTAAATTTAGACTAGAGAATTTACTTGTGGGTCTTGGGTCTACAATACTGTAAAATTTGTATTTTAAATCAAAATGTTCGAGTTGACAACTGAAATTTTATCCCGCAATTATTATAATTGAGATCAAACTGAGATATTTAATCACTACTCACAGTTGAGTGTTTCATATATTGATAGAGCCGCGCCGACTTGAAATACGTGAGCTTGGATATTACGAAATTTGACTTATAAAATAAAATTATTTCATACTTTTTAGAGCGTTTGAAGTCGGTTGTTTTTTTTACCAAAAATAAATTATTTACATTTGTTTTTCATCTGCTACCACTAGCTTACCAGACTCTAACCAGATTTGATGCCTGATAAATGATACCTACGGTGGATTACACTTCAGTGACTTTCGTTGTTGAGCTTGGTACTGTTTTCAGTAAACTCTTTTTATAGAGGACACATGGAAGGACAGTTGTATGAAATATTTTTCGTGCCGTGTGAAAATGTCAAATTTATTTTCAACGAAAATAAATACAATTAGAATAATACATGGAACAAAATGAAAATGAGTCACAGATGTTAAAACAGTAAACTTAAATGTTTTTCAAACGTGTATAACAGGATAACCATTGTATATTAACAGTTGACATTTTGAGACCTTTGCTAAATAGGCAATTTCAAGAGTTTAGTACTTCAACTAAATTGTTTTTTATTTAAAATTTTGAAAATTCAATACTACTGTAAATTTTTATAGCACGCCTCGGGTGATACATAATTTTTTTAGGAGACAACACTACGTTTTACCAAACCATGTTCAGTATTAATCCAAAATGCGAAGTCATCATTCGGATTTCAGGTTAGATGTATGCGGATTTCAGGACAAATGAAGGTCCGTAATTGTTTTAGGCTTTTATAGAGGAGTTGAGGGTCGAGTAATATATCAAAATATTGCTTTTTCGTGCAGCTCAGAAAAATATCCTGGACGATCCCTTCACCAAAAATATTCTTAGATAGTGTTAATTATGTGTCGTTTAGGTTGCTGACATCAAATTTGATGATCACCACCACAATTTTATGTCGCAATACAGTAGGTCGAAAATGAAAGGAAGCGCAAACGATATGCCAAAGAAAGCAGCAAGAAAGAAAATATTATAACATTAAGCATACTTTTTCATTCTACAAAAAAATTAGTTAGTGATATAATTTATAAAATTTCATGATATGACCTCTTCTGTTTCATCCTATTAGAGATAAATTAATATGAATATTTCAGCTTATTGTAATGAACCCCATATTCAAACATGTAAACATGCCTGCTAAGACAAAGAAACCCCAATTAATTAACAAGAACAGTCATTGACAAAGAAGCTGTCTCTTGCAGGCAATTTACTAGACAGAGTCTTCCAGAGTGTGGAGTGTATTAATTTCTTACATTATGACTAATATACCGTTTAGACAAATATTCTGAATTTTAGAACACCAGTCGTTATCTCTTTTATAAGTTTAATACGAGCAATTTGTCAGAGAAGGTAAACTGTATAAAAAAGAAACAAAAACAAAAAACACTGCAATCAAACATTAAGCTAGTGGACAAATTAAATACTACAATTAATTCACCAATAATTTATATGTGTTTTTTTCAACTCAACGTATTTAATTTAATCATACATTCAACAATAAATTAAAAATACATTTTGTGATACAAACTGTGAAATGGTTCACAATATGCTTTAATGATCAATTATCGTCATAAAGCTTTAGTAACGACATATTTGTATATATTTTTTTGTGTGGATCAGCTTTATGTTTATATTAACATTATAAAAAAATTTTACACATAATCATTTTATTGCGATAGTTTTATTATCTCATTATATCTAAATTACCCAAATACTATGTAAACACTGTCCGTATTCTACCAAGGGTTATTACAGCCTTGCCGACTGAGTCAGAAACCGAGAGTCAGCTCGCTCAGGCTAATGAGGGAAAGGGTTAAACAGTGTCAAATACAAATACTCTACAAAACAAATTCTGCAAGGTCAAACGTTTGTGCAATAAAATTGTTTGGTTTTTAAATTTGGTAAGTTAATACTCTTTATCATAACTAGAACATTTGAACTAATAGTTCATGTTAATGACCTTTGATGAAAAAAAATATAAATTTCAATTCGATAGACGCTTCAAGATCGATAACAAATGCATTTAGATCAAAACCTTTATTTTGTCATTGCTTACTGTTACAACACATGACTAAATAATATTGTGACCTTAAAGCTTCTATAAATATAACTTTAATTTTAAAATAGGCATATTAAAAAAAATTAAGATAAACAACAAGGTTAAGAAATGATCCCTATATTGTCTAAATAAGAGAAAGTGTAATTTAAATTAAAATACAACCGTCGCAGCAGACCTGCGTACTCAGCGAATTTCCATTCGTCCAAAGATGTAATATTTTTTTTTAATTCTTTATATGGACACATAGGCCCTATTTATTGGAATTTATTTTAATGATGAATTTATGTGTGGTATTATTATTGTTTTTATTTTACATGTTTTTGTTTAATATTACAAATCTTACATATTAAAAAACTTTTGTAAAACTAATGACACTGACCCTGACCGTTACTGGACCGGTTTACATGTGGGTTGTACCAAAACAAAGGTTGTTGGTCTTATATGTGCAGTCTTTATTTGTATTTTGAAAGTATATATACTAATTGGGTCAAAAAAATAAACTTTTCTGATGGAGATTTAACATTGGGGAAGAAATGTCAAGTCAGTGACAGCGAGCCTGACCATACTACTGGACCGATTGAAACGCAGGTTGTATACCAAAACAAAAGTTATTAGTCCTATATGTGCGGGTTTTATTTGTATTTTGAAAGTGTATGTCATGGAAAATACATTTTTCTTATGGAGATTTAACATGGGGGAAGACTATTAAAGTTTATGACAGCGAGCCTGGCCATCCTAATGGACTGATTCACATGCAGGTTTTACGAAAATAAAGATTATTGATCCTTTATAACTTAAAGTGGTCCAGTATAATAAAGGTTATTTATTGGTCCTTGGTGTTATTGTTGTGCACGTTTTATATGTATTTTGAAAATTTATGTTAATTAAATATTTAAAAAAACTTTTCTTAAGGAGATTTTAAGGGAACAAAATTTTAAGCTTATGACAGCGAGCTTGCTGACCATATTAATGGACCGATTTAAAAATAGGTTGTACTAAAACAAAGGTTATCGGTCCTTTACGTGCAGGTTTTATTTGTATTTTGGAAGTATTTATGTTAATTGGGTCATAAATAGAAATAAATGTTTTCTAATGGAGATTTAACATGGGGGAAGACTATTAAAGTTTATGACAGCGAGCCTGGCCATACTACTGGACTGATTCACATGCAGGTTGTACCAAAATAAAGATTGTTTGTCCTATATGTGCAGGTTTTATTTGTATTTTGAAAATGTTATGTTAATTAAATAAAAATAAAAATAAAACTTTTCTTAAGGACTTTTAACATTGGGACAAAATTCTAAGATTATGACAGAGAGCTTGATGACCATACTAATGGAACAATGGAACAATTTGAACGCAGGTTGCACCATAACAAAGGTTATCGGTCGTATATGTGCAGTATTTATTTGTATTTGGCCTGTAGTATTTTCACTGTAGTGTGGCCTTGGTTGGGGACCAGTAAAAAGGTTATCGGTCATATATGTACAAAAATTTCTTAGAGTTGATGCAAGTAGTCTGTCTTGGTAACATACTAGAATAAAACTCCCATCCACTAAATGATTAATACTTACAAAAAAGGCACAGCAAGCAAACTTCTTCTTCATAAAAATTTAATGATATAACTAAGCAATAATGTCAAAACTTTATTAACATTTTAACATTAACTTTACAATTTTACAGTAAATCTTATTAAAAGAATGATTTTGATTCGTTATAAGTCATTTTTCATTCACCATATCCCAAAATTTCAAACACAATTTGATATTTAATTGTACTATTTTTAAGCTATCCTTAAGCTATTAACTATTACACTTTGCAGTATAATATACAAATTGACGCTATACCAGCATTCATTGGTGAAATAAACTAATTAACACCAAACTGTATAACTTCCTTGGCTGTGAACAAATTATTTGCATTTCATTTCCCTTGTCTGTCTTTTCTTTATCAAGTCTGATGTCAGCTGAGCAGCTGTTCTATAGTTTCTATTTGTGTTTGTGTTTGTATGTGTAGGTTAAGTTTTTGTTAGTCAATGCTGATAAACTGTTTAAACAGTCTAATAAAATTGAATTAAATGATTAACGTAAATGTTATTTAAAATATGTATACCCAGAAAAATGTAGCCTAATCAAATGAATAGATGAGATGTAATCATATAAAGGTTATGATTGAAGTGGGTGATTTCTAGATCTCTTAAATCTTTTTATGTTACATTAGCAAACTAAAGTAATAAGGTTTGTAAATTGTTATATTTTTGTAATAAAAACCTACTCAAATATGTTATTAGTAATGGTTTATATTTAGGTTTTTTGAGGATATCTTACATTAAGTTTAGGCTAATAAAATAGTAACTTAACATGTTCAGTCTGACAGAAGTCAAGCCGTGACCCTGATGTGCGCCACCGGTGGCACACTACAAACTTTCCAAAACTCCGACAAGTACCAATGGTGACGCACTGTTCCCCTTTGATTCTTCAATGCATTTTCACAGCACTTTCGGAGCTTTGCTGGGTTATATTAGGCTATTAGGTGTGTTCGTATTTTAGGGTTGTATAGACACACCTTGGCCACTGATGGCGCTTGTAAAAACTTAAAAAAAAATAAATAAATGTGATTAAGATGAAGATTAAGGTGATGTAATAACGACAAAAGTGGTGGAAGGGCTCGTCAGAAGACCCAGTAAGTGGTTTACTCGTACGGAGGTTGCAATAACTAACAGTGAATCGTTTGCCACTTCACCATGTGCCGCGCAATCAGCGAATCATGCGTGTACCACCGCACGTAGGCCCATGGTGATTTCAGTATGCCCACGGACAACGTGTGCCACCGGTAATATACTATCAAAATTTATGAGTTTCTCTAAAATTAGCTACTTTAGGTAGTATTAAAAAAGGTTAAATCAACAGAAATTTTAAAGATTTTATTAAAATTATGACTCAAGTTCGTTTCGCCTTACTGTAGGCCTATATTGCAACGTACTTTTATTCAGTTAAAAAATTCTTGACGTTTACCACTACGCCGGGCTGAACTTGTTCAATAAACTTAGTATCACTTGATTGTATTGAATTAGGCCTATCAAGTTAAATTTTACTTTTCAGACATTACATGGATGTTATTCACCACAGGTAGGCCAAACTTAGTTGGTGAATTTTTCTTAAAATCAAGTGATAGATAAAAATCAGATTTTTAAATTTTAATAAATTAGGCTTCATTGCTTATTTATAACAATTTAAATATAACTACACAATGAGGAAATGTTTACCAATAATGTAAATCTCACAAGTATTTATATTTAAATGCATCCTTGCTCAATTTGATTACGGTATTTATTTCTAACTTAAAAACTTAAAACTTTTTGACAGATTGAGACGAAATTGTCTTCGAAAACAAAATGTTTTTCATCTAACCGCTGCTACAAGAACTACACTTTTATATCACATTGTAAATTAAATATTGAATAAATATATTGATAAAAAATAGATAGACCAGGTAATGTTAAATTTTCAATCCAAAACATTTGATCACATGTTACAAAAATTAGCACATTCTGGTAGCTGTAGAATTTTGTTAGGCCTCTCTCTTTTTCACTCCTAGTTTCGATGTTTTAACTCCTTCCCTATGTCACAAACAACCGGTTACTCGTGCCAGCCATTGCCCAGAGTGCAGCGGCTGTAATCAACGATCAGTCCCGGGTGCGTTTTGCGTATTTTGGCCAGTTGTAATGCGATCGCTATGAGTTTTATATCCCCGAGTTCATAATTTTTCAAAGAATACCATCTTATTCTTAACTCTACATGAGTAACCAGTTACTCGTGCTGCTCTATAGTTATTTATGGAACATTAAATTTAGTTTTTTATTGTTATTATTCCATAACACGAAATATACACAATTTTTTAAAATCCTTTTGTCATATAAATATGTTATTAGCATTCCTAGTATAATTTACCATTGAATTTGTAAATTTTTATAACCTGTACAATCTAATATGGTTATTAGTTTTTTTTTTATTTCTTCGTTGGGTCACTTCAGAAACGAATCCTGATCTGCAGAATGATAACAAGGTTGTCTTAGTTTCTGTGATGGTAACTAGAGTGCAAGAGCTTCACCCTCAGCTGATATATCGCACGGGAAATGTTGGCTTTGCCACATGTAATCTGTTACTCTTGACGCACTGGAATAAAGATCAGGGTATATAATTCTACCGCAGCGAAGTAGTTAAAAATATAATCCCTTTTTTAACCCTGTACCATATTTTAGCCTGATAAAAGCAAAAAATGGTCCATTTCAGGGATAAAAATCTTTAGCGTGAAATCACACTCCTGGCGAAATCTCTAGTGACGAGTGGCAAACTAATTTCATGAGTGCTCAGTTTCTGGTTCTAAAACATCCGTATGAATGTGCAGTCTCCTTTTAGTATGAAAGTCAATGTTAAAAATAATTTTGAGGTACAGTTTTTGCATTACATCTGGCTACCTATGGCTGATTTAGCTGTTTGTAAGGCGAAGGGGAAGAGGGGTACTTTTCAGAAATCAATGTTCCAAAAAAAACCTTTTTATAATAAACCTATCGTGCTGGTTTTCGAACTCAAAGTCATGAATGTCTCTTTACACGTTTGTTCCAAATTTCATCGCGATCGGGCATTTTTTACTAAAATTATCGCGCCTACGGACAGGTATATATATATATATATATATATATATATATATATATGTTCACCCAACTATCATTGTGGCAACCGTACATAAGGAAAAGTGTATGCAAAGTGGCGACCGGTGCTTATGACGACCGTATATGGTCGTCATATGCACACTTGGGTTATTTCATCTCCTTTTGACCTGCAGATACGTATGGGGATGACTTAGAAATTTTATTTTGGTCGTCATATTGCGCCTAAAACGTATATCAATAGTTCATGTAATGACCGTGGGTGCGCTAGTGTCGCTGAGTGTATATTTCAATATACGGCATTTGGTGTAATACTGCGACCGGAAAACTTGGCAACACTGGTTCTCTCGGACGCGTATATCCCTCGGTTCTAGGAGCTGAGGGTTTTGAGCATGCATGAGAGCATTACGCGGTATTTTTGCTAATTATTGTAAAGTGGACTGTGGTGATACTAAAGAAGTTATTTCGCCTACTTTCCGGGTGGTCGAAAACGAAGGGAGGGGAACATAGCGGGGAGTGTTAAGCATTAAAATGCATAACTTTTGAAAGCAGTAAATTATTTGGTTAAAACGCCATTTTAATAACACAAATTTATAAAATATATAAAAGAAAGTTATAAAATAAATAACAGAAAGTTATAAAATATATAACAGAAAGTTATAAAATAAGTTGAAAAATAAATTGGTTTCAGTTGAAGTTATTGTGATTTAGATTTTTTCTACCGGGCAGTATTCAGTACGTACATGGAGGTCGGTGATTGTTTTGGAAACTGCGACGTCAATATCATTCTCAGAGTCAACATATTGAGCTAAATGCTGATGAACAATATTTGTCTTTTTTTGGTTAGGGAAATACTAATTCCACCAATAGCTTAATATGTTATAGTAATATAGAAATAAGTAACTTGAATAATATGCTGGTTAATTTACATTCATTTAATACGCTTTTAAATATTATAGGTTTTCTTTCTGAGTGTTGGCTAAATGAGGTGAGAGGGGGATGGGTCTGACTTAAACGAGACTAAACCGATGGGGTTCTAGTCTTACAACGTTTCTTGCAATCTTAAACATGCTTAACTAATCCAAGAAAACACTACCTAAGAAATGCTAACAATAATTTATGTCAAGGTAAATCAAGTATAATTTACAATAATTATATAAATTCAACAAAAACATTAATAATACTTTTTAATTTGATATTTTTTCCAAACAGAACATTAACGAGGAATTAATACATTACACAGTTTACTTATTCTTTTGCAACTGAACGGAAAGTCTTGACAGATGAACAAAAAATATCTAAATTATCAATTAATGAAAGTCTATTATACAATTTCAACACAGCTATCTGTGATCAAGTTTTACGTATTGAGAGAAGTTTTGACACCAACGTCAGTGCGAGAAAATTGGGGGATGAACAGCTTGTGGGACCGGGACCTGAGTTTTTGAACAGTTTCACTATTTTTAATTTGTTACTTACGATGGAAATACCATCACCGAAGCAGCCTCTAGCCTATATTGTATTACTGAAACATTAAAAGGTTTTATTGAATTTATATTTTTTACAAAATTTCCTGATCGCCTAATAAAAAACCAGAACGTTACTCTTACAGATGTAATCTATAATTACCTTGAACTTACATTTCAAATTGAAGACAATGCCCAGATCACGTATAAATGATTTAATATTGAGTGAAGTACCATATAAATTATAATTATATTGATGAATGTTTTAAACCAACAGCCATGACCGCCAGACCTTCGTTAAAATCGGATAGTTTCTTTGGACAATGTTCCCTACAAAGGTAAGAAGAATCAGTGATTTTGATATTCGAATCTTCTTCAATTTGGCTGATATACAAAAATTCGTATAGTTGCAAGCTTCAACATATAACTTAAAGAGCTGGTATTTTTTTTTAATACAGGAAAGTGAACTGATGTTTAAGTAATTGAAGCTTGCAATGGTATGATGGCAAGTAAAATAATAAAGAAAATAGCTACATTTTTTTTCTTATCTTCGGAATAATGTTCGGAATGAATTACATCACTCATTTCCAGACACTTGGTACACTTTTAAGCCCATTAATAATGCGTATTTAAACTTTAGTAAATTATAATTCGACTAACGCTCCTGTATAAAAACTGAATATACACAAGTTTCATTGGGAGCTATCAAGAGTGTTCCCTCAGTAACCAGATACTTTTTAAATTTTGCCAGATACACTGAAAATCTGCCGTGTATCATCTACTATTATTCTCATAGTTACCCTCGAGAGTAAGATGACCAGAATTTTGCAAGAGATTAGGAATATAACCTTAGCTTTATATTTGAACGTACTTTTGGTACATTTTTCATCCATTCTCTGTCAATCCATACCCTTGCAAGCTTCGACGCTACTTAAACGACTTTTCACTTTCCTAAATGGAAGTGGCCAGATGTTTGAGTAGTATCGAAGCTTGCAATGATATGTATTTGTGTAACCAGGGGTGGATTTGGAAATTTGCCGTCCGGACTTCCGGCAAGATCGAGATCGTGTGATACTAAAGAGAAACAAAAATTTGAATAATATGTTAAAAGTAGCTGCGTAATAGGCTATGTAGAAATGAAATGAAGAGAAATTGTAAACCCTTCCTCAACACATTCCAGTTTTGTAACGCGATCACAGATCGCCATCGTCGCCTAAATTAACAAAACGAAATACCATACATTATTTCTTTGTTGTATCTTGACTTAAGCCTAGCTTTTAAACATAAACTCTAGTCAATCATAGAAAAATGGAATACGATGTAAAATAATAACGATTGAATAAATTTAAAAATATAATTTCTAGGCTACATAATATAAAGAATTACTGTATTACGATTACATTTAATCAAAAAATAGTTTATGATGAAATTCTAATAAAAAAATGTCTTATAAAGAATTTTTATTTGTATTATTGGACTTGGTTAATCGTGCCTGCCGCCTTGGCCGGATCGAGTCGCGTCGTCCTCAGGACAGGACGGAGGACGGCGGGCGCGGTGCGATCAGTGATTACCGTTGCTGCCGTTCTACTTCAGGCATAAACACCATTTTAACAGCCCGTTCACCATTTTAACAGGAGGATGGCATTGTAAGCTAATCCTCCTGTACCACAAGTTTGTTTTCCAAGTGATTTTTTTTGTAACAATGTATTATGAATTAATTGTTGCTGTTAATTGTTTTTATCTGCCGCCTCTGAAGATTTGTTGATCTGGGCTGCAGCCCCTATAGCCCCCCCTCCTAAATCTGCCACTATGTTAGTTATAAACCAAATTTCATCGTTAGTTTCTGATCCATCTTAACCGTGTTGGGATCATGTGCCGAGAAACTCAGCTTTCATGAAATTACTCAAGCCTGACATACGAGGCCTCTCTATTAATTTCAAATTCCTTTAATTCTTAGAAGCATATGATATTTTCTTATTTAACCTTCTAGGACAGGCCTTTGCTGGGTACACTATTGAGGCGGGTGAAAAAAATTATGAGGGAGCCAGGCAATGAGAAATCTTAAATAATGGAATTTATTTTTAAATTGCAATTTATTTATACTTTTAATCAGTTTGTAATTTTAATGTAATCGTAGAATATCTCATATAGCCTAATCATTGAATCACCATGAAGCTCTGCAAGCTTGACTTTAGCTGGGCTGCGCACTTTGGGCCCCGTACTGTGGAGAGCGGCCACAGAAATGGTACGAACTTACAAGAAAGTAAGGGAAATTTAATCTCTAGAACTTAATGCAGAATAAAACTTTCAAAGATTATCAATTCTAAATATTTTTATTTTTCAAATTTAATTTTTATCAATTTTTTTCTCCAAGTTTTTTCTCCTAGAACAATGAGTTTATCTCGTAAAGTTTGCGGTCAACAGTTCGGAATTTTAGTTGGCTGCTTCTTACTCCTTAGTAATATTGCTTCACATAACCTCAAAACCTTTAATTGTAGCAAAGCTTCAGCTATTCCAGTTTGGCATTTGGTCTCTATTCGTCACCAAAGTCCCATTTCGGGCCTTGAGATTTACTGTTTCCATTTTAAACTCAGTCATTTTGCCCCAGAATAGGTCACTTGCATGACGCGTGATGAAATAAACAATTTAGTACTAAAGATTTCAAGGCTAACGTTTAATAGGAATTTGTGGAGAATAAGCAAAATAATCCTATTCCCTTTTACTGAATTAGAAAAAAAACAGAATGCCTCAGTGATAGTGGAATGGCAGGTCGTCATTTTGCCTCAGTGAACAGTTTATTCACGTATAAAGGCTAGAGTGAAACCTGGCAACGCTGTATGTCGCCACAGTGATGGTAAATATTTTGAATGGGGTTCACAACGATAGTTGAATGTAATGTATATTACTGGATGCCATTTTGTTTGTTGCATGTAAAGTCGTCACAATGATGTCTCTGTGGTTTCCTTACAGGTAACAAAAAAACTTGAATTGTGAGTTGATAATGTTGTTTCTTGAGTGTAAGTTAGAGTATTTCTATATAACAATCTAAATATACATAACTCCTCGAGGCGGTTGTCATACTGTAGGTGTGGTGTAAAGTCGCCACAATGATAGTGCGATCTATATATATATATATATATACATATATATGAAAATGAACGAACGGTGTTTTTGGGGTCTAGGGACCTCAAAATGAAAAAATAACATGGTCTCCGGCTTAAGTCTCACCGTGCCGCCTACGGTAATAGGTACTTCCCTATAGGGGAAATTCGCTAAAATCATGGAGACTACAATTTTTCTCCGTTTTGCATGTAGTTTGATTAAAACTAAAACAGCTTAAGTCATTTAGGACATTCTTGAATTAATTCATCAAACAGAGGTGATTCGTGCTAAATTTAAGATCATAGTTCTATATCTAGATAGTCTACCGATAACTTAATTGAAATATTTGAGTTAACCTTTAGGCCTATAGATACAGAATAGTGATCTAGCCCAAGGCTGCACTAAAAAACAGTCTATGCTACAGCAGTCCCAGCGCTGCGACATCTCACATCAGTACCGTACGCTGGGAACTAACAACCTATGTTTATTCATATTACTAAATGTTAAATTAATATTCCTTGTTTACTTAATGTACTTCCTTTGTATACATTTTATCAATGACTGTCAAATACTATTTGTTTATTTAAATTTTCATGTTTTGTTTTGAGAGAAACTGATGAGCTGCACAGCTGTGATTTCTGAGCAAGACTCTCAGCTGGCCTCCTGTTTTGACATCAAGAATTCTGAAGCAAGGCAAGGCCCCACTGAAAAGACAGGCCATGCTACAGCGATCCAAGGCCCCACTAAAAATACAGGCCATGCTGCAGCGATCCCAGCGCTGCACCACGTCACACAAGTAGGCAGGGAACTAACATCTTATGTTTACATTTTATTGCTAAATGTCAAATATCCCTTGTTTGTTTACGTTTTTTCTGTTTACATTTCATCACTAAACGTCAAAATTACTTGTTTGTTTAGGTTTCCTTGTTTTGATTTCAAAGGAATTGATGATCAGCACAGCTGTGAGTCCTGAGCCAGACTTTCAGACCGCCTACTTGTTTGACGTAATAAATCATGCAGCATGGCCTGCATTTGTAGTGTGTCCTTCAGCAAGGCCTGTTCTTTTAGTGAGGCCTTGCCTAAACCTAATGATTCACCGAAACATTGTAACCTGTACGCTCGGATATCGAATTGAAGAGGTCCATTGGGTAAACTTTGACATGTGAAGGTAGGGCCTAATACAAATTTAATTTGATTTAGCCTATGAACTGATCTCGTGTGATAGAGGTAATTTTAGGGTTGTTAAGTTTCTGAGATAATGTATAATCGGATGATAATTTAGGATTACATTAAATGAATTTAAATTAAATAGTTTTCATCAAAGTAATTTAGATTCCTATTTGATATAAATTATTACCTGAGGGAAATGGATGCATAAGCCTCACCTAGTTCGGCCGATTACTAGGGCTCGGTGCGATTCAGTGCGCTCGTTACTAGCGCTTAGGACGATTACAAAACAAACCAGTTAATACAACTCAATCAAAATATTTTGTGTGGTCTTAGTTCTGCAGTCAAACCGCGAGATCCGCTAGTTTCTCGAGCCCAACTACATCATACGCTTGAACCAGCAACCTTCAGGCTATGAGGTGAGCAGTGAACAGTTTGTCCACTCAGCTCTCTAGTCAATTTGAGTTGTCAAGATTTTTTTTTCTAGACGAGAGCCAGGCTTCGAAGTTTTCATGGACATGCACTGCAGCTTAAATAACTATGCACCCTCGAGGTTACGGCATTATCACATAGCAAATTGCCATTGGTGATTGGCGGGTTTTTAACACGGATCTTGGGAGCCGAAGTCCCATGTTCTACTTCTACGCCAGGCCGCTCCTGAGTTAGGACGAGCTGATTCCCAATTGTTGAGAACAGTCAAATCGCGCACCATTCGACTTGTTTATCTGTTTACTCTGGGAGAATTGACTGTTGTGTACTAACTTGCCTTCCTTCTAATACTTCTACTCTATAAACCTAAACCGATCTTAAAATAATTCAAGAACCGATTTGGTGAGAGTTGATTGTGTAATTGAGGTTCATTTTCACCAAAATATTATTTTCAATAAAAAAGAATATTAATTGTTATATGTTTGTAAAGAAAATCCCAAGATGTTTAACAGAACAGCAGGGATGGGGTTATCTGTGCCATTTACAGCCAGCCGGCATTTTTTCCTTATATTTAAATCTTGGACTGGGCCACTGCAAGTCAAGTATAGTATCAAGGCAAAATGCAACATCCAAAGCTCAGGTTACATATATACAGTTCAAGTTCATGTGAATTGCCAATATTTTTTAAAATTTATTTAAAGTATTTCTAAGCAAAATCTTGTTATCATTTTTTGTAGCTGGTTTTAAACTGTATAATAATATTATATCTACACCTATTCTTTTCATTTACTTTTAAATTAACTGAATTTTTAATATAGTATGTACATTCTGCAAAATCTTGATCAATGAACTATTCAAAATAAACACAAATGGAATATTAATCACCTGAAAATGTAATCATATGTTCAGAATTGTATTTTTAAAATCTCTTAAATCAGGGAAGCTATACTTTTGGAGGGAAAATTAAAAATAATATTGGACAACGTACTGTGTTTAGCACATCCAATACTTTCCAATTTCTAAGCAACGGATTGACGTAGAATAATAATTCAAAATGCTAAATTGTTTGTTTTTTTAAGCTGAATTGAATTTTAACAATTAAGTTTAAATAAAATTAATAAAAAGGTGTTAAATCTTGAAAATAAATTTTATTTTGTGAAAAAAACCTTCTTAGAGTAAACCAATCTTGCTGGTTTTCGAACTCGAAGTCATGAATGACGCTTTACACGTTTGTTCCAAATTTCATCAAGATCGGACCTTTTTTACAAAAGTTATCGCGCCTACGGACAGGTATATATATATATATATATATATACATATATATAAATGAACGAATAGTGTTTTTGGGGTCTAGGGACCTCAAAATGAAAAGTTACGGTTACGGTGGTCCCGCGCTTAAGTCTCACCGTGCCGCCTACGGTAATAGCTACTTCCCTATAGGGGGAAATTCGCTAAAAGTAATTCGAATAGAAATTTTCATGTTGAAGGATTGCATAAACTGGAGCAATGTTGTAACATAAATAAAAAGCTCACTTACTTATATTTTAACTTGAAAGAATGTAGACTTACTTAATAGGCAGAAACAAGCATTTAAGGGTTGGGCAGAACTATTGTGTGCACTGCCAAAAAACCCCTTAATAATATATTAAGTAAAATATTAATTCCAAGAAGTTAAAATATGTATCAATAATCTACATGTGTAAATCAGCCAATCTTTAAGAAATTAGTAATTATATTAAATACCCAGTGCTCTAAGTTAGTTCTTATAAGAGTAGAGTTGGTTTTTCTCTCAGTCAATAGATTCTAGTTGATAACTCGATGTAGGTCTACCTGACTTAAACGCATATCAAATAATATTGACATAACCCATTGATTTTGATTGCATCGATTTACCAAACAACTCACTCGTAAACGCTCTTTACAAAATCTTACCTCTGAAAAACCGTTGCGCGAACTGTTATTCTTGCCACTTTAAACATTTCCACCGAACAAAACTTTAAATTGATTGTTGTATTACGAACAACTTCTTTACTGTTTTAATATCACTGCATGTTTAATTTATATTTAATAAGTAAAAAATAAAGTGTTTGAGGTGTTAATTTCAACAAATCCATTGTTTTAAAATATATTTCATTATTCTCCCTGATAATTAAAATAAAGTAAAGCACGGTTTGTATTACTATTTTGATCACATACAAATATGTAATATACCTTTAAAAAAAGCTGGTCTACATGTGATCAAACAGGGAAGTAGTGGTAGTTTTAAATTACTTGAGAATATTTCGGGTTAGTCTACAACCATTTTACGAACAGAAGTCAGGGTTGTATGTTGGATTCCTATATCAGCCTAGTTTTCTGTATTAGGAAGCCTATTCAGTTAGAATTTGGTAGCTCAAGTAGTTTTAAAGTTATAATAGATGACATAAAAATACGAACACACAGACAGACGGAAACCGGAGCGAGATATTCTATATTCGTAAAGACATATTTTGTTATTTTGACTTGCAGAATAGCCTGAAGATGTTTCGGACAGTGGAAGCTGGGCAGCCTGTATATATATTTATATAAAAATTCGAACTAATGTTTTTTTCGCTATCGGAAACCCCAAAACGTAAATTAATTATCGTCCCGGGCTTAGGTCTTACCATAAGACCTACGGTAATAGCTCCTTCCCTTAAGGGAAATTTGCTAACAGTTGGAAATATAATATTTTTAGACCTTCCTATAGCGTATTTATTTAGTGATGGTTAACACATTTAAATAATATTATAATAAATAATATATAATATTTTTAAAATATTCGATTCACTATTATATTATCTATGAATAATTGTTTATGGTTTAGTTGTAAGTCATGATTATAATTATTTATTATTATCAACATAATTAATCAGCTATACTAATCAGCTAGACTAATATTAAGTAAGGAGCTAATCCGAGAGATGAAATCTGAGAGTTGGATATTACTGTTTACATTCTAAGTTAATAATAAAAAACAAAACAATTAAAACTTGTTCTTTTGAAAATACTTAGTTTTCGTTACTCTCTTAATAACTTAAAATTTCAAGTTCTGGGTTTTGTATTGTTGTTTATAAGTTTTAATTGACTTTAAATCACTTACCTATTACATTACTTATCCTATTAATTACTCTAGAGGTTGATATTTTTTCATTACAACTCCTTTATAAATATAAATCGACGAATAATCCGATCGTATGAACTACACCTTAACGTATTGTATCCATAATGTTCGTACTGAAATTAGTGTGATATTAAGTTTTAAGTCTTTTGTTTATTTTGTTCCAGGCAGGATATACGTTTTGCGTGGAGTTTTTTTTTTTACGTGCATGGTGTACTAGCTTTAGAATGTAAGGAAATAAACGTCTGAACTGAAAATTGTATACTAAAGTATTACTTAAATAGTTTATAAAATGAGAGTGTTGAACCATCCAATACTAAAATTTTCAATTTTGATTACTTTTAAATGTTGTTTATTGAAACATTCGTTGATGATTTTTATAATTCAAAATTTAAAATGTGTGACGCTACAACTATGTAACTGTAACACTGTGCATAATAAAAACCCAATAGTTCATTTAGTATATTTAAGACAGTGCGTGAAGGAATGAAATATTCGCTATGTAAAAATTAAATATGGAAGTAATTCAGACTGAAAAATAATATTTAACGATGCAGTCGAAAGGCTACCTTTAATAAATTCTGGCAGCACCCCTAACAACATAAACATTTTCTTATCTTGTGGGCAGATTACGTTTTCTTGGTTACTGTACTGTCTTAAGCAATATAAAATGTTTAATAATTTATTTACTACCTATATACATTCAAAGGCTCCAATCCACACCTAGAAAGCAATTCAAAGCAGTATCAACATTTACTGTGTTAGAATTCTCAGAAATCATAAAACAATATCGAGCAATCTTAAGAGTCTTAAGAGAAGCTATAAGAGAGAAAGAAGGAATTTTCAATAAATGGAGCATTGTGCCAGCGAGGTTTTGACCCAGAAACATTTTATTTGAAAATAAAGTCAACGATAAATGGTGGAGAGTATTAAAACATTTCATAGCATTTCTTCAACGATCTTGAACTACAAGCATAATCTTGTTTTGAATATTATCAAGTGTTTTTAATATCAATGGAATAACATTGTAATAAAAAATATTGTTTACTTGTTTTGACAACCATGATTGTCATGGCTGATTGTAGGTAAATTTCATTCATGTAAAATAGTTACAAGAAAACTTGGGGTTAGGTGTTAAAAAACATTAAAAAATCTCAATAAAAACTATAAATACCCCCGTTGCAGCAGTCCTGCATACTCAGCGAATTTCAATTGCAAAGTACACGTTTCAATCAAGTTTAGCGAGATTTGACACGTTTGTTAAGCTCCATAAGAATAACATGGGGAATGAGTATGCAGGTTTGCTGCAAAAGGTATTTTAAAACTGGGTGGTTTTAATTCAATGTTTAGTAGATCTGAACTAGAATAAGCCATACACCAAGTTTTATCAAGATATGTTAAGAAATAAGGAAGATATTGCATTTTTTTATTTCCCATAAGGATAACATGGGGAATGAGAATGCAGGTTTGCTGCCTTAAAAACTGTAATATCCAGGATTTTATACTAAAATACATTAGATCTCATCTATATGAAGCCACGAACCAAGTTTCATTAAGATATGTTGAGAAATAAGCGAGATATAGAATTTTACTTATTCCCCATAAGGTTAACATTGAGACAACGTACTGCGTTTACCACTTTCAGTATCTCGGTAACCAATGGACATAGAGCAATGATTCAAATTACTAAATTGTTTGTTTTTTCGAGCTGAATTCAATGTTGCTCGAACCAAAATTCGATAAATTTTATTTTTCTATATAAAAAACTCGAAAAACCCATTTTTGGGTGGTTTTACCCCGCTTTACCCCCCCTTCCGGTGGTCCGATCAGGCTGGTTCACAAACTCGTCCGAATAATTACTACTTTACACGCCTGTGCCAAATTTCATTCCGATTGGACCATTTTTGCGAGCGCTATCGTGCTTACAGACACACACATACATATATATATATATATATATATATATATATCTAGAAATTTGAACGAATCGTGTTTTTTGCTTCTGGGGGCCCCAAAACGAAAAGTTATTATGGTCTTGGGCTTAGGTCTTACCATGAGACTTACGGTAATAGCTTCTTCCCCATAGGGGAAATTCGCTAAAACACCCATAGAAAAATAGAAAATTTTTAATGAGGAAAAAACATTATCGCAAAAATTTGTACTTCGTTTTTATTGAAAGGAATGCTTGAAGGCACGACGCACAGTAATGTTATGCATGAAAACAGCAGATAAGAATGGTAGTAAACATTCCTACACAAAATTATCTTCCCCAACCACGATCTCTAGAGAGACTTCATTTATACTCCCTTTAAAGTTTTTGAGCCTCTTTGGAAAATACGTAAGTAAATATACTTGTAAATAAGCATAAATATAACTGATTAAGTAAATTTAATTACAAATATTACTCCACGATGTCACCTGTCCAACATAGTAGAAAACATGTCTTATTAAAATTATTTATTACGTAGACTAAATATGATTTAATGATTCGCTTTAATTGTTTGAATATTGAATTACATTTAGTAAAGCTAGTTAATATTGTTTTATTTTATGAGTAAAATTTAAATTTTACTTATACTTATTGCTAGTCAGTTGTAGTTGAGCCCCGTTTCAGCCGTAAATCGGTTTGCATCACTAGAGAAATTTTGATTGTAATTACACACAAAAAATTTAGATAATCTGCTAAAATAAAAAAAAAACACTAAAATAACACTAAAAATCTTATGACGACAAAAAAATTTACATTATTTTTTATTAATTACTCTTTTAAAGAAAAGAGCATTTTGTTTAAAGTAAATTGATTGAATCAAGGGATACACTAATCAGATAAATTTAGCTAATTAGTATTAAATATGTAGACAAAAACGCATCAGTGGGTGTAATAACTTTCGACAAAAAACTAATTTTGTTATGGAAAATAAATAAAAAATCCTAAACAATAAAATTAAATGGAAGCAAAGCTAAAAATAAGACTGGTATTGTGGAACTCGATGATAAATCAATCCTCACAGATTGATCATTCATGAACCTGCTAGCAGTATTCATAAGCATCATCCCGCCCTAACCATGAGAGTGTTAGTGACAGCAGACAAGTAAGCGGTTTCGGTTACCACGAGGCTCTCACATTACATCAGGTTCCCTGGTTTAGTCAACTGACATTCTTGAATCCTTTGATTGGATGAAAACATCATGTTGTTTAATTTTACACTGCGACAGTCGTAGCTGAGTGGTTAGAGTACTGGCCTACCACCTAAAAGCCCCGGGTTCAATTCCCGATCAGGACACATGAAAATTTAATCTCAGACTGCCACCGTGCTTCGGAAGCACATTAAGCCGTTGGTCCCGGCTACTGCAGTGGTCGATAGGTCGTCTTAGAGGCTCTAGTGTGACCTGGAAACTCTGACACCAGACCTTGGCCAGAAGGTTTCACAGAATTACGTTTATGATCATACGCTATATAGCTCTTCTAACTCTATTGAGCCCAGCGTTCCCGGGACAGACCCGAAGCGGCGGAGAGGTCGAGCCAGTACAGAGCGGCAAAAAGAGAACTGGTCAAAGCGATCAGAGAAAGCAAGGCGCGCTGCTGGAGCGCACTGCGCGAGGATGTGAACAGCGACCCCTGGGGACAGGGGTACAAGCTGGTCTTGAGGAAACTCGCGCAGGGACCCGGGTACGTGCCGATGGAGGCTGAGAAGATGTGGACCATCGTGGACGGACTCTTCCCGGATCACCGGGTCAGAGACGACACCCCTTTGCGGGTGATCGCCGAAGAGGTCCCTTTGTTCACGCGCCAAGAGTTGGAGAGAGCGGTCAGCTCCATGAAGAACAAGAAGGCCCCGGGCCCGGACAACGTACCGTCGGAGGTGCTGAAAACGGTGGCGAAATGCCGCCCTCAGCTCCTGCTGGACATGTACAACGTCTGCTTGAAAGCGGGAGTGTTCGCATCACGCTGGAAACTGGCCAAGCTCGTCCTTCTGAGCAAAAAAACGGGGCCCACCGGACGCTCCAGGACGCCCTCTGTGCATGCTGGACACGGCGGGAAAACTGATGGAGAGGCTGTTGAAACCGAGAATCGGAGAGGCTGTGCGAGCGGCAGGGGACCTCTCGGCCCGACAACACGGGTTCAGAGAGGGCCACTCGACACTCAGCGCCATCTCGGATGTCGTAGCTTCGGTGACACGAGCGGATCAGGCGTGCCACGCGGCTCGTCCGATCGTGCTGCTGGTCACGCTTGATGCCAAGAACGCGTTCAACTCGGCACGGTGGTGCGACATTCTGGTCGCACTGGAAAGAACATTCAGGTTACCTGGGTACTTCCTCGCCATGGTGAGAGATTACCTAAGGGACCGGCGGCTGATGTACGAGACGGACCGGGGTTTCGTAACCAGGGCCGTCACCTCTGGGGCAGCCCAGGGATCGGTGCTGGGGCCGGATCTCTGGAATGTCTCGTATGACAGCTTGCTCCGCACTGAGATGCCACACGGAACGTTCCTCGTGGGATACGCCGACGACATGGCGGCGGTCATCACCGAACGAAACGCGGAGTTGGCCCAATTGAGGCTGAATCAGGTCATGCGCCTGGTGGAAGGCTGGATGCGCGATCACGGCCTTCAGCTGGCTCTCTCCAAAACGGAGATAGTGATGCTGACGAGGAGGCGGATACCCACGATCATTCCGATGCGGGTGGGTACCGAAGTGATCGAGACGCAGAGGACGGCCAGGTACCTGGGGGTGGTGCTGGACAACAAGCTCACCTACTGGGACCACATCAGAAGCGTGTGCGACAAGGCGGCCGAAGTGACGTCCTGCCTCGGAAGACTGATGGCCAACATCGGAGGACCGAGTCAGGGGAAACGGAGGCTGTTGCTGTCGACGGCACAGGCCATCATGCTCTACGGAGCGGAGATCTGGGCAGATGCGACGAAGGTGAAGAAATACCGGACTCGCATGCTGGCGGTGCAGAGACGTGGCGCGCTCAGGGTCGCATCCTCGTACCGCACGGTCTCCCAGGCGGCGGTGCTGGTCATTGTGGGAGTCATCCCAATCGACCTGCTGGCGCAAGAGAAGAAGATCATCTGGGGGCGTGCTCCCGAGATGGATCGGGAAGAGGCTGCCGAGCTGGCCCGTGGCCAAACAATGGCCGCCTGGCAGCGTCGATGGGACGAAGACACGACCGGAAGGTGGACATGGCGACTCATCAGGAACCTGGAGCCGTGGGTTTGCCGCGACCACGGGGAGGTGAATTTTTACCTCACCCAGTTCCTGACAGGTAATGGCTACTTCCGTCTGTACCTTCACCGAATGGGCAAGGTCGACTCGCCCAGGTGCAAGTACTGCGGACACGACGGAGACGACGTGCATCACACTTTCTTCGTGTGCCGTCGCTTTGACGAAGAACGGACTGCCCTCGCCGACTCGGTCGGCGGTCATCTGACCCAGGACAACATCGTGGAAAAGATGCTGCAGGGCAGCGTCAGTTGGAACGCAGTGGCTGACTTTGTCATGTCCGTCCTGCGCCAGAAGAGGACAGATGGGTGTCTCGAGTGACCCCAGAATCGAGGACAGCAGGAGATCGGTTGAAAACCAACTGAGGAGTCCCGAAAGGGACAGCAGCGCGGAGTCCTGAAAGGGACCAGAGCCACGCATTGCGATGTCGCAATGAGCAGACGCTCGGGTCGATCGCAATGATGTGGTGACAGCACGTGAGGGTTTTTTTTAGCAGGTATGCCCAAGGAGATGTACAGACAACTGTACACTCCTAGCCGCCTCGAGCCTCGAGGCGGGGTCTCTGACACTGATGCTGTCTGTCAGAGGTTGGAGACCCCTGCTCGTCGCTTTGCTCTCTTGGGCGAGCGGCGTAGAGGGCCCGCGTTTTGGTGCGGGTAAGGGCTATTTTTAACCTCCCTTCCAGCGTGGATAAAAAAAACTCTATTGGTCTAATTAAGCTCAAGGTCAACTACGATAAGGGTTTGGGGTGGGTACCGGAAAACTATGAAATAACAGACGATTTTTTTTCTCACCCTTGAAATGAAAATAATCTGTTGTAGCTGTTTATGATATTGTTTATAATAACAGCCAACTCTTCATTACAAAGTATGGTCTGTAAAGTGTCAGACAGTTTACTGTTTTACCCATGAAAATGTGTCATCCTAAGAACTATATCATTTCTAATTCCTCTAAGGATTGTAAAACCGATTTGTACATTACGAATTAGGCTGTTAGCGTTTTCTACTTTATTTTAATGCTAAATACGAATTTAACGAGGGATTAAATTCTAATACTAATTAATAGGTTAACTATTCAAAATTTTCAATAATCTAAAATTAAAAATAAATTAGTTTTTTCTTTATTAATTATAAAATGTGTTATAGCTGATCAGCCCAGTTTCACCCGTGGAAAAACTCTCTTTGGCTTGTAATGTAATTTGTCATCCTACTAATACTATAAGTTTGAAAAGTCCCGAGTTTGTCTGAACAGACAAACTCGCGACTTTCAGACTTGTAGTGTAGGTTTGAGTTCCATCATGGCTGAACTACCGACCAGAAAGACCTTATACTTAGAAGGTAGATAGATGACACTCTCGAGTAACATAAAGGCATATTCTCGGCCTTAAAATACCCTAAGACTAGGTCCTGTGTATTCTTAAAATCCTTTGACAATATAATTTGAAAGAATTTTACATTTTTAATTGATATTCATAAAATATTTCCTCACTTGACGAGTTACCTATTTAATCCGTGAGAAGAACGGGCAGAGCAGCTAGTATATAGAATGAAGGATGAATAGCTGCTTCTACTTAACAGTAAGAAGTTAAAATTAACAGTAAGAAGTTAAAAAGTTAATTAAATATGGCAAGCTTGTATCATTAACAACAAACTCTATCTTATCAACTTACTTACTCCAAGGGATTTGACCTTGATAATTTTGTAATCAACTGTGAGTGTACAGGACATACTACGCCTAAGAGGTCCTACATAACTTTCTGAAGCATAATTCAACCGTGTTATGAACGATTAATATTGCTTGAGCGAACCAATTAAGCGCCTTAAGTTTAAGGACACACAATTAATAATTTGTATGGAACCTTTTGAGGTAATTTGTGCGTATTAAGCTCAACACAAACATGGATTTATAATATTTATTTTATCTTTTATAACTTCAGAACGTTACTTTGATGCAGCATTTACAGACTATGTTAACTCAAGAATTCTTAAAGAAGATAAACATTTGAAAAGAAGATTTTAAATGGGGAGTTAAAAATTTAAGAAATAAAGTTTAAAATAGTAAAATACCTTTCAAACTTAATTGCTATTATAGTAGAAAAAATTTATTCAATTAACAACAATAACAACCAGAATGAATCGACACAAAGCGGTAAAACCCAAACAAATACTTGATTTATCGACAGAGCTTATCGGAACCAATGATTTTTTGGTGTTACATTATACAGTTCTGGGTTTGACCTGGTAACAATATATGTTTCTATCTTGTTTATTACATTGCGCAATGTAATAAACAAGTAGAAAAAACCTAAAATTTGGATAAAAAATTTGCGCAAAGAGTTTATAAATCATAATCATGCTATATTTATTTCCTGCATTTGATAATTAACAGTTTTTGTCAATTTATATTAATAATCTAAATTTTCAGAAAATAATTTCTACGAACGCACCGCGTATTAATAATTTGGTTTCAAAACTGTTATTTTGACAGTTATCTGCTTGTTTCAAATCATACGGCTGTTAATAATATTTTGTTTTCTTTTGTTTTCCTGTACAATGTTATATTGGAGCTAAAACTGAACTATGAGGTCTTCTCAACCCAAATGAAGGAGGTCTTTGCATCCTTTGATCTAAAAAGAAACCTACTTATTCTCTTATCATACATGTAGTAATTAATTTGTTTAATAAGCTTTATGTTATCAGTGTATATTTAATTACGTAAGGCGATTCTTTGTGTCACAATTCTGGGCGTCTGGCGAGTCGTAGAATGATGGGAGAGGGTTCTAGTTTAAGATCTCAATTACATGATTGCGGGGGAAATTGGGATTAATATAAAATTAGATATAAAGTAAACTCCATGATAAAAGCATTGGAATTTCAAAAACGTTTTATTTGTTAAATGTAAAAAAACATTAGATGATTCAAAACATTTGATTCGAATTCATTCGATTCAAAACATTCGATGGTTCCTTGATTCAAAACCATGTGGTAGAACTAACATACGGAGTATCTAAAAGCCGTAATTTACTAAGAAGAAAAATTTACTAAGAAGAAATTTTTAGCTATAAAAAGAAGACTGCTTAAATCAAAATTTATATTAATAAGATTAGGAGATTTTGACCCCTTCAAGCCATTAATGTGTTTGTTAAGTAAATAAATAAATTTGTTTTTTTAATTTTTCTCTCGTAATCCTTTTTTGCCATGTAATCGGACACATCTTAAAACGCCGTTTTTAGTTAATGTACACACATCAAAAAATTGTATAATTTCAAAGGACCAAGAAACACAAACGACAACAATATTTATTGCAGCGTCTCCGATGAGAAAATAATCAGTTAAACAACCACCCACGTAAAGTATTAATTAATTGAAATATTTTGCAAAAAATTGTTCCACAAATAATTGAAATAAGTGTATTAGGGAAAAATCACTCAGTTGATTATAAACTCCACCAAAAATTTTACTCTTTATTGTAAAAATTTGTCACTGATAGAAAATTTACAAACTGTTATAAATCTACATAATTTTTGTAAGAAAATTAAAAGAAGCATTCCCGACGAAGCTCGAGAAATTACGTGAGAAATGGTTTGCAGCCTCATTAGACTTTTCTAGTAAAATTAATGAAATCATATATTTATAATAGAAAAGTAAAACTGTATATTACACATCGAAATATGTGTTTTCATAAATTTCTATGTGAATGCTTGTTATAGTTTTCACAGCAGCAGTGACTTTATGACACCAGCCAAGACAAGCTCGTGAACAGTAAAAAGAAACTATCGTCCTAACTTTATTTCTTCAAGCAATAAGTCAGAAACGAACTCAGATAAATACCAAAGGGAACGATAAAAAGTTCACTTGACAAGATTTATTTATTGCCTTCAAAGCAATCTCAAAGCACCGTCTGCATATAGCGTGGACAATTGTTTCGCCCTTCTATCGATAGTGTTTTGTGCCCTTCGATGTTTTGTGTTATATTTTAACTTTTGACAAGAACCAGTTCTCTACTGGTATGATTTAACCCCAAACTTGTACGTGCTGATGATGCCCCTGGGATAGAGGGGCGAAACAATTGTCCTCGCTATATGCAGACGGTTGGATTGCTTTGAAGACGGTGAGTCATAAATTATAATTTGATAGCAATTCCTGAAAGCCAGTACGTATTGAGAAAATCACCAATCAGGAAAGAGCACGTCCACATCCAATCATAGCAGAGCTAAGCCACTTTTGTGATAATTGTGATTTCTGTTTTATATTGTGTTCTTGTTTCTTTTTTAGTACAGTGTTGTTTTCGTGATTGCTTTTACAGTTCACTGTTATAGCTATGTTTTTGTATTGGTTACCCTGGATGTGTGCTGTCCTGGATTAATCTTCTTTGCGTTCTAGGTTTTTCCCCACATGAAGACGCAATCAGATTCCAAATACCGAAACGTCCTGAAATTTGTTTTTACTAATCAGCGATGGTAAATGTCCACTAAATCGAAATCAATATACAATGCAGAATAATTTCAAGTTAATTCAGAATTATTTTCAATCAAATTATTATAGCATAGCTTAAGAGCTATTAGCATTCAAACCCAAAAAATGTATATACATTTCAATACTGAAAAAAAAACTCTTATGAAACTATTATGTTAATAAAAAACAAGTGGTATTAGAACAATACTATGATGATTTAATTATATTTATAACGTGGTTGTTATGATTTCGACTATAATTTTTCTTACAGAAAATTTATGAAATCGAGTGGAAAAGTTGAACAATTTTAATTATAGTAAGAAGCTTACGTCCCTGTAGTGAAAAATTTAGCTTGGAGAGACCACAAGTACTAAATCGCAAATCGGCTTTAAATGTTCTAGTTTTATGAAATAAAAAAAAACAGTTCAGAGAAGTTTTTCGGTTGACGATGATAACAAGCTACAACTGTAAAAAGTGCAAATCAAAAAGTAAAAACTCATCAAAAAGTTTTCGAAAAATTTATTATTGTTCAATTTTTTTTATTCTGATTAAGGTGATTACTAACCGAACATTTAATTCTACACTATTTACAGAGTGATTATTATTAAAAAATTTTTAAATGGGTCCTTCAAGTTTATCTTTTTTTGAGATTTTTCAAAAGGTTTTCGATTGCCTTTAGAGGATTTAATAATGCTTTTAAAATGTTTTATTCATATGACAAGGAACATACAGCAACTATTATCATATTCATACTTCAAAAAGAGACGTTGCCGTTGATATTTTGATATTAGGGAGTTTTTGCCATCCGACGTAAGACAGTACGACAAACGTTAAACGGTATCTTTTAACATTGTGCTAAATGTAGAAAATCAGCTGATTTTACCGTTTAACGTTTATCGTGTTGCTTTACCGTAGATTGTAAAAACTCCCTATTTAAAAATTATAAAAGTGTTTAAATCTGTAGCTACTTATAAAATAGTTTTGTTTTACGGACATAGAATAAACTGTATGGGAAGGAGGAATGTTGCTCTAAAATCCTGGTTTCAAAAAGTGCTGACAAATAATCACCATCCTCAATACGCTCAGACAAAACATTGGTTATTTTATTACTCATAATGGAGACGATAAAATAACATACCAATCACAGATCTGAAAAGGCATTTACGAAAAAGATCATTCTATTCGATTTAACTAAAGTCAGTGGTATTGGTGAAATTAAACTCGAATACCACTGACTTAAGTTAAATCGAATAGAAGAATTACAGTAAATAAAATAATCTTTGTCAGAGAGAATTATTATCGGCGAGAAATGTGTATTTTGGAGAATGAGGTTAGAAGCCTAATGGCTGAAACGTGCCGGAGGCGCAACATTTCCGTCACTTCAGCAACATGCTTCATTGGAGGACGGAGCTTTTTCTGTTATCGTTAAATATTTGAAAATCTCCACGTTTGTTATTATTTTAAAATCAATTATTCACATGTAAAAACCAAATTAAAACACCCCGTTGGCACATATGGTATTTCCTCATTCTAACAAAATTATTGTTCTTAGTCTACTGTCGACTGTGGTTATTTACATTGAACGATCAGAACACTAACTCGTCAAGAACGGCAGCGAGACATTGTCGGAGCTTGAGATCTTTCCGCCCACGCAACATCTGCCGTTTCCATCCACCAGCTTCGCTGTGTGACGTAAGCGCATCTCCCATCACACTCTTACCTAAAAGGCCAACTAAATACATGGACTATAAAGAAATTTGTGTTATATTTTTGTGATAGATTGGTGAAACCTCTACTATTTTTGGTTTGATAAAGTTAATCTGAATTTTTATTTTACAAAGGTGAGCCCAGATACTCTATATTCAGTTAAAAATGATTAACATTAAACAATTAAAAAACTTAATATTTAAATATAAAAATATAAAAATTAGAATCAATAGAGGCTTTAATGTAAATAATTAAATGGTTTAATTTAAATTTATGTTTTTTCACTACTTCACATTGTAAAAAATTATTCTGAAGTAAAGTTTGACTTTGAAACTTTTATTGTCTTTTACTTCATAATATCTAGATTATATCTAGACTACTTTATCGAATTGCCAGGTTTACTAATGAAAAGCCCTAATCATCAGTGACACATGTATAAACATCATATATAAAGACTGCAACATTTTCTCAGAATCTGTTTAGCGATTTTTTAGTTTACAGACGGTTCATTTTACCACCATTTTTATTATTCTGGCAAGCCCAAATACAAAATCTATTAATTTGGTGGTAGTAATATTCTTTATCCCTACTAAGCTCTCCTATCATAATTGGAATAAACGGAATAAACATTTAAGTTAGTAAAAACTGCCACAACATTGATCGACTGTTTCAATAAAATACTGTTTCAAATGTATGCTCGATTTTCTCAGTGAGCTACATCGAATTGAAAATATGAAGATGAATACTAAGCACACTGTCTTTGCCATAATTTGTTTATGTTTAGATTAGCTCTTTTATAAAATCAACACTTAAATACATCTTAAATTGTATTTTTATCCTGTTAACGTCTGGAATTAAATTGAAAAATATTGTTCATCACTAAGCTCAAAACTTCTTACCTTAACCTAAAATAAAACTTTAACAAGAAACACGTGTTATCCTCTCAGAGCGCCGACCGGTGGTTCGACAGGTGATTTGTCCTTAAGCAAGCTGTTTACCTCAGTCTTACAACTACTCTCTGCTACTCTAAAGCTTTTCTTGGATTTACGTGAACAAGCTTCTCACTAAAATAAAAACGTTGTAGAACAATCACTGATATTTTAGATAACAAGATACTCTTTTTTGTGGAAGTATATTTATCAATACACTATATAAATTAATAGAGTGTTTATCCATCAGAAAAATTGTGGCTGGCTGGAATCAGAAAATACGCTTAAGTTGGACGGTCAACCGGAAATTAAAACTGAACTACCACTGAGCTAACATCCGGTTTTGGTTTTCATTAGCCTCGTTTTCACGGAACCAGTATTATCAGAAAACAACATACTACATACGTATCGTTTACAAATATAAACTTAAGCAAAATAGATTTTTGCCATCAGGCTTAAATTTAGCTCTGGAATTCAGTTTTCCGAAGAATGTATTAGGAAATTTCAATAAATAAATGTAATAGTTATTTGTAATGGTGGGACCCATTAACGATTTCTATTTTTACAGTAGCGCAGAGTGAACACTGACGGGCAGTATATCATACATGTTTGAGCGGATTTGCTGCTTTTTATTTTTGCTTTTAGCAAACAACAGTAACGAAACTGGCTCATAGCAAAATAAATGGTCTTGCAAATTTTGTTTTGAACTAGCATTGTGGAAACCCAGCTTGAAATGCCGTTGTCGTCTGAGAATTTTAGTAAAATAGGCTTTAACGATCAAATAATAATTTTTGAATGAAAGTTTCAGGAATCTCGACAAATAAAACACTGGACGTTATTCATATTGATGCTTAAAGGCTTTTAAATCAAGACTGTAATAATTGGTTTGGTAGAGATAAGTTTATATATGTTTATGGATATAAAACTAAATGTAAATACAAAAATATTGAAATAGAGCATTAAACAATGGATTAATATAAAAAAGTTTCCTTCATCTTACAAAACGATGGATTCAGATAATAAATTATTATGATACAAGAGTTATTAATAGGAAAAAGTACAATATCATCTCTCACGGGAATATAAAATATTAATTACATACAAGTTTTTAAGAATAATTAATTTACCAATAACATTTATTGGTTAGAAACATATTTAAGTGCAGCTTTACTTTAAACTTTGGCATTCATATGTCAGTAAATATTGTTAACCGAAGAAAACAAAGGTATTTGGGCATGATCGGAAGAATCCTTGTTTTCCCTCTAAATTGAAGCACGCAAATCATCCTTTGGGGGACGACGTGACTTGGTGGTGAACGAAAGGGAATGACTTTCTTTAGTAGCATAATATTCATCTATAAGATGAAAAAAATGAAGATACATGGATTTCTTCTATACTTATTCCACAGAATATACATCAATCATACATTTTATTTATAACTTAGCAGACGTGAGTTTATGATTAAATGTTCTATTCAATTTTATCCATGAAATTTGAAAAAAGTTAAAATAAAAGACGTAATTAAGTGGAATGGATTGTGGATTACCTTTTAGGGCTAAAACACATTTAAATTTGATAGTTTTTCCACTTTTGTTTACTTATTTTATAAAAATCCTCAACACATAATGAAAGGGAAGGAGCTCAGAATCAAATAGTGAAATAAAGTTAAACTGACAACAAAATTTGTAAATTAAGAAAAAAAACTGTTTTATAAATTAATTGGTTTAAACCACTTTTGCTTCTTGGAATTTATTCTTCAGAAATCAATAAATATATCGTCATAATCTAATCGGCTCATACAATATTTGAATTTTCTTTAGCATCAGTAGCATCCTAGACCATAATTTTTATATGTTGTAAAATCTTAACAAATATTTACAATTCGAATACACTACCACACAAGTGATATCATAAACTTAGCTTGTGTTGGCATCAAAAGTAAGGAAGGCTATACAGCACGCAAATTATTTCCCAGTATGCAAAGAAGACTTGGCGGCATCCATTATGTTGCCGTCACAAGCTAATGCAGGTCATTAGCTGCAGTGTAAAGGGTCGTTGACCCAACGAAATATACTAAAATGCTCATTGTTTACATAACTGTGAATAAAAGAATGATATGTATAATAAGTACAGTACTTTCATTATGATTTGGTGTGTATGTCCTTCAAACGGGTAAAAAACAATAAATTGCGCTAATAATATTTTTAAACCCTATAATTAAGTAATAATGAATTAAAACTTACCCCCTTACTTCATCTCTTATTTTCTTTGTGTGTTCAGTATACAAAAACTGTATGTAAATCTAATTGTATTTAAATTGTATTGATTTATTGTCTTCGTATTGGTTAGCATTGTTGAGGAAGGAAACGTTTTAGGGCTACTAACAGAGCAAAATTTTTTTCTGACATGGGACAGAATTAGTCAGACTAGGGACAGAATTAGTTATCTACTTACCAGAAAATGGATAAATCGGCTATGTAGTTTGTTTTTGTAATTGAGTATTAAACAAATAAACTCATGAAAATTCCGAATTTTATGTTTAGCAGGTTGACATTTTTATCACAGTATAAAACCCTTCGAAAGTTTTGTCAATGTGTACTTGATCCTAATTTATAAATATTTTCCAAACTTTGCAGTTTTCAATTAAATATTAAATTGCCAATTAATTAGGTTATTAATGATTGTTTATAAATCGATCAAACTACACTAGCAATGCAATAATAAATTAAATATTTGGTAACTGGCAAGAAGGAAGGTAACAAAACAAGTGAATTACTTCCTGGTTTCCAAAAAAGCTTGGGAGCATCCATTACTCGTTGTCAGAGGCTAATTACATTCAAGTCATTAGCTGCAGTGTCGAGGTTTGTTTACAGAATGAAACATATTCAAACAATCCTTAACTCTGAGCCGTGAAAATTCGCCACACTCATCTTAAACCGTCCCGCTGTCAGCGCAGTGTTCCCTAAACGCTCAATGAGAGGAATTTTATATAGAATTCTGGCTAACTGGAACTGGAGCATTCTGGTCTCCGTTGATTAGAGTTGACTTATAACTGGTCAAACTAATGGTTAATTTCAATTCACCGACCTCCTAATTTAGTTTTGTTGGTTGATTATCCAGGTTATTGTAAATTTCTTCCTTTTGCTTGGTTATTGTAATTTATCTCTGTGTGACCCTGGTTATTATTTAAATACTTAATTTCCTATATCAACGTTTCATGATGTGTTTGAGCATAGCTAGTCCTAAGTTTTCAATAGGCTTACTTTCAATTTAGCAAAAAATTATTATCTATGAATGTTGTGACAGTTGTTTAGTGTTGAATTGCTAGTTTGATCATTCTGATTTCCTATGATAAATCCTGTCTGCTCAGTTCTCGCGTTGTTTGTTGGACCCCTCCTCCAGGTAATCTTGTACCAGCCTTCCTCTCGTAATTTTTGCGCTTCGAAGGGCTTCTCCATTTTTTGATGGTAGAGATGCTGGTAACAGCTCATTGTTTACATTAACATTAACAATACTTTCTCCATCAAAACTCAGTGTTATTTAATTTTTCTCAGACAATTTACGTGATTTTGTTATTACATTGATGGATCATAATTTCGAAATATTTTTTTATACTGGTCAGACGTTGAATTTTAAATGGGTAGCTCCTCAACCACCTTATTATTTGGATATTTTATAAATATATACAGTGGTTCCACAAATTCCCAGTAGTGGAAGAAGCGAAGCACTGAAAGTCTGAGACAGCTCTTTCCGGCCAGCCTGGTCGAGAGAGGTAGGTAGAGAGCTTTTGGAAAGGCTAAATTACAATATAAAAAATAGTTGGGTAGTAATTACATCATTGGTAATTTTATAAGAGTCAATTTGATTGCCGAATCATTAATCAATTTACTAATACTTAGAACATTTAAAGCGAAACCATTATTCATTAATGGGTTTGAGTTAGGTCGGTCCTTCCAACAGTTAATATGTTGAAGACTGTATGCTTCCGAGAATCCATGTAAAGTCAACCAACAATTAATTCACTTCACCTTGTAATGGGCGGTGTAGTTATTAAATTTTTTAAATTTTGATATCGTTTTTGTTTTACCATATCGATTGTAGCCTAAATTAGTTTTATATCACGAACAAATTGAATTTCAATATTTTTAGTAGACAATTTTAACATATAAAATATATTCTTGAATTACAAATGAATCATACGATTCATATAGTTAAATGTGGATTGTAACTTTGCTTTTAAGATTGCTTTGCTTAGACTTGCTAAGGGTTAACTTATAATCGCCCTCACACAACAGACAGAGATGGGTTTGTGACGGCAGATGTTGCCAAATTGAATTGAAACCCTCATTTCTCAACTCTAATCCCCAAAATGTCTTTTCATATATAAGTATATGCTTCAACTGTAACGTAAATATATATACTGAGCCTTTGATAACTGTTATTAAAGCTATTTGATCTACTGGTGTCCCAAAATCCAATTAATTTATTGTAACAAATTTGAAATAAGAGAACTTTAAGGAATAAATATTCAGTTCAATCTAATCAACGTAGTGAGTTAACTCTATGGAAAGATTTTACACCTTAAAAAGTAGTTTAATTTTGTATTTCCGATTAGAGGACTTTCGTGGTTGATGTTATGTTCAAAGCATGGCTCTAATACAATGTAAACGTAGAAATATTCCTCAGTAAACTACGAAATAAATTTCAGAAGTGTTGTATAATTTATACTAACGTATATTATTATTCAAGGAAATCAATCGGTGGAGCAAACCTTACAAAAATAAATATCTATAAAATGTATGATGTAAACAATATACGTAATGAACAATGTATAGTAAGTACTTTTTTAACATTACGCATAAACTCGGAGCTTTTCAGTTCTTGTGGTCTTCGCACACGTTCTGGCCATTAGATGGTTCAAAATAATTTTCTTGTAGTTGGCTTACCACAAACTAATTGAGCACATACAAAATATAATTATTTTTCTTGAATGAAATTTATGATAAAATAATAAATAATACTAATTTTATAACTTGGAAATTAAAATATTGAATGTATATTACATTTACAGGTTTACACAGTTAATCTTTTAACTTTTACCGGTAAAGTCCAAGGGACTTCGTTTGAAAAAAAGTCTTCTCTAAATCAACTGGTCCCTGTACTCTCTGACCGAAAAAGCAATTTCGTGCTTGATCTAAACCAGATGCTTTTGAAATTACAGGGATCCACAACTTATCAACAGATCGTAGTGATTTCCTCTTCGTTCGTCAGCAAAAATTACAATGATTAGTGGAAACTAAGTTCACGGTGACTATTCCCTAGGGGCCGCAGGTTTTTGAATTACTACGCATATCAAGTAGTTCGTAAAATTAATTAAAAGCTTCTAAAGCTTTTTAAAGCTTTAAAGCTTCTATGAGCTTTGAGCTATTAAAGCTTCTATGTATAGTAATTTTTTATATACTGTATTATCTCTACAATTATAAGAAATAAAATAAAAAATAACATTATTATTTCAAAACGTTCTTATTAATTAGCACACTTTTAAAAGTTTTACATATAATTGACCCATTTCGTAAGACGTTCGAGCTCGTACCTTTAAAGTACTTTATTTCAGCTCTGGAATAGAACCTAGTTTACAGGAAGACAACCTTAAATGGATTTAATGTTCCTAGAATTAAAACTTAAATATATTAATGTTGTGACACCCTTTAATTTTTTTTTACATATGAAGCCATGTTGGAAACATTTAAAAAATATCGTAAGCAAAAGGATAACATATATGAACTCAAAAAATTACAGGCTATATAATGAAAGCTTTATTTAAAAAAATAGACTATTCACAACTCACGGAACTCACATTACTTCAACATCAAATTAAGGCTATTGCTAGGTTATAGTCCTCAGATCAATAGATGGAATCATGAAGAATCTGCATTTGTATGTTCCTTACGGTCTTTTCAGAGTTCGGGTTTTGTTACTGTACCTTCCGGGCTAATGATTGGGCCAGTTCCAAATTTCGCAACGATCATTACTAAAAACAAACAAAAAAGTTACATAGGTTTACTATTGAGATATGAGATTCCAGCAAATTAAAAGCAAATTAAAAGACCAAAATGCAGCGGATGAGAATTCTTAAAATATATAATTTTCATAGGTCTTGGATGTGTTTTTAACTATTTTAAGTATACAAAATCAAATAGGTACATTTCCTCGATTTAAATTTACGTTATCTACAGATATTGTTGTTAAATGAACTTGCTTTCCCATACATAACATGCCTGTTTGATTTATTTTAAGTTCCTACTCTTCCGCATTCCAACATCCATTACCAAAGTAATCTTAAATGGTCAAGTTAAAGAGTCCGTATCTCTGAGAACGTGGTAACAATTGTGAAGCTATTTACGGTCAATCCTAATTTTTTACGTGGTACATTAATTGGTTCTTAACCAGTAAATCGTTAATTACCGTATAAATTTATACAATTTATTTCGAAAAGTCAAACTATGCACCAAAGAAATTTTTTCTGTAAGTTTTTTTTCAGATTAAAACAAAACAAAATAACATAGCAAACGTTGATTATGGATTAAATATTGAAAAATTTACTGACTTTATTCGTTTGTTTCTTCCAAATAAGTTAATAGTATCAAATCATGAGTAATCCAAGATAAACTCTTATGATCTATATTTCAAAATAATAAGGAATCTTTGCGCAGAGGGCACCAGCAAACCTGTTGAGTCAAAGGCGATGCTTCTATTTTTGCTTGAGAATATATTGCGTCAAAGTTATATATATTGACATTCAAGAGAGTCAAAGTTAACATGCCTAAAGATTTTGATCAATAAACACAAAAAATAGGTACAGTTTTCACAATATGTACATTGGCCAAAAACAAAATCACAAGAAGAAACGGAACAGCTGCATTAAAAACACGCAGGCAGCTGATTTAAAATAATACATTTTAAGCAAATTATAATATATTTTGTGGTGGAAGCCTAAATGCTATGCTTCGACTGGTTTCCGTTTAAAGCGTTTAAATAATGTTCAATCGTATTGTTAAGCTAAAGGGCAATATACAATAGCATAGAAAAATGATATAATAGAATATTTTAGTTTGTTTTTAACATAACGTTATTAAATCGGAATACTCACGTATTATTACATACGTCAACAACCATAAACCTACGACCACAGAAATACCCTTTAATATACTAACAAACATGATGGTTAAGAAAAGTAAGTTGGACAAAATTTGTTACAGAATTGATGTAAGTCTCCCAGCTAACAAGGTGTAAATGGCCCGACAGTCAATATGAGCAATTACATAAACAGGTGTTGTGTAAACACCTGCTACAGTTGTGTTGTTTCTACAAAAACTCAGCAACGTACGTTCGTAAAACATGCCTTGTGAATTAAAGTTTAATCTAAAAGTTTATCTTCATTTTTAATCTTAGAAAATTGTTAAACTAGGATTTATGAAAGTTGAAATTGAAGGTTAAGGTGATCAATAGGAAAGCAACACGTCTTTCAGTAATACAATCGATAACACATGATATTGTAATGATTGTAAGAGAAGTCATTGAGATAATAACATGGTACAATCACACTGAACTTAGAACAGGATTTTTTACTGTCAAGAGTTTAAAACATCTTAGCATATATTTATGTTTAATAAATGAAGAATGGTAATCTTTTTCCGGAGCTGTTATTTATTATCAATCCGTAGCTACGAATCAATCATCATTATTATTTTTCCAGTTATTATGTTCTTAAATACATTTCAAAGTTTAAATGCTAAGGTTATAAAACATCTTGCTAAAAGTTAACTTTGACTAGCATCAAACAAAATAAATAAAAATATTTTTAATAACGGCAAAATACCATTCTGTTAAAATTCCACTGTGGCATTGTCAACAAGGAAATACATAAATGACCAAGTTCAATATTTCACATTCTGAATACAAATAAAACATACTAATCATAACATATAAATCTTTAAGGCATTTTATATTTTTGGAGTAACATTTGTCTGCAAGTTGTGATGATATGATGGTTTCGTTTTTATACAAGGTCTTCCACTGTTTATTTAAAATCAAATTACTATATGAAGTAATTGTCCATCTCACTCTCTGATAGAGCAATATTTGCTCAGTTCTTAGATTTAATTTTACAGGGAATACTTTATAATTTATTTAAATTGTACAATTTATTTATTGTATAATTTATATACAATTGAATTATTTATGATTTTAATGTAAAACTAAGAATTACATCTTTACAATTATTCCTATTAGCTCGAATACATATTTTTTCAAACCCTTCAATAATTAGCATAAAATCATTAAACAGCAATGATCAATAAATAATTTGAGAACGTTAAAGCTTTTACCATTGAGTTTTGGTTGAGTCATTTTGTCGCCTTAAAAATAAAACCAGTCCATTATGACGTACAAAATGGTTTATTTTACCTTATTTTCCGCCAACAATCCAAATCTTGCATTGTAATTATAATTATAATTGGATTGTTGACGGAAAATAAGGTAAAATAAACCATTTTGTATTTCAAGAAGCAATCCAGGGCCAAAACTCACACAATGACATTATAACGTATTTTGTGGAGGCTGGTAGTTAATAGGTAGCTAACTGTACGCCGATTCAACAAATAGCTAGGACCCACTATTGACATGACGTATTTAGGACTAATAAGAATGGAAAAGAATGCGGAGAATCGGTGTGGCACCACGCACCGCTTTGTAACGGACTAAGAACGACCTTTTTTTACCTGAATGGTCAATCTAAAAGTCGAATTATTAAAGACAGGCGGGCCCATATTTGACCCTTCAAAGCTGTAGGCATTCATTGGGATCGACCTGGAAACCTCCCAGACATGCACCTTATTCAGTACCAACCAAAGCAATCTTGAAAATACTATAATGAAACTGGTAAATGTTGCAATTGTACGCTGCTTTCCAGCTTTAGAAAGATATATTTATTTTTTAATTTCCAGTAGAAATATTTGTCAATGCTGATAAAACTGTGTTTCGTTGACTCACGGCATAGCCATCTAAAGTAACAAAGCCGTGGACTTTTAACATGAAATGCCACTTTTCATGGGGTTTTCTCGCAGGAAACCCGATTCACTTCCCTAAGTACAACATTATAAGTTAGGTGTCTTGCAAAATGGCGCGCCAAGTTCCTTCCCTGTGGCACCTAAATTACTTAAGTTCAGAATTATAGGAGGATTCTTGAAAAACCTTGCGTATTTAATAACTATATACTATTTTATCCTTCAAACCAATCGATATTATTTCGTTATAACATTCTGTATCTGAACCGTTCGCCGTACAAGTGCCTCAGCCGCCCGCGTCGCGACGCCTTCGCCCTCCATTTGAATATGCATCAGCACGAGACGCGGCTCGCCTGCCGCTCGGCTTGGATACTGGATACGCTCTTGGCATAAATTACTGTGGATTGTGATCCATTGTATTTTGACTACAACGAAAATTTCTTCCAAGATGATTTTCTCGTTTCCATTTTGTTAGTGAACGTAAGTGCATAAGCGTAAGTGGGAATTGTTAGCGTTTTAGTAAGGTGCGGATCAAACCCAGATCTTGTTGAACGGGAGATATCTTGTTAGATGGCGTCATCATTACAACTTTTAAAGCAAATGACAAATTGCTCCAGCTTAGATCCTAGCTAAGATTTGGTAACTCAATCTTGGTAAATGCTTACTTTTAAATAATACGATGCAACACAGATATTTGTACATTTATTTGGTTATAGTATATTTTTTATTTTGGTACTTGGTTTTATAAGTGTAATCAAGACTCCTCATACAAAAATGTTTATATGTACAACTACACTTTCTATTTCTTACACTTCGGTTATCTGCAAAGCCCAGGCAATTGCACAATTTATTTATCCATTTACATTTTCCCTTCGATATAAGGGAAGTTGTTGGTTCGCCTCTGTGTGTCTTATCTAAAAATGAATTTTTCCCAGGCCATATTGATCAAAATACAAGTAGATTATTTGTTTTCCTGTGTGAAAGCAGCACACAATACCCGTCCAAAGCGCGTTGTTGTGATGAATCACCAGAAGCTTTTAGCCCCCGATGGCTCGTGTGTTCGCAGCCATTTAACCATTAGGTCATGGTCTATTGACGTCCTAATGGTGCCTTTGTCAACATAATATTAAATTATACAGAGCTTCACTAGCGACTCAAACTATAAAAACAAATGTCATTCAAAAATAACTCTTTTTAATTGAAAAATGAATTGTGGTAATGTGATTTTTAGTATTTAGTTTATTCTTGGTTACATTCTTAAAAAACTACGGTGTACCGATACAAAATACTATTATACCTCGTGAGAAAAATTTTAAGCTTGGGTGTTTAAAAATAAAAGAGGTTTTAAACGATTTCATTTTTAGTGTTGAAAGAAATAATAACAGATTATCAAGTGACTACCGTGCGACTTTGCTAAACAGCCACTCTAATGTAATTCAATGTAATGAAGCAGGTTGGCTGATTCAGCTACATCGTAAAACATCCACCTCATTTAAACACAAGTAGTTAATTCAGCACACTACTCAACAGTGAAAAAAAAACACTGTTATAACCCAAGGATAATAAGATGGAGTGGCTTAGCTAACTGGACTAATAAAGGCATATTATGAATCATTTGCTAAACGTGCTGAGCAGAAATAGAACCTCAACAGCAAAATATTATTGTTTGTTGGAGAAGGAATTTTTTTGAATTGAGATAAACACTTAAAATTTATATGTTATGTTGTATTTTAAGCTTTTTAAAACTTATAAACAATTAATTTCAGTTTAGGATATGTGTTCTAAATTAAACCATTGCGTGTGAACAAAAGTATTAGTACGACCGTTAAACGTAATCGTTTCATAAAATTTCCATCGGCTCAAAGGAACCCTCTCTTTCCACCATTCTGACAACTTCATATTATGGCTATGTTAACTTCGCCGTGTTGAAATGAAGGTGTTTACCTGCAACTAGTTCAACTGCACTTGTTAAATTTAAATGCATTGTTAACAATATTTGAAGTTTGATAATACCAGCTAGAAACATTCTACATGGCTAAGAATCTCACTATGTTTTCTCTGATATATAGGGTGTTTACGAAAAACCCTTCCAGACTTCGGGATATGGTTACTTACATCAAAACTAAGAAAAAGGTTCCTGTAAACATCGGTCCTAAAATGCTCGGTAATCCGTCTGTCTGGATGTATGTGTTTTTAACATGATTTTACATGACTTTGGATCCACTAAGGCCTTCAACCAACTTCAAAATTGGTACGTATATGCTGACTAATAGGAGCTATTTTGGTGCGGGGTATCAAGTGTCTAATTTGTACCATTTAAAAATGGCAGCTATTTTTATATTTTAAAACCTAATACCTTAATAACAGTAAATTTTACGAAAATTTTACCAACGACAAAAAAAGTTTTGCAATTTGATTTCTTAAAAAGCTAAATAAAGAATATTAAGATCAAACTACAATTAAAGGGATTATTGCAATTATCCTGACATAATACATGTTTTTTTAAGGCAGTTATAGCACATTTAGGCATACAAATTGCCTGCTCCGGCATACAAATTTAGGCATAACTCCGGTAATTAATTATTGTTCGACCTTAGTAACCTTTGTAGAGTTTTTAGAAAGTAAAATTGCGTATTTTTTGTCTTTTGTAAACATTTTGTAAAATTTACGGTTTTTAAGATATAAACTTAAAAAATATAAAAATGGCTGCCATTTTTAAATGGTAAAAAGTAGAAACTTGATTCTCCACAGCAAAATAGGTCCTATTAGTCAACATATACGTGCCAAATTTGAAGTTAATATCTCTGGTAGTTCCAAAGTTAGGCCTATGCAAATTCCTGTTAAAAACACATACATACTTTTTTCTTGGTTTTAATGACCATTTCCCGAAGTCTGGAAGGGTTTTCGTAAACACCCTGTATACATTAAAGCAAATAGAGTGAAATCAAGAACTCATTTTTTATATACTGTGGGTAACTTTATACGAGTTAATGTTCAGTCTCTAATATTTGTGTCCTTTATTAAAATAAAAATGTTTTTCAGCTATAAAAAGACAGTTATTTAGTTATTACTCAACATAAACGGACTCTCATTTAAAAAAGTTTCATCTCACGTATATATTTTAAAATAGACTAGACCCCGTTAATCATCTTTTTTCAATAAAGATATCAGTTGTTACCTGAATCAAGCTGATGCTTTCTATTATCTTTGGTGGTTAAGTAAATAAAACTCAAACTATTTTATTAATAAGAATTCAAACGGGGATTTCATAAAATGTAAACAAAATTAACAGTAAACCTATGAAAATAACAACTTTTAAAAATAAGGGATGTTAAGCCATTCGTAATGTTTTATTATCGTTTTTATTGATATTTGTATGTTTTATTTGCATGAAAATATAAAAAAATCTTTTTAATATTAATGTAATATAGAGTAATAAGGTGCCTATGGTTTAAATATACTTATGATGAACTTCCCTTTTTAACAATCCTAGATTCAATCGATACCAAGTTCAATTGACATGCCAGAGGCAATATTACATCTGACCTCAAATGAATGACACTGCCATGGCCTACATTTACATACACAATGGCTTTCAATGTCCAACTAGCGAAATGCCGTTTCCAACGCTAAACAACGCATTTTTTCAAAAGTTTTGTTAGGTACACACTATCTAATGAACCGAAATTTATTAGTCAATTTGTATTTAGAAATAGTTTTTTCATCAGCTCTTTGTGTTATTAGAGACACACTTTTGAAGATTAAATACTGTAATATAACATTGAAATTAATTTGGCTAAGCCACTTTTTAGTTTTACTAAAAATAACCTACTGTGTATTTAAATCTTAAGTTGAGACGGTTTGGTTGAGTTAAATTAATTTTCAATTCTATTATCCATCTGATAGTCGAAGAAGGAATACAAATTGCATAAGAAAAACAATAAACAGCACTACAGGCAGGTACATCAATTCTTCAATAGATCGAACCAAATAAATTGAGAATCATGCCTGGAGCTTTTTCCGGTCGAGGTGCCCTAATGGCGTACCTTTCCGAAAGTCACATTTTACAATCCACTTTAATGGGAACGAAGCTTCAGCCTGTACCCAGGCATAAAAATCAGAATAGATAATTTAAACGAAATAATATATTAACCAATACGACAGTGGAAAATAGATTTACTCATCATTACTATTTTAGGATCATTTAAGACAGAGACAATAACTAAAATTATATCAATGGAAAAAACATTTTATGATAGTGTAAGTCATTTTTCTGCCTATATAGTGGTTCTAGCATTATTGGCGAATATATATCTATATTATTAAAAGAACTTATGGGATCTTGTCCAGAGTATACCGACCTCTGGAAATTTATTTTTTTACACGTATTTGATATCAAATGAAAGCTATTACTCTCTAGATGCGCCTTTTGCGGGTTTGAAAAATATCCCATGAAAAGGCTTTGCATAGGAGGCTATTGAAATTCCAACGAAAGTGCTACTACCTATAGTAAATTACCTATTGTAACTTTTTCCATTCACATTCGTTTATAACAAAACTGATGGTCAAGATTTGAAACAGTTAAACATTTATACCGCTGAATGCAGGGCTAGTAAAAGTCCGTTTATATTCATTAACATTATTAATTTTAATAAGACAACAGAAAATAATATAGTCCTAACATTATTAATTTTCATAAGACAATAGAAAATAATTTAGTCCTATTATAAGGAAAAACACCCGGACCTTATCGGAACTAAAACCAACAATCTGTGATAATTACTGGAAGAATAATTTATGTATTAAGTTATTGATAGTAATTTACGGGAACTAAATCAGCCTGAATGTTAGTGTCGTTAGTGGGCATTAAGGTATGAAATGGAGCCATAATAAAAATAATCTATTGTGTAGTAAACATTAAAGGAAATATACCAAAAATAAAATAAAAATGATACTATTAACTTTAACCAATATAGTTTTACTTAATATGCACAATAAAAAAGACCAATAAACTAAATTTATAGTTTATTTACAACCAAATCTATTTTTAATAAAGTAGTATGACCTATAGTACTTCTAATAACAGTTTATTTATATTTATTCATAAGGATGTTGTAGTGGAAAGGGATATGTAAAGCATAAACGTTAAAGCACACAGATCAAGACTTTATCGTTTGAACTCTACTGCATTTCCTGAGGGAAATCGGATTTGACATTAAACAGACAATTTATACAGCTTTGTAGAATGTCTGGTGATAACACGGGGGGGGGGGGGAATGAACAAACTAGACTGAGATTGGAGAGTAATTTACTTTAATTTAGATAACTGTTGTCCAAACTTCGTAAAATTAACTTTACAAGGTCAATCAAATACAGTTTCATAAAAATATGTTTTTCAACTGTTTCTTCTTATTTAAACTGTAATATTCATTAAAATAATAGTTAGGCTTAATCTGCTAATGATTTTACCCTTAATGCAGTTACAACATATGTTAGTTGTGTAAACGGCTTGGTAGAGAGAAAGTTCGGCAAGAGAATCAATGGGGTGGAACGGTATGGGCATCAATCATGTGTGGGCCGACCGTTTGGAAGGGGATTAATCACCTGATACAAATCCCCCTCTGTCCCTCAGGTCTCTCTCTCTCTCTCTCTCTCTCTCTCTCTCTCTCTCTCTCTCTCTCTCTCTCTCTCTCTCTCTCTCTCTCTCTCTCTCTCTCTCTCTCTCTCTCTGTTAACCACCGTCATGAGTCAGTAATGCTACGCTTTTCGGAATGTGGTATTTAAATTGGTACATTTTTACTTTCTCCCCCTATACTTAGCCTATGGAGAAAGTATTGTTTTCGTCAAAATTTGCGAATTTGAGTTGTCATTGGATATATTCGTTTTAGTGCCCCCGAGACCAAAAAAGTGGTTTTTGGAGTGGTGTCTGTCCGTGTGTGGATGTATGTATGTATGTGTGTGTGGATTTAAACAAAGCTGGAGACCATACTGGTAGTCCGAATTTCATGAAATTTGTCCTATAGGTATGAAACCATAATATCTTCAGGTGTAATTTTTTTGAATTTTAGATTTTTTAAGGTTATTTACCCATAAAACCCCATAAAAAGGACAAAAATCAAAATTTCTCAAAAACGGCCCCAACAATCTTGAAAAAGTTCATGCTTTATAGTGCTTAAGATGACAAATAAAATGACACCTCCCGCACGTCTGTAAAAATTAAGGTTCAGAAGTTATGGGGGTTAAGTGTTAAATAATTAATTCATACTTTTTAAATTTCAAAAAATCTGTAACATCTTAAGAAAATATACTTGCAACAATTCAATTTGGCTTAAATAACTAGATAGTCTAGTATTTGAATCATTAGTATTCGTCAACTGGTTGCGGAGATAATTAATTTATACTTTAGTTCGGCGGTAAACACAGTACGTTGTTATTCTTGTGGCAAATATTTAAAAACCCATATCTCCGTTATTTACTAACCGATTTTGATATAATTTGGTATGTATTTGTCTGATAATTAATTGTTAATTTATTTTATTAAGTAAGTCTAATTCTAAACGACTTTCAGTGAGAAAGTATGTGTCAGTTTCCTGATACAGTTTATTATATTCCATATTCTAATAAAGGTTCACCTTAATTCAACGCTACATAAATTTTGACACCTTATTGTACTTAATTGGTGGCCTTTCTCAAAATTCAGGCGTTTTGGCAAATTTATTTAAAAATACCTTTGGTTTGACACCTCAAACACCAGCCGTTGTTGAGTTATGACTGTGAAAAGAAAACTCCGCATATTAATATATAGAAGATGTATGACGGTTTAAATTTAATACTATTATTATATGTTAATAATTTTATCTTATAACCCTTGACATAATCTTATGTTCAAGGGAGGGTAAAAACAAAGCCACCGATGAGGGTGACTCAAGTTAAGGACCGTAACAGCGACAATGTGTTCGGCGGAGATAAGGCCCTAACCCTCAGCGCTGCCGCCGTTCTTTGTTGCCAAACAGTTACATGTAGTAACTGGACATATATTTCAATTGCATTACTTATTCATCCATATTAATTATACGAAACTATCTGTTTATCACATCACAATAAGGAATCAAGAAAAAAGCTGATTTTTTCTTTGACAAATTACAATTTTAAAGTCTTGTATCGTTTGAAAACTTGTTTTTTTTGGTCTGTTATAGCAATAACATTAAAAACTAAAGCTATTAGTTCGATGGTTTGCTTATTTATAGTCAAATGTTTACGTCAGTAATTTGTTTTATGGCATTCCTTACAACTCTTCCGTAGGTGTTTATTTTATTAGTCGCTAATGTTAATACTTCGCTAATGTTAATACGCTAATGTTAATGTCATACTTCCTTTTTCTTTACTGGCATTAGTTTGGAAGGTATTACGCCAAAATTAATAATCGGATGGTTATCAATTTTACAGTAACGATTTAAGATCTGGATAATTATTTCTCAAAAATAGGTCTACTTAACTTTTGCCCTTGGATATGTAAATAACTAGCAAATTTGTAGTTACGTATTTTATCCAGTCATCCGTAAAATCACTCAGTGCTTCTAAATGAGGGCTTCGTTAAATGTCAGTTAAACTAATACAATTTGAATGCCAACTGAGAATACGTGAAATTCAAAGTTAATTAATTTGCAGGATTAATATTAATTATTAATTATGTAACAATATCAAGAGAAAAGTAAAGTCCACGAAAAGTACTAAGATTAAGATGTATTTGTAAATAGAATGTTCAATAAATCCTTACGAACGTAAAATAATATGGAAACTGAACAAGTTTCCCAAATTTTCGTAGGAGAATAAGTTTTTTATAGGAATAAAGGAAGGACGGATTAAATACAGCGGCTGCTTTATGCAGTAACAAAGTTGCCTAAATTTTAGACGATCGTGTTTCCTCAACATTTGAACAAAGGACATAGAAAGTTCCCTAATGTTTAAATTTAATACTGATGAAATTGGTGGTTTATGGGTATATGGTCTGTACACAATGAAATGATTTATTAGGTGAAAGTAAGTCCTGAAACTTATTTAAAGAGCCTCTAAATGTTTAACATGTTATATTGACAAAACATGAGAAAACGTGAAATGTCACAACGTTTGGTAAGATCACGGGATAGTACAATTTTAATTGTGATATCGTTGTGGCTATGGCAAACTATGCAAGTCATGATTATAGGGGCTGATAAATTTATAGAAAAATACTATTCACGTAATTATGAAGGTAAATTTAACTTAATCCAGTAAATAAATAAATAAAAACACTTTGGAAGGCATTAAAATCAAAAGAAACTTTTGTTCCAATATTACTGGATGAGAGTAAACATGAAAATATCGGCAATATACTTCCACAACTTAAGAAAATACTAATATGGATATTAGCAGTGAGGAACGATATCGTACAGAGCTCTGGAGAGTAAATGAGCTCTCAAAGGATTAGGCTAATGTTCATTATAAGACTTCCGGATAAAAGGCCAAAGCCTGAAAGATTGCAGATTACTGAATCAATAATTAATCATAGGAGATTAGTCAGCTGTTAAATGAGCTCTTAAATATTTAAAATGAATAAAATACTCTAAACATGTTTTCTACTAGAAATGAGAAATTGAATTGAGGGAAGTTCAACACGGGAAGTGTGGACTTTTAGTTCCAAAGTCTACATTTATCTAAATACTGTGTTAAGCCTACGTGTTTATACTTTCGATCTCGAATAACTTAAAATTATGACACTGTCAATTCAGATCATGATTAAATAATACTTTTTTAACAGTCGAAGATAGCTTTTTAAGGTCCTTTAGTTAATTTATAGCTTAATACAATTTATATATTTGTCGTACATTTTCCGATAATCTTTTTTAATAGTTTTTATCTTAGTTTGAAGATATTAACTTCAAACTAAATATCTTTATTGGAAAGTTGTTTTGTGCTTCAGAATCATACCACAATAAAGCTACTGCCATTGTTTTCTTGAATAATCATTCGATTTCCCACATAGACAATTATCTTTACTTAAATAAACCTTACCAAAAAATTATATCGCACGTTTCAGATGTACCATTTACCCTTACTATGAACGTATCTTTACAAAGTCTTTCTCAAACACGTCATCTAGAAATGTTTGACAAAAAATATCTTTGTTTTATTGACGAAATCTCAGTCCTACAGTGGCTCACGATGTCAGTACTGGTCGATTACACTTGGGAATTTGGGCTGGTGAAGCTCCAATGTGATGGCTGTCTGTAATTAATTAAAGCTCCGACGTTAGAGTTTAAGGGTTGTAAATCAGGACAAACATAAAATCAACGATAAAACATAAAATAATCAAACAAACTTTAAGATTCTACATATGCAATCGTCATGCCATACAACTCTGAAGCAATGAGAGTGTTGGCACAAGAACTATAGAAACTATTTTCATTATAATGTACCTGTGACACCTTAATATTTGATTACTTACTAAAGTCTAAATATTCTATAGCCTATTCTCTTTTTTGTATGCTTGCATGCATGCTTCAGTGATTGCACAATTCCCTAAAAATGGTTGCATGTATTTACTTCATTGGTATAAGCACTGCAATTTGTAAGTAAAATAAATTTTCTACGAGCATACAGGTTGAATTTACGGTATGGAGATAATTATGTGAAGAGTTAATTTTGATGAATTAAAATATAGGCATTTTTCCACGCTGAAAACGAAATAAAATCAAGAATTTAAAAACAACAATTACTTTTTTCTAGTATTTACACGTTCAGTAATACGAGTACATTTAATATCAGAAAATGGAGTAAAAACCACACATAATCTCACAAGTTACATAACAAGGCCTCGGTCCTCTATGTAACCAAACTTATTATTTAATTATGAGGCGGAAATCGGTTTAACAAGAAAGATTCGCTTTAAAATTTACTAGTTACAAAACTGTAAAAAAATAAAAAATAAAACGTAGGCATTGTTCTAACAAAATGTTGAATCTAATTAAGTCCATCGTAAAATTAAAATAGTTCTTAGTGTTTTACAAACTGTACTTAAAACGATTTAGTATTATCTATAAAACGACTGCCATGAAATATATCTGTGTTTTAATGACGAATTCTCAGTCCAACAGCGTTACTGGTCGATGTAATACGCCGGGGAATTTCGGCTGATGAAGCTCCTTTGTGATGGCTGTCTGTAATTAAAGCTCCAACGTTTCATGGTACAGCGTTTGGGAGTTTAATGGTGATGGTAGTAGGTCAGGACAAAAATAAAACCCCTGAGAAAATCAAACATGCCGTTATTTTACTTTAATCATTAGTAAAATTAATCGTTATGCCAGACTTCTTGGGAGTAATAGAATTCAACAGTCTCATAGCATATTATTTAAGTAACAATAACATATTATTGGTTAAGATATTTGTTGCATACTCTAAATGGACTATATTCTAACTATATCGAATAAATAATATCTACACCTATAAACTAATTGAGGACTTTTCTATAACATCGTAAGGTCCGTTTTATGAATTCGAAGAAAAAAACACCATAAGAAAACATTTATTCAAACGTTTATCCAATTAAAATCCCAACCTGCCATCCTCTCTTTTTAATAAAATTTTTGCAAACAGTGATATTTCCTTTTTTCAATTTTAATGGGAACTTTGCACCAGTCTAGTTAAAACAGTTTGAAGTAATCTAGATTAAGTTAATTTAAAAGTTAAATCAGATGACTGAGTGCAATGTTATGATTAGGTTTAACCTGTATCTGTGAAAAAAATTTAGTTTAAACTGAAGAAGAAGAAATAAATCGCTTAAACCAAAACGGTGCAAAAGGCCCAAACGTTTTTTGTTCCTTTTTAATAACAAAACGTGTGCTCATATTTAAATTTCATTAGCAGTCCGAATTAAACAGATAGTTAGGTTTTCCAAGCGCTAATAGAAATACAAACTAAATAATGGCAACAGTGTTCTTTGAAAAATACAGTTAAGGCCTGGAGACGATAAGGTGACAACAAAGGCATGGACTGTATGTGACACAGCCAATGAACCATGGTTGGAACAAGGTGCACCGAGCGATAAGACCATTACCCTTGATACCAATACCTGTCACTGTCAGTTGCCAAAACTGTAAAACCGACTAAAACTTATCTCGTTTAGTGAGTCCGTGGCGCAGTTGGTAACACAATGGGCTTCCGAACCTATGATAGCGATATGGTATTATTGAGAACACGAAATTAGGTGTACGTCAAACTAACTGTAAACCCATCAGATATTGTCGGCTGAAATTACAAAATAAAATACTTTTGTTGAACTGTCATAACTTTCTTTGTGATTTTAAAAGCCTTTTACCTATAAATTTGGGTTTACTTCAACACATTATCGTATACGACATTAAACGTCAGTTTCACATATAGCGCACTCGTTCACCTGCCTTATTTGGTGCTCCGATTTTGAATCAACACGCAGCAGCAGTATATGTTTAGCAGTACTGTTCACCCTTTTACTGTACCGGTGTATCTTTGGTTTTCCTGATGACTACCACACACTGACCATGGGGGGGGGCAAAAGTATGATAAATAAAAAAACCGCAAACGTCTTAAAAGAAAAACAAATTTAATTATATTCAGTGTATGTTAATAATGAGACTGATATGTTTTTTTCTATGGTAAAATTAAAGTTTAGGGATTTAAAATATAACTTTTTTAGGGGAAAAGGTAGAAAGCACACTGTAATATTAATAACAATAATGTTAACCAATGGGACAGAATACACATCTAAGCCAATTTGAATAGTGTACACAGGTGTACAAGTACATGGCAAACTACCCTTGAGCTTTGACTTGCAGCCTGTAGTAAATCCTTCCACAGCATATTGTTGTTGGTCAATTAATAACAATAATTATTCAACGATAACACTTACACGCGGAACTCAGATTTATCTGAGCAAACATTTTTTACTCGTCTTATTAGCGATTGTTTATTCATTGTTAGGTTTTGCGGTAGGACCACTATTTCGGATAAGTCATAATGAAACAATCAATCATGACGTATCAAGTGCTACATCTTATTTATGATAAAATTATACACATAACATATTTTTAAGTTCAAGAGTTCTTATTAAATTGAAGTAAATTAGGCTGAGAAGTGGCCATCCACATCACTCGGAAATCAATAGCGGCGTCAGCTGCATGGGTCTGCTGCTATGAATCAAAGTGCCTGAGGAAATGTACGAGTTTGAATACTGTACTTATTCGGTTTTAGTTATAACATTTAGTGACAATTCAGTAAACAAAATATTTCACTTAGTACAATAAATAGCATTATGTTGAAAGTTTTATGCCAAATGATGAGTTATTAGCGAATTTCCCCTATAGGGAAGAAGCTGTTACCGTAGTACTCATGGTAAGACCTAAGCCCGAGACCATGATAACTTTTCGTTTTGGGGCCCCTAGAAGCAAAAAACACTATTCGTTCATTTTCATACATATATATATATATATACAGGGCGTCTCACCTAAGGTGTCTCAAATGGATTGCGGACGAACTAGTAGTCCTACATAGATGAAACGAAATCATACTCCACTAAATCGACCGCAAGGAACAACAAAAATATTTTAAGCTTTTTAAAATACAGGGTGTTCCAAAAACCGGGGGTCATGGGTTCGAATCTCAGAATTTTTAAAGGTAAACATATGTCATGTTATGCATCGTTTTAAAGCTCTAAACAAGACGAACAATTTGGTGGAAACAGAATTCTCTTATCTTTATTCATTTCAAAATGGCGGCCATTTTAGTGAAAAATATTGGTATTTACGGAATACCCTGTATCTCGAGAACTACAAAACGTATTTTTGGTCTGTTTAAACATTATCAATCCTCGTTAACTCAGCTTTAATTTGATATACGACATGCCAACATTTAACAAATAAAAGTTTTTGACAGAGCATTTTATTTTGTTTTAATGTTGGTAGCCCTGAAAGTCAAAAAGATTAAATGGCAACATATGTCAAATAGCACATCATTTTACAGGTCTTGCAAAGACCAACAACTTTTCAATTTACACGTAGCTGCTACCTTTGGTGGTTTTGTAGTTATAAGCGAAAACCTCCATTTTACCATATAAAGCCCATGTTAAAAATGTAGTCTTCAGGGCATTTAAACAAGTACTGCACATTTAACGTGGGCTTTATATGGTAAAATGGAGTTTTTTGCTTATAACTACAAAACCACCAAAGATAGCAGCTAGGTGTAAATTGAAAAGTTGTTGGTCTTAGCAAGACCTGTAAAATGATGTGCTATTTGACATATGTTGCCATTTAATTTTTTTGACTTTCAGGGCTACCAACATTAAAACAAAATAAAATGCTCTGCCAAAAACTTTTATTTTTTAAATGTTGGCATGTCGTATATCAAATTAAAGCTGAGTTAACGAGGATTAATAATGTTTAAACAGACAAAAAATACGTTTTGTAGTTCTCGAGATACAGGGTATTCCGTAAATACCAATATTTTTCACTAAAATGGTCGCCATTTTGAAACGAATAAAGATAAGTGAATTCTGTTTCCACCAAATTGTTCGTCTTGTTTAGAGCTTTAAAACGATGCATAACATGACATATGTTTACCTTTAAAAATTCTGAGATTCGAACCCATGACCCTCGGTTTTTGGAACACCCTGTATTTTAAAAAGCTTAAAAATATTTTTATGTTGTTCCTTGCGGTCGATTTAGTGGAGTATGATTTTGTTTCATCTATGTAGGACTACTAGTTCGTCCGCAATCCATTTGAGACACCTTAGGTGAGACACCCTGTATATATATATATAGATATGTTCACCCAACTATCATTGTGGCAACCGTACATAAGGAAAAGTGTATGCAAAGTGGCGACCGGTGCTTATGACGACCGTATATGGTCGTCATATGCACACTTGGGTTATTTCATCTCCTTTTGACCTGCAGATACGTATGGGGATGACTTAGAAATTTTATTTTGGTCGTCATATTGCGCCTAAAACGTATATTAATAGTTCATGTAATGACCGTGGGTGCGCTAGTGTCGCTGAGTGTATATTTCAATATACGGCATTTGGTGTAATACTGCGACCGGAAAACTTGGCAACACTGGTTCTCCCGGACGCGTATATCCCTCGGTTCTAGGAGCTGAGGGTTTTGAGCATGCATGAGAGCATTACGCGGTATTTTTGCTGATTATTGTAAAGTGGACTGTGGTGATACTAAAGAAGTTATTTCGCTTCTTTCCGGGTGGTCGAAAACGAAGGGAGGGGAACATAGCGGGGAGTGTTAAGCATTAAAATGCATAACTTTTGAAAGCAGTAAATTATTTGGTTAAAACGTCATTTTAATAACACAAATTTATAAAATATATAAAAGAAAGTTATAAAATAAATAACAGAAAGTTATAAAATATATAACAGAAAGTTATAAAATAAGTTGAAAAATAAATTGGTTTCAGTTGAAGTTATTGTGACTTAGATTTTTTCTACCGGGCAGTATTCAGTACGTACATGGAGGACGGTGATTGTTTTGGAAACTGCGACGTCAATATCATTCTCAGAGTCAACATATTGAGCTAAATGCTGATGAACAATATTCGTCTTTTTTTGGTTTGGGAAATACTAATTCTACCGATAGCTTAATATGTTATAGTAATATAGATATAAGTAACTTTAATAATATGCTGGTTAATTTACACTCATTTAATACGCTTTTAAATATTATAGGTTTTCTTTCTGAGTGTTGGCTAAATGAGGTGAGAGGGGGATGGGTCTGACTTAAACGAGACTAAACCGATGGGGTTCTAGTCTTACAATGTTTCTTGCAATCTTAAACATGCTTAACTAATCCAAGAAAACACTACCTAAGAAATGCTAACAATAATTTATGTCAAGGTAAATCAAGTATAATTTACAATAATTATATAAATTCAACAAAAACATTAATAATACTTTTTAATTTGATATTTTTTTCCAAACAGAACATTAACGAGGAATTATCACATTACAGAGTTTACTTATTCTTTTGCAACTGAACGGAAAGTCTTGACAGATGAACAAAAGATATCTATATTATCAATTAATGAAAGTCTATTATACAATTTCAACACAGCTATCTGTGATCAAGTTTTACGTATTGAGAGAAGTTCTGACACCAACGTCAGTGCGAGAAAATTGGGGGATGAACAGCTTGTGGGACCGGGACCTGAGTTTTTGAACAGTTTCACTATTTTTAATTTGTTACTTACGATGGAAATACCATCACCGAAGCAGCCTCTAGCCTATATTGTATTACTGAAACATTAAAAGGTTTTATTGAATTTATATTTTTTACAAAATTTCCTGATCGCCTAATAAAAAACCAGGACGTTACTCTTACAGATGGAATTTATAATTACCTTGAACTTACATTTCAAATTGAAGACAATGCCCCGATCACGTATAAATGATTTAATATTGAGTGAAGTACCATATAAATTATAATTATAGCGATGAATGTTTTAATCCAACAGCCATGACCGCCAGACCTTCGTTAAAATCTGATAGTTTCTTTGGACAATGTTCCCTACAAAGGTAAGAAGAATCAGTGATTTTGATATTCGAATCTTCTTCAATTTGGCTGATATACAGAAATTCGTATAGTTGCAAGCTTCAACATATAACTTAAAGAGCTGGTATTTTGTTTTCATACGGGAAGTTGAACTGATGTTTAAGTAATTGAAGCTTGCAATGGTATGATGGCAAGTAAAATAATAAAGAAAATAGCTACATTTGTTTCTTATCTTCGGAATAATGTTCGGAATGAATTACATCACTCATTTTCAGACACTTGGTACACTTTTAAGCCCATTAATAATGCGTGTTTAAACTTTAGTAAATTATAATTCGACTAACGCTCCTGTAGAAAAACTGAATATACACAAGTTTCATTGGGAGCTATCAAGAGTGTTCCCTCAGTAACCAGATACTTTTTAAATTTTGCCAGATACACTGAAAATCTGCCGTGTATCATCTATTATTATTCTCATAGTTACCCTCGAGAGTAAGATGACCAGAATTTTGTAAGAGATTAGGAATATAACCTTAGCTTTATATTTGAACGTACTTTTGGTACATTTTTCATCCATTCTCTGTCAATCCATACCCTTGCAAGCTTCAACGCTAATTAAACGACTTTTCACTTTCCTAAATGGAAGTGGCCAGATGTTTGAGTAGTATCGAAGCTTGCAATGATATGTATTTGTGTAACCAGGGGTGGATTTGGAAATTTGCCGTCCGGACTTCCGTACGGACGTCCGGCAAGATCGAGATCGTGTGATACTAAAGACAAACAAAAATTTGAATAATATGTTAAAAGTAGCTGCGTAATAGGCTATGTAGAAATGAAATTGTAAACCCTTCCTCAACACATTCCAGTTTTGTAACGCGATCACAGATCGCCATCGTCGCCTAAATTGACAAAACGAAATACCATACATTATTTCTTTGTTGTATCTTGACTTAAGCCTAGCTTTTAAACATAAACTCTCATAGTCAATCATAGAAAAATGGAATACGATGTAAAATAATACCGATTGAATAAATTTAAAAATATAATTTCTAGGCTACATAATGTAAAGAATTACTGTATTACGATTACATTTAATCAAAAACTAGTTTATGATGAAATTGTGATAAAAAAAAGTCTTATAAAGAATTTTTATTTGTATTATTGGACTTGGTTAATTCGTGCCTGCCGCCTTGGCCGGATCGAGTCGCGTCGTCCTCGGGACAGGACGGAGGACGGCGGGCGCGGTGCGATCAGTGATTACCGTTGCTGCCGTTCTACTTCAGGCATAAACACCATTTTAACAGCCCGTTCACCATTTTAACAGGAGGATGGCATTGTAAGCTAATCCTCCTGTACCACAAGTTTGTTTTCCAAGTGATTTTTTTTTTGTAACAATGTATTATGAATTAATTGTTGCTCTTAATTGTTTTTATCTGCCGCCTCTGAAAATTTGTTGATCTGGGCTGCAGCCCCTATAGCCCCCCCTCCTAAATCTGCCACTATGTTAGTTATAAACCAAATTTCATCGTTAGTTTCTGATCCATCTTAACCGTGTTGGGATCATGTGCCGAGAAACTCAGCTTTCATGAAATTACTCAAGCCTGACATACGAGGCCTCTCTATTAATTTCAAATTCCTTTAATTCTTAGAAGCATATGATATTTTCTTATTTAACCTTCTAGGACAGGCCTTTGCTGGGTACATTATTGAGGCGGGTGAAAAAAATTGTGAGGGAGCCAGGCAATGAGAAATCTTAAATAATGGAATTTATTTTTAAATTGCAATTTATTTATACTTTTAATCAGTTTGTAATTTTAATGTAATCGTAGAATATCTCATATAGCCTAATCGTTGAATCACCATGAAGCTCTGCAAGCACTGGGCAGCTGCTTTGCCCCACGTGCTGCTTTGCTGCTTTGGCACGTGCTTAGCTGGGCTGCGCACTTTGGGCCCCGTACTGTGGAGAGCGGTCACAGAAATGGTACGAACTTACAAGAAAGTAAGGGAAATTTAATCTCTAGAACTTAATGCAGAATAAAACTTTCAAAGATGATCAATTCTAAATATTTTTATTTTTCAAATTTAATTTTTATCAATTTTTTTAAAGTTTTTCTCCTAGAACAATGAGTTTATCTCGTAAAGTTTGCGGTCAACAGTTCGGAATTTTAGTTGGCTGCTTCTTACTCCTTAATAAGATTGCTTCACATAACCTCAAAACCTTTAATTGTAGCAAAGCTTCAGCTATTCCAGTTTGGCATTTGGTCTCTATTCGTCACCTAAGTCCCATTTCGGACCTTGAGATTTACTGTTTCCATGTTAAACTCCGTCATTTTGCCCCAGAATAGGTCACTTGCATGACGCGTGATGAAATAAACAATTTAGTACTAAATATTTCAAGGCTAACGTTTAATAGGAATTTGTGGAGAATAAGCAAAATAATCCTATTCCCTTTTACTGAATTAGAAAAAAAACAGAATGCCTCAGTGATAGTGGAATGGCAGGTCGTCATTTTGCCTCAGTGAACAATTTATTCATGTATAAAAGCTAGAGTGAAAACTGGCAACGCTGTATGTCGCCACAGTGATGGTAAATATTTTGAATGGGGTTCAGAACGATAGTTTAATGTAATGTATATTACTGGATGCCATTTTGTTTGTTGCATGTAAAGTCGTCACAATGATGTCTCTGTGGTTTCCTTACAAGTAACAAAAAAACTTGAATTGTGAGTTGATAATGTTGTTTCTTGAGTGTAAGTTAGAGTATTTCTATATAACAATCTAAATATACATAACTCCTCGAGGCGGTTGTCATACTGTAGGTGTTGTATAAAGTCGCCACAATGATAGTGCGATCTATATAGATAGATAGATAGATAGATAGATATATATATATATATATAAATTCGAACGAATGGTGTTTTTTGCTTCTGGTGGCCCCAAAACGAAAAGTTATCATCCTCTCGGGATCTTTTCCGTTAATTCACCACCACTATTTTCTTTTGTTTTCCGTTAGTTCACCACCACTCAGAATCTAAAATACAGTAAGAAAGTCGTTCTGAGTAATTAGGAATATTGAATTCGGGGTTTCCTTTACCTGCAGTATTCGTAAAAGCCTTATCTTATCGCACAGCGATAACCGGACCGCGCGCTCAGCGTCCAGTCCAGACAGTGATTAACGAGTGGCAAAAATTAATTTTTAAATGTCGCAAGTAAGTGTAACAGTGAGTAACAGTGAGGAGAGTTCTGCGCGTTTTTTACGTTCACTGAGCGCCGGCTATTGTAGTATTGGTTATCAGTCGATGTTAGGACCTAACATAACCTAACCTAACCTAACCTAACCTAACCTAACCTAACGTAACCTAGCCAACTCATCAAATACATTAAGTAGTTCTGGCTACCAAAGTAACTTTAAAGCGTAACAACGTAGAATTGGTGGTGAATTAACGGAATCATGAGCAAAAAATAGTGGTGGTGAATTAACGGAAAAGATCCTGGTCTCGGGCTTAGGTCTTACCATGAGACCTACGGTAATAGCTTCTTCCCTATAGGGGAAATTCGCTAAAACTGCTGTACCTCACCCTTTCAACGGTAGCGGATTTCTACCCCCCGGGTTTGTACCCCCCACAAAAAACCCTACGTCATTTTGACATCACAGGAGCCGGGGCCTATAAATCGCTCGAGGAACAGCCCGAGACTGGAAATGTACCCCCCCCCCCAATACAGTATTAAATCATCAACATGTAATTGGTTTGAAATTAAATTATTCTCCTTAAGTCTGATCCTGCAATCGTACCTCCCGGATTTGTACCCCAGTGGTCAAATTCTTAAGTCTGACCCCGGAATTGCACCCCTTGGATTTGTACCCCCAGTTTTAAAATCCATTTTGACCGACCATGGAAAAATACCGGGTCAATATTCATTGTTGTTATTGACTTTTTTAATAAGTTCTCATAAATTAACGACTGTTCGTTAAATTATTACCTAAAATTATTTATTATTCCACGAATAAGTTTCTTATTATTATTAATGATGAATAGATAATACAATGGAATAATGCGAAAGAGTTATTATTTTTACCTTTAGATATGATTTAATTAATTCATTGATGTTTGAAATTTACAAAGAAGTTATAGTTTGAACTTTATTAAAAAAATGTTCTTTCATTAACTAACTTAATAGTTTTATTTTCATTATTTTCTAATTTTATAAAATTAGAAAATAATGAACACTCCTTTTATACTTGTTATTACCTGCACTATAATTTTATCACAAAATAATTAGCGAAACCTATTATCATAATTATAGTTAATTTTCCTTTGGAATGACTAATGGATGTTTAACAATCATATTGAAGGTATAAATAGGGAAGACTCTTCGATAAAACCATAACTACTATCCTCATCAGATATAAAAAATCCAAATCTAGGGCTACGTCAAAGGTGAGCTTTTAAAGTTACTTTTTCCTAAGTTACTTAGCGTGTCAGTTGATTATTTTATTTTATTTTAAGCGAATTTTCCATTTTTAAGTTGTATTTATTTGATCTTTCGGGGTCTTTCAGTGTCTGTGGATAAATTTTTTTAAACAAACATCAAAGACTCGCTTTTGCATTTTTTTTTACCTCCAAAAAGTCAGTTGGGTCGATAACAATATAATTTTTATTTAACCAGCATAAGAGTTCAAAAATAAATAGGTGTAAGATATTGATTCCAGTATTTATATCCCAAAGGAAAAAAGGCAACATGATAAAACCACACATGTTTCTTTTATTTAGGCTATATTATAACTGCTCCTGATAAGAAAGTAAAATAAGCACTCTGAAATTACAAATTGTTTGTAAACTAAAGAAAAAAGATTTGTTTAAATTTAACACCTAACTTAATTGAAGACTTGTGGGATGAAAGATAAACATGTGTATATTGGAAGCTTTTCTTGACAGAGGACATGCAGCAGTTTGTTGTTGGTCTATGTAAAATACCCATTAAACACAATGCTATGTTCCAGATGTCCTTTTCATCCGCTTTTCTCGTGGCAGTGGCCTTTTTGCTTATGTCAGTCTCGGCTGATGCTAAGGTGAACTGTGTTTCTATTAGATTGTCAAACTATCTATGGAACTAACTAATGTGCCTATTGTTTGCATAGTTAGAAAACAATTAACTGCATGAATTAACACTGATTAGTACAAAATATGAACACAAAGGGGAGAAGTCCAGTGGGATGTTAAGGACGTGAAGAATCCTTTGTGTTGGCAATTTTCAAGCTCTACTTTTGGGTGAAATTTTAGCCTGGGCGGTATGGACATTTACGAACAAACAACAAACAAAAAGCAACCACGTCATCTTTGTACTATATCTAGCTGTAGTATTTGTCCTTTGCACGGTTGCAAAACCGGAAAATCAAAAACCGGCAAAATGTAAATTTGAGTAAAATTATTTAAACCCATTAGGTTTCGTGGCTTTTTTGTAACCCTCCAACAAAAGACAATAATCATTGAACAGAAATCAACTTTTCTTTATTGTAATGTAATATAGATAGAATTTCAAAGAATCTATTCTAATATTGAATGGTTCTCATTATTTCACGAATAGAGGGAAAATTAATACACTAAAATAAATTCCTGATGCTTACTAATTCGATCCATCAATATACCATAACAAATGCATACAGTAAATCTTCAGTTTTCCATCTCACATTTCTTGTTTTTTTAGACCAATCATAAATTAAACAGGAACCTATTGTTAAGGTCGAGGAGGATCGAGTTCGATATGAGCTCCAGTATAGAATCTTACGGACTTTTTTATTTTAATAATTTTTCATTTTAGAAATTCGATTTACTGTTGAATTAAAATAATTTAAATAGTAGCTCGATGACAATTAGATGACTTTATGTACGTTTAGATGTCAAATATTTCATATTTAATAAAATTCCAACACACACACAACATTTTTTGATCCAACATTTCTACGTACATTTAGCATTTATTATCATCATGAACTTCATAGTAATAATTTAATGTTTCAAGATTTTAAAGGTCTTCTTTGATAGTTATTTTCTCATTATTTATTTTAAAAAGATTGCATTGCAAACATTTTAAATTAGATTCCAGATCCTAAAATGTGTTTAGTGTCTTGATCTTGAGGAAACACCTCCATTATCATCCAATAAATTGCACTTGCAACATATGAAACATAATCTGAATTTTATTTTAATATCTACTTTTATATTTCTGTTACACTTATTACTATTTTTTATTAATAATTACAAATCACATGTATGTTTAGGAAGAGCGTCTTCGCAACAAATATTTTATTGGTGTGGGTAAGTAGATGCCGCATCCTAGAACGCATCAAAGACCTGTTTAATGGTTATAAATTGAAATAAATCATCTTTGAAAGAATATTAGTATATGTTTGCTCCCAAACTTTTACCCTTAAAATCAGGCGTTGCTTTTGCGTGTAACAATTTAAATAATTTTTAATAAACTTATGAAAAATATCAGTCATACCAACTCCAGGTAAACGTGGCTTTATGGTATTTCCGTAAACCATGAATTTAGCATAACAAGTTTTACTTTTATCAGCCATAATTTATTGATCTCATGATGATTTGGTGGAAACAGCGAAAGAAGTAAACTGGTAAGGAGTTGTTTCAACGCCCTTATCATGAGGGTTGCCGGTTCAATTAATGAACGAATTGGAACTGAAACTTGCTGTTTAGTTGTTATTTGGAATTGGTCTATCAACTAATGACGCTAGCCAAGCAAGGTTGCTGATGGGTAGTTAATAATACCAGATTTGGGCAGTTCACGTCGAAATGTAAACATCTATAACAATGAACGTAATGATGCCTGTTTCAGTGGAGTGTATTAATAAAGTAAATAATTAAATATTATTTAGCCAAATAAGAAGTTTCCAAGCATTTGCAAAAAACTCCCATTTTCGCTAAACAGAATTATAAAATGAAAAACAAAATAGATTTTGTACAAGAATCATGATACACGCTAATTTAACCTATTAATTTAACATGTTGGCTACCGACCGTCACGCCTGCTGTGATGCTGCTGCCGTGTGATGCTCGTTGGTAGTGAGTGTGGTGAGAGAGAAAACTGATCCAAGTGAACATTTTAATTCCTGTATCATACATAATTTGCTTATAGACAAACGAAATAAATGTAATGGATTTTGTTAATATTTGTTAATACTTTTAAAACCGAGAGAGTGAATTTGTAAGGCAAATATTTTTGTTTAAATTATAGATCTTTAGCAACTTCGTGGTTAATTATTTTTTAATTTAAGTGTTCTAATACACTGGTAAATCCTATCTCAAAACAAAAATATTTCTGCAAAATATCTAATTTTATTATTAGTTAAATGTTTCGTATTTCGAAGCTCCGTGCATTTTTATATTGCATTTGAAGAGATATTAAAGCCTGAATCCTAGATTCCAGATCCAAAAATTGGTTCACGAATTGTTACTGTCATATAAGCTTTAGGGAACCCTTTTATTATCTTTTAGAGCAATAGAAACCATTTTTATTGCTCCATGAACTCTTCATTTCACTCGCTGTATTTTTCATTGATAGCTGTAGATTCCAAACAGCTGTTATGATTACTTCATTTGCTTACACTTTCCTTGTTTATTTCGTTGCTATTATGGCAACTCATAAGGCCAATGATGAAATTTTACACCTTTAAAATTCATTTTAGTACGTTAATAGATTTCCTCTGACCAAGTAATCTGCATAAAACACGCTTTTGAGTCATAAAATACTCACATACAGGCAGTGAAGGAAATCCTCGGTGTCGTTTTTTATATAATTGTGCAAGCAATCACGCAAGATAACTTTGCTCATATAAGAGTATAGGATGAAACCAAAAATCATAAAAAGGATTTTATGAAAAAAACGCCTATTTTTTTATATTTTCACCTCCAACCGGCAGATCAGTGGGTCTGGTGGCATCATGGACAGGCCATGGACGGATGGTCCTGGGTCACCACATTGCTGCTTCTTGGCGACCCGGACATAGGTCGAATGGCATTGCTAGAGGTTTGACAATTCAACAAAAATATTTCGTTAAGTAATTCCAGCTGAATTTTAGCAGACGATGAGTGTACATTTGTTTTCTTCCAGCCCTATTTCGAGCACTCTACTCTTAAAGAAATACATCGCTTAAAGCCAAGTCAAATGGTACTGTAAAAGATGGCATTAGCGATTTGAAATGTTTCTTATATACCAGCCACAAAATTTAAAAATAAAATAACCACCTGAAATATTTAAATTGTCATATGATCAGAGTTGGAATATGACAAAATGCCTTTATGGTAATTTATGAGTGGTTTGGTAATTGCAATGCACAACTTCGTTATTTCTACCCGAGTTATAGAGGATTCTTCTTCTTGAGTGAAATGTTAAGAATCATTAGCCAATGGGGAGTATTTGACGTATGTGACGTAATTGTATGACCAAACAAGTACAAAAATTCGTTAATGTTGGAATGACTTAACACGCTGATGAGTTATTGTCCTATGTAAGTAATATATTGGGGACTATTGTTTTAGCAGAAAACAGAGTATGTTTATATTATGTTTTATTTTCTGATAGACATTTAAATAAATGGTATCAGCAAACTGACACAACACTTTCTCCTTTGAAGCAAGAAAATAAAATACGATATAATAAAATGAATTTACTATTGTCCCACAAATACGCACCAAATTTTATTGAGATCTGTTAGCAATCGGTCAACGGAGATATCGGTTTTTGAATTTTTGCTATAAGAATAATACAGGGTATTTTTTTAAACTTGCTTCTTAATTTATTCAGAAACAAAAATAAATTTTAGTATTCTGTTTTCTGGAAACGTCTACCAACGCAGGGGGAAGTCAATTTCACAGGAAAACTTTATCCCCCCAACCACCCCCTTCTCACCCCAACCCCTAACTTAAAATTTTCAAATGGCAACATACCCTTTGTGACATATCAAATTAAAGAGCACAAAAAAAGAAAATTTTGGTGGAAGAAAAATTAAAATTGCCTCATGCGTTCTCGAGATATTCAGTTTTTAAGGGTGTTTTTCGTTTTAACTTCAAATTTTTATCATTTAAAAATTAACAGAGACATAAATACAGGTAAAAATATATACTACTCCAAAACCACTTTTTTGGACTCAGGGAACACTAAAAATAAACACATCCACCAGCAACTCAAACTCGAAAAGTTTTACGAAAACAATACGTTTTCCATATTCTATGTATAGGGGGAAAAAAGTAAAAACTAAAGAAATAGAAGTCAATGTTTTCGGGGTTTTCAAAAATCCATAGTTGAGAGGATTTTGTTAATGGTTTAAAAGAACACCTCTTTTTCGACCTCTCTTTACTACGACTCTTTGTTACTCATTAAAAAAAATATGTAAACAAACAAACATTGCTTTCAAGTAACTATAACCTCATTGCGGTGTCACGCATAAGAATATGTAATTTATGACACGAATATAATAATTTTCACGAACTTTGTCGATATTAGAAGACTTGCAGTATTTTCACACTGGTATGCAATTAGATCTGGTCACTGTATTTTGTTAACTGATTATCAACTGCAGGGTAAAAAAAACTATTTGTTTTGACTGGGAAGCTTTTCTTTTAATGTCAAGTGTACACATGATGTATGTATGTGAATATACGCGCATTCAATCGAAAGAAACTTTATAAACAACGAAGTGTTTAAGGTTCAAATAATATCTTGGCTTTAGGAATGTTTAAGCCACAAGAAACTGATTTACCACATGAATAAAAAACGCCAAAAATGTTAAATAATAACTTAGCTGATACCATAAAATCCTTGACTTCCGGTTTCACTATGTTGCCACTGGGCGCCACTTTCTATAACTTTTTTTCAAATTTTTATATACTCTATACTATAAACTCTTTAGAAATTCATCATATTAAAAATTTGAAGAAGACTACATTCACTACAATATCTTTTAATAGATCGAGGGATATGGTCCTTCAAAGATAACAATTCTCCTACTTGATTAACATGGGAATTTCCGAAAGTTCCGGAGGCCACTAGGGCAGAACCATAAATAGTTAGGACACAGTGGTTGGCTTGATATTTCTCGTGAAAATTAACATATTCCCATACCAAATTCGTTGCTAAACGGCCAAAATTTCGTAGAAACAATTAACCTAAAACATATTGAGGAAATATTCTGATAAGACAATTCAATAAGCGTACTTTTTTTTCTTCAGTTTCATTAATCAGTTAATTACTGTAATTATTTTTAGTACTATGGAGGCAAATATTAAGATCACATTGCAGCCTCCCGAGCAGGCAAGTTTACTCTACTGCATATTTTGATCTTTGATCAACAATTTTAAATGTCGAAACAGGGAAGATTAACATGTTTTGTTGTTTTTATTGTTGTTGGGTTAGTATTTCTACTTGTACTAATTTAAATTAGTAAAAATTGCGCACGAAACAATTTAGATTAATGTAGTACTTCATATATTAGCTTTTCATGAGTTTATGCTCTAAAGAGAAAATTAAGGGAGAGGTAACATTAAGATGAAATAATGATACTCAAGAACTATTAAATTTAATAAGATATATTCAAAATCAATTGACTTTTTTATGTAAATTAGTACATTTTACTTGCAAATAGTTTATTACAAATGTATTTTATAATATTCAAATTAAAGTTCCAGTAGCTGATTTATGTCAATTCATCATTCATAAGTTGCAGAGTGTCAATTAAATTGTTGACTTAAAACAGGAAAAGATCTGGACTAAACTCCGGAACTTATATTTGAAAATTAAACCATAAAAACTAGGCTTGAAACCCTTCGAGTGTAATCTTAAGTTCCCGTCAATATTTTGTGTTACTATTAAGTTATTTTTTATTGTGTTCAGTCTTAAGCGAATAATTAAACATATCAATCCATTTTCCATTTTTAAGGTGCTTTTTGGGCAATTTGTATAGAAGAATATTATGTTTTCATTATTGTCCTTGTTGCTGTCCTACACCCTTCTCAGAAATTATAACACCTAAAGTATCATGTGAAATAAAAACTTATTGATTGACTGATTAATACAATGCGAGACTACATCAACACTCAGGAGAAAAATCTAAGGATCCTTAACATGTAAGTGTATAGCTTGCACTGTATTATATATCATAGGTCTTCCTCTTTTACACAACACCTACCGTCACGCTGTGTTAATTAAAGGCAACCGTTGGCAGAACAAGGTATGATTTTCACTAAACTTGAATCGCAATAGTTATGAACGCTAACAAATTATATAAACTATAACTCGCCTAGTGGTAAAAAAATTCCACTAAACAATCACTGAACCCAGAAAAAGAGTTAAAAGTTTTTAAACCATTACCCTCAAACACACCAATGTGTGTATTTAGTACATGTCACACAGTAAATGTTTTCCATTTAAAGGCTTGTAACTCAAAATAAAGAGGAAAACTTATTCCATCTTTACATTTGGCATATTTTTCTTATCTCAATAATGGCATATGGGGGTTTAGATTTAGTGTTTGGTTTTTATTGAGTTTATTGTTTTTTGAAGTTTAGTTGAAGATTGAACTTAGTTGAAGAAAAGTGACACTCCCAACTTGGTTCCTCCCAGCGTAAGCCTAGAAAGAGGCTCAAGGTTCTTTTCCTGGTGAATGGAACCACCACTGTCTTAGAGGGATTGATGTTGAGACCCTCCCTAAGGCGCCATCCAAGTACTTGTCTGAACTTGACATTCATGTCGTCAGCAACTGTGCTAGTTAATTTCTACTCAGCATATCCCTGGGCAAAGCAACCTTGATAGGAGAGCTCTTGAAGAAGACCGAAAAACCACAAAGTTCCACAGCTCCACATTTATTGGCAGGATGGCGTAGTTGAGGTAATGCAATTAAAAACAAATAAGGTTTTGATTTAAACTCAATTTTAAATCCCCTCATCCATTTGTGGTTTTATATTGGCTGTCTTCTGTTTATAAAATAGAGGAGACCCCGCATAGCTCATTTAAAATTATTTAAATTCTAACTCATGAAAACAACGCCTGGTTACAGAGGTCAAAATCAAGATTTTGGGAGAAAAAATATAAAAATATTCTTTCAAAGATGATTTATTTCATTTACTGATAAATAAGCAGGTTGCTTTGATGTGTCCTGGGATGCGGCCTCTACTTACCCGATGAAGTATTTGTCGCGAAGACGCTCCTCCTAAACAAACAAGAGATTTGAAATTAATCGAAAACTAGATATTAGTGTAAAAGAAGATATATAAAAAGTGAATATTAAAACATAAGTCTAATGTGTCATATGTTGCAAGAGCGTATTAATAGAAGATAAAGGCTGTGTTCTTAAAAGTTGAAGACTGAACAACCTTGCCACTGAACACATTTTAGGAACTATAATCTAATCTAAATTTGTTACTATGTTATTTTTTCAGTATCTATCTATATTATTAAAGGAATTTCCGGGATTTTCTACAGAGCAATTCGACCCGTAGAAATTCATTTTTCTACATATATTTGATATCAAATTGAAGCTAATACTCTCTAGATGTTCCTTTTACGGTTTTGAAAATATCCCATGAAAAACCTTCATGCAGGAGGCTTTTGAAATTCCAGCGAAAGTGTTACTATCTGTAGTATAACCTGTGAACTTTTTCCAATTCACATTTATTTATAACAAAACAGATTATCAAGATTTGAAACCGATACAGAGATCTACCAAAGAATGCAGGGATAGCAAAAGTCAGTTAACATTCATCTACATTATGATTTTGATCTCTTAAAATATTGAAGTTTTTTAAGACAACAGAAAATAAGGAAGAGTATTTGCCCTATTGAAACTAAGACCAACAGGCTATAATCATCTTAATTTACTGTTTTCTTTTTGCAAAAAGGAAACTTCAACAGGAACATAAGTAACTCAGGAGGTGCTCCGGAGATGGATTATCTAATAAACTATTGACAGTTAATATGAATACACCTTTATACATGTTTTGACACATTGATGCATGTTTGAACGTTTAGAGTTTTAAAGTATCAATGTTCGTTTAGTATTAAACTAAATAGTTCAAGTTTTAAAATGCATTATAAACTTAAAACCTATATTTTGTAAATGTACTTTGAATGCGGAGGATATATTGAAAGTGTTAACGGTTAGCCTGCCTATTTTACTGGATTTAAAAATTTACCAATTACAATATGCTTATTTAAATTATTAAGGCATTTCATAGAAAGTTATGTTATTTGGTTAAAAAGAAATTTACTAAACATGTATGTATGTAAAGATGCGAAACAAAAATAGCGGGTCAATTTGAAAATATATTTTTTTGGCCGTTATGAGCGTTATATAATTTGTTTTTACGACGAATGGTTCTATAAAAAGGTTATTTAGAAGAGTTCATCGGTAGATCAGTGGTTTATCCATCTTATTTCCGTTTGTTGCTAAGACCTACAAGAAACTGATGCGTAGATGTTGTGTAGAATCAACATAAATATTCAATACTTTTGGAAAGAAAACTCTAAAATAGAGACATGAAGATGCGCCAAGCAATGAAGACCCTTGTAAACTAGCACCAATTTTATGCAAAATGGATATTTTTGCACTGTTGAAATTTCTAAGTGTAGAACGTATACATACATGGACACTTTTAAAGCAGATAAAATAAATTAACTTTTCAAATCCTCTGAGGAATTTCTTACCCATATTGAAGTTTCAAGTATAAAGTAATAAGATACTTTTAAAAGTCTGCCCCGATGAGAAGCTCAATCACTGGTAATTTCATTCCAGCGCAATCACAATATTTCTCACAGTTCCTCATTGAATGGTGTTTTAGGCTGCAAAACACCATGCATAATCAACATGAAACTAAAGCCTATTTTGCTAAGTTGTTTTAAGTCAGGAAGTGACGCAGGCTACTAGTAATAAGAAATTAATTTTAAAGGTCTTCAAAGTCTCGAAACATTAATTCATTATTTTGAAATTCATCCTATATTCTTATAACAGCAATTTAATTCTGCTTGCTTGCTTGCACAACTAAGAAAAACGTCTCCGAGGATTTATTTGAGAAAATAGTTGATTTCTAGCTCAAAAACAATTTTCTTGTAGGTTACTTGGGCAGATAAAATTTTTAAATACGTAACAAAATTAATTATAAAGTAAATAAAGTTACCATTGAACCTTACGATTTGCCATGCCAGCAACGAAATATTAATAAGGTAATCATTGCTGTTTATAAACTCTACATCCATAAAAAAAATACAGCGTGTTGGACAGATTTTGCATGGAGAAAAGTAAATTTAATTTATAAAAATTATGACATTGAAATATCTTATAGTGTTTGAATTAACTGGTAAGCATGAAATGATGCCGAACAAGGCTTGGTCCACCAGGAAATGATGATAATAAGAACCGGAATACGGAATACTGAATGTACTGTTATGTCATTTGACTGATGTTTATAAGGGGATAAATGACAGTAAATGTTGAAGTGGGTAATTTCCAGACATCATAGAAGTCTCTGACTCTGTGAGCCATAAAATATATCTTTAAAAAATTATATAAAAATGAGGTTGGGGGGTCACACACAACTGGTTTCAAAGTTATTTATTAAGTAGAAAACTATGCGTACAAATCTATTTAACTTTGAATGAAACTGAAATTACTAATACCGGGGCTCCCCAAGGTTCATCATTAGGGGAAATTCTATTTTTAATATATATAAAGATATTTTTCATAGGAATTTTCATGGAAATTTAGCATCTTTAGGTGATGATACAGCACTTTGCTTTTCAGAAAATACCTGGGATTTAGTTCAAAGGGCTATGTGAAAAGATCTTGAAGCTCTCCAATGGTGGTTTACCGTTAACAATCTATTGCTGAGTCCAGAAAAAACTAAATATATTAACTTCAGTTTCAATAAAATCATAATTCTTTTCTTGTAGTATTAAATATAAATATTGACTCGACAAAAATACTTTTTGAATTGCAAGATGTGCTGCTGTAGATAAAACTTATAACATAAAATATCTTGACCTTCATGTTGACACTAAACTAAATTGGGAAACACACACAAAAACTCAAAGTAAATATTTAAATTTCTTTTAGACACTTTTTTGTATGAACCTTAGTAATAGTCCCGTTTTGCGAAAGTTATATCTTTACCTAGTTCAAAGTAGACTTGAATACGGCATATCTTTTTGGGGAAACACCTACAAGTCATATAAAAATCATTTATTCGTACAGCAAAAGCACATATTGGGATTGATTACAAATTGAAAAAAGGTTTGTGCCTTGAAAATCACTTTTCATATCATAAAAAATACCTCCGCTTAGTTATTTATTTATTTTTAAAGTTCTTAAGCTATTTTATCTCAAAAGTGAGAATAATTCGCAAAAAGAAAATAAATACAGAAAATAATAGGGATGGTAATCAGTTTTCACATTCATCAAAACCAGTAAACACATTATTTTCTAAAACTGATAGAAGCACACTTTACCTTGGCTTCAGCGGAGAATGACATCAGCACGAAGGCCACAGCCACGAGAAAAGCAGATGAAAATGACATCTGGAACACAACATTGAGTTTGTGTTTCACGGATAATTTATATCAAACAACTTTTTAATGCTGTCTGTCCGCTGTTAAGAAGATCTTCCATTGTACAAAAGAACAAAACCAAAGAAGATTTGGTTTACTATAAACCTCAAAAAACTTATTTTATAACGTTTTATTATGTTTGCACTAATGTTCGTATTAGAATCACTAAAATCATTGTAATTCATTATTTTATTTACCTGTTAAGTAATACTCAATTCTACATTCACATTTCTGTATGGAATTTTTTTAGGCCTTGTGTTTCAAAACGCAATTTAGGTTGTACTACCTACATGAAATAATACTCAGCTGATAATTTTACCATCAGATTATGATACGGAAATAGTAAGCAATATTACGACTTATAAAACTATTTTAAGCACTGCCAATGCATATTAAGGACCTACAAATGACAACTTAATATTTTACCTTTTAAAACTTAAATAAAATTAATATTTACCATTGAAGTAGGTCCAGATTAGGATGACGTAGCTAGTCGAGGTTGTAGTTATAATTTTATCGAAAAACCTTTCGTTTATATATCCTCTATAATAGCTGATAACAATCTGATCAGCCATATAACTAGGAAAATTAATTATGTAAGTTAATAAGCGTCCCTGATTAATTTTTGATAAAAAGGTAGCGTAGCTAATGAAAAATACGAAAAGGAGTGATAGTAAAATTAAATAATTAAAATAGATCTACTAATTATTATACTTATTTATTACGTTTAATTTTGGAAATAGAGAAACACTTAATTTCTAAATAAATAAAAACTTTCAAAAATTATATTTTTACTCGTAATCATTTATGTTTTTCAGATATAATAATCTGAAGGGAAAAGTTACAATTCCATTACAATTTGCTGAAATAATTTATTTAAAAATCATTGCTAAATAATTTAAAATAATTTGATAGTATTAATCTAAAAGTACTCTTTTTTTATTTCTCCTTGCAATAGTTATCCCACAAGCTGTATTTTTCAACATAGCTTTAGGTTACAGACAGCTTGTATGATTACTTTGTTTGTTTACACTTTTCTAGATTATTTCCTTGCTATCATGGAAACTCATAAGGCCAATAATAAAATTTTACATCTTTAAAATTAATTTGATTAAGTTACTAGATTTTCCCTGGCCAAGTAATCTGCATATAACAAGTTTGAAATCAAAAATTACTTATTTCCAGACTTATATGGAAATCCTCAGAGCCGTTTTTGAGATAGTTGGGCAAGCCAACAAGCAACAAAACAAGCAAGTATACAAACAAGATAACACAGCTCATATAAGAGTATAGGATCAAGTAATAGTTGTACAAAAATATCATCAAAAATAAAAATGTTCATTAAATTGTTTTAAATACTTAATATATATATATATATATATATATATATATATATAAACACTTTTTATGGAGTTAGTCACATTGCCGACTAAAAGGATTCAACAAAATATTCTGAGCTCCATAGCGTTCAAATTTAGTGTTTTTATATCAATACCCTGCTTCGAATCAACATTTCGAATCTATTTATTTCTCTTAGGGATAACATAAGGAATGGGCATCCAGATTTGCTGCTGCAGAAGCGTGAGAATTAGGTGTTTTAAAACAATATCCTGTGATAATCAACTAGAAGATGCCATAAACCAAATTTTATCAGGATATGTCAAGAAATAATAAAGATAATAGAATTTATCTTGGAGTTAATCAATCTGGTCAACAAAACATCACGGGAAACGTTCAGTTGGTAAAACGTACTAGCCCATACTAACGGGAAAGAAATGAACTGTCGAGTTAGCCGTATAGTCCACTGAAAAAATTGAAATTTGCAACCAGACCATGTTATTATCTCAATCTAAAAAAAGAAAAATAGGTTAGTTCTACTTCTGAACGCCCAAATTTACAAACTGGTCTAATTATCAGGTCGGTCTCATGAACGCAGTACTCAATAGTGCGGACGTTAATCCCCACTATGGAAACCTGCGTCAAGAGCTATCGCTCTTAAGGAAGTACAGGATATTTTTATAGGCCAGCATTATTTATTTCTCAAAGGTTCTATTGTTTCAAAATTGGTAAGCTTTCTCATGGTTGTAATCTGAACTGGACACTCCAAATTTAATCCCAATTTTTAAGTTTATGAGAACATTTTTTTTACCATTAAGATATACCTGTGATAAGTTTATGAGAAAGTTTTTTTTTCTGGCAGTAAGATATAATATATGTTAGGTTCATAAAACAAAAGGTATAGAAATGCGTATACTGTTGGACGTACTATGCGTTTGGAACTTTCACTATTGGATATGTTCTTAACAATTATTACTTTATTAAATAACTAGGTGATCAACCTGGTTTCACCCGAGGAAAAACAGGAACAATTCATTGGACGTAGGATTTTATGTGTAATTCAATTTTTCATACTTAATAAGGTTGTCATGATAACCTTATAGGATTCGCTATGGTTTAACATTGAAACTTTGAAGTAGAGTAGAGCGTAACCCTGAGGAAAAATTTTAAATTTCCGTTCTTAGCGGATGCCTACGCCCAGATATGTTCGTCCATAGTTTCATTGTTCTGTGCTGAAGTAGTTTGGCTGTGCGATGACAGGTTAGTGGCGATGACACAGGATACGAATAGAATTGATATGAATTGAAACAAACTATATTCATTGGCCTAGGCTTACTTGGTTTATTTATCAAAGTGTCTATTGTTTGAAGCTCACAAATGGACAATCCAAATTTTTATCCCAATTTTTAAGTTTATGAAAAATTTTTTCCCTGATGGTAAGGAATATGTCAGGCATAAGGAACAAAAGTATAAAAAACTCGGGTATATTTTGCAGTTATTATAAAATCACATTTACTTTCAGATTATTATATTTGAAAAAGATTAATAATTATAAAAAACAATTATTACTAGAAAATTTTAATTGAACTAGCAATTAATTAAGTTTTTCACATTTCCAAAACTAATTTAAATTTATTAGTTAAATAATTAAGTACAATTATTTTAATAATTATATTTAAGATTCCTTTTTGTCTTCCTCGTTAGCTGCGCTACACTTTTATCAAAAAGTAATCAGTGACGCTTGTTTACTTAAATAATTAATTTTCCTTATTAATGTGACTAATCAGATTGTTATTACCTATTACAATAGATTATATATTATTTCGCCAGAGGATATATAAACGAATCATTTTTTGATAAAACCATAACTACAACCTTCACCAGCTCTAAGATCCTGATCTAGAATTACTTCAAAGGTAATGATTTAATTTTTTAAGGTTTTAAATTTTTTATTTATTTTATTAATTGTTCAAACTAAACTAAAAATAATTTAATTTAATTAAATGTTTATTGAGCATTCAATAGCATCTTACAGTATTTCTGACCCATTTAGAGGCAGTAATGACATTGTTAAGCAACATATTTGAAAGTAAATAGGTTAAGAGTGTTGACTTAGAATTAGAAAACAATTTGACCTTTATTTTTTCTTTCCAAGTGCAGTTGACTAAGGGGTGCGGTAGGAACGTGCCAAGAGGATAGGGGGCGTGTTGCTTGTCATATTATGCTGGCGCAAAGTTCAATTTCATAGTACAAATCCATAGAGAATTGTTAAAAATTAAGTTGTCATTATTTGGACTTTGGAAGGCACTGAGAGTCCTTAAATTAGTTTTCAAAGCTGTAATATTTCAAACGGAATGACAAATTTATTTTAGCTATAATATTTGTTTCTTACGTTATGGAAAGTAACAGTTAAAACATTCCCCAAAATGTAAGCTCTGTAAATAAATTGGGTTTCCCTGTACAGTTGTACCAACATTAACATTTTGGGCCTAATTTTGGAGCTTTGGACCTGACATTGACCCAACACCGATAACAAACTGAGACAAAAAAAGTAAACTAATTTTCAACAAAAGAGATTTAAGAGCTATGGTAGAATTGTAACCTAACCTGAGAAAAAACGCTCATGGTTTTAAACTTTATAAGCGTCACACAAAGTGCAAGACACGTAGGCTTCGATATCTAACTCTCAACTAAAAATATACGCTTTACTAAAAAAATCCTGCTTCTCAAAAACCATTTCAAGCAGTCGGCTAACCAACTATTTCAATATTTTACCACCAAACTCAGAATCGTTTGAGGGGAACTATTTCTTTGGCGAAGTACTATATTTCTATCTAAGCCATTGATAATTGCCAAACTTATTTATGTTAGGAGAAATACGATTTGCTATTATTTTCTGGAAAAATTAATTATAAGATTAGGATTATACTGTCAGACACTGTCTGTTACAGCCTTTGAAGAGAATACTGCTTAAGTCATTGAAATAAATATACTTTGGTACTAACCATTATAAAAAAATACATTAATGACTCATTAAATAAATTTGAAAATCAATGATTTCAGTGAGCATCTGTTAAATAGTACATTACGTTATTAGGCCGGAAAGTACTGTTTTTCTGGACGAGCGTGATAGTTTCCGCGTGAGCGAAAGCGAGTGCGGGATTTTCATGCAAGTACGGCAAAACTTCCCGGCCGTGTAACGTACGATATTTTTCATCATACTACGCAGAAAAACACACTTTCAATCATAACGTAGTCCTTGCATAGACATACGTTTCTAAATCCTTCAAACCTGACCTATAACAAACAGACCAAACATTTGCTACGGATGCAGTGCTGCCACTACACTCCTCTAAAAAGTAACCAATAAACAAGCTTTAAACGTTGGTTTTCTGCAAATCAGCTGATTGTTTACTTCCATTTTATCCGGCCTAGGCCAGATAAATATTTTTCCGGCCTAGGATGGCAATGGGTAACTTTCGAGCCAACAAAAAGGAACTGAACTCAGATGTTTCTGTGTCAGTATGATGAAAAGAGTATATATTTATTGGTAAGCATTAATCCGCATGTTATAATTTTTGGGGTTGAAAATGGGTTTTCTACTCTTTTTGAGAAAATAAAATAAATTATTTTAACGACGAGTTGGACTTTGATAGCAAGCAGTAGCAGGCATTAAGGTTGGAAGCTCTTCCTCACAGCGGATATACAACATTGTTTGCTGTTTTATGTAAAGTGCCAGTGAAACACACGCTCAATGTTATGTTCTAGATGTCCTTTTCAACTGCTTGTGTCGCCGTAGTGGCGTTCTTGCTGGTGTCAGTCTCCGCTGAAGAGGTAAACAGTATTTACTAAAGGTTTATCGACTTTCCAAAGCAAATTTAATTTTAAAACTTTTGCTAACAACCGTATTTAAAAAATAAGAAACTTATTTTGGTTTAAAAGTTATGATTCTTATCATCCTGATCAGTCAATTAGCAGATAAATCGTTGATTTTGTATATTTTACATTGTTATGACCCACATTTTTTGACTTTATACAGACCGGTCAAAGTTTAAAAGTTCTATATAAGATTCGAGCTTTAGTTTAGAATTATTTATTCGTATTATAATAGTATTAACCAATTTTTTCATAGAGTTGGTTTACTAGACCAATTCATCTAAAAAATAGCTCAATATCAATAAAAACCAATTACATGTGTTGAAAGATTCAATCCTAAAATATTTTACGTTCTACTTTAATATATTATAACAATACACATTCTTTTTAAAAATATTTTGAATTTTATTCTATTTATTATGGTTGAAATTTCAAAGTCTAACTAATGCTTTTTATTTTATAGTCATGCGCAATTTATTTTATTAACATTTTATTTTAATATATAAACTTCTTAGAATATGAGAAGGCTAATATATATTTTAACATTCATACATTATAGCCTGAGCGTTACCAGATTCCTGAGCTCAAAACGTGTCTTGTTAACATAAGTTTTCTATCGGGAGCTTTAAGAAACACCCACATTATCTTATATTATAAGAATTTATTAACATATTAAATGTATGTTAATATTTAAAGGTAGCTCAAATTTTAAACTTTTAACACTATCATTAGTTTTCATATATTTATTCAAACTTTGATCTGTTTAGTATCCTGGTATTCGCAATAAATACTATATTGAATGAGCTGGCTCATCCCCATAGAAGAGGCTGCATTCCAGAACTCATCAAAGCATCAAGTTTGTTTTAGTGTATAGTGAAATAAACCAGCCGTTCTCATTTACAATATTATTTACTAACCTAAATCTATATTTAAATCTACCCAACCTGTCTTTTTTACAAGTGAAAACTGAAATAATTTTCGAATGGTTTTAACAGATAGGCGTCATTTTAGCGAATTTCCCTTATAGGGAAGAAGCTGTTACCGTAGTACTTATGGTAAGACCTAAGCACGAGACCATGATAACTTTTTGTTTTAGGGCCCCGAGAAGCAAAAAACACTATTCTTTCATTTTCATAAATATATATATAATATGTGTGTCTTTAAGCACCATTACTCGCGTAAAAATGGTCTGATCCCAATGAAATTTTGCATGGACGTGTAAAGTAGTAACTATTCGGACGAGTTCGTAAACCAGCTCGATCGGACTACCGGATGGGGGGGCGAAGGGGGTAAACCCCCCAAAATATAAGTTTTTTTGAGTTTTTACATAGAAAAAAATTCCCATTGTTGTTAGCACCATCGAACTCAGCTAAAAAAAAATTGTATTTTGAATCACTACTCTATGTTCATTGGTTATCGAGATATTGAAAGTGGTAAACACGATGTTTCAATGTTATCCTAATGGGAAAAAAATAAAATTCTATATATCGCTTATTCCTCAACATATCTTGATAAAACTTGGTAAATGGCTTCTTCTAGTTCAGATCTACTAAATATTGAATTTAAACCACCCAGTTTTAATATACCTGTAGCAGCAAACCTGCATACTCATTCCCAATGTTATTCTTAGGGAGCTGAAAAAACATGTCAAATCTCGCTATGTTGGATTAAAATATGTTGTTTTGCATTTGAAATTCGCTGAATATGCAGGTCTGCTGCAACGTGGGTATTAAAAACTAAAGATAACCAACAAAAGACAGTAAGTCATTAGAGACGACTTAGGAAAAACCCGTTTCTTCGATTTTCGCCTCTAACTGGCAGAAATGAGTGCCTGTCCTGACTTACCACATGTGTTGCTTAGAGTAACCTGTTAGTCACTCAGTAAAAAAGCTCAATATAATTTTGAATTTAATTTTGAATGCTGTAGGAGGCACACATTCTACTATTGTCTCAATATTTGTGCTTCTCAAAAACTCTTGAAAGGGACCAAATTTGAAAACAGAAAAGAAATTGCGCAGAGTATTATTTCCATGTTATATACAGCATTAAAAGAATACCAACTTCACCTCTTTCCTCGTAGACCAGGTGTCGTAATTTTTACATATGCCATGCATTTCATGATTTATAAAAATAGCTTCACATTATTATATGATGATTCTATAATAGCATGAACGTGACGTGATAACGTAAGGAAATTGACTGGAATGTGAAAGGTTTCAATACTCATAGCCTGAGGGGGCTGGTTAGGACCATATCCGAAATGAAAATGTGTTATCTTCTTATACTTTGGTCAACGATTGATGATGCTAACTAACAAAAGATCATTGAATATAGAGGGAAGTGAAGATTAGTTTTAATATTGAAGCTTGCAATAGTATAATAGTTAAATTGTTCCTAGATTTTTTCACTCACTACCGTAGAAATTAAAACACAAACGACAACCTAAAAAATATTAGTCTTGAAGAGTGGTTACATGATCCCAATGCATACATTCGGCCATACAATATTAGTAGATCCATACGGATCCATACGGATTCCAGTAGATCTGTCCGATCTTCCATTTCCAGATACCAGTATGTTTGTTTTTTCAAGATCACATGTATTATTCTTTAGGATGGGGGACTACTAAGATGCAGGCAAATGGAGTATGGGATGTGTAGGGATAGCCATTTCGCTTGGTTTGAAAGTTTTACCATACTGTAAAATTTGTGTGCGTTCTAGTAGTACATATGAACGGTGGTTTTACACCACTTTTGGCATGATTTCCTATGTTTTTATTTTGGGATTGGGACCCCCAATCTCGGCCTTGGACCCAACTATAATTTGGCTATGTTTTTGAATAAAGCTAACGGGCCTGCTGGCATTTGTAAATGGTATATGTAATCCTAACTACCCTGTGCAATTATTCATATTACTCGTACAATGAATGGTTTGGGAACGCGTCTAGGTATCACCACGACAAGTAGCCACCTCGTCAGATCCCCAACTTTTTAAACAGGTTTTGAGGTGGCGGGTTGAGGGTTGTCGTCCACGTCGGATCGCCACCCTTAAAGAGGTGGGATTAGACGGCGTGGTTACTTGACGCGGTCATGATAATTGGCGATCTGTCGTGTGCGGTGGCGTAAACTCGACACCTCGGAGTTGGGAGGTGGCGAGTTGTCGGGGTGGCAACTTGACGCGGACTTGATCGCGCAAGAAAGAATGAAATCAAGAAAGAAATCAATAATTTATTTGCCGTTGACAATAGTAAAGTACAATGTATTGACAATTGTAAAAAATTGTGGCAGCCATTTAAAGCAATTAACTTCGGTCAAGATTTAGAATAAAATCAAGAATGACATGTCCTGGGGATCTCTGTGAAACAAGGATTTAACCTAACTTAATTGAAGGTCGAAATTAAATAATGGATACAACCACAAATAATAATTATTTAAAATCAACATGTAAAATTATTAAAATCCAAATGGCAGCCCTTGCGAGTGATTTTAATAATTTTTTAACAACAATTATTCATCGCCTATAGAATGAATAACAGTATAGCCTGTCACGATCTGTCGTGAATGGTGGCGTCCAATAGCCACCTCGGAAAATAGAGAGTGGCCAAATCATAATATTTACACAAAAATTCTCAATGTTCCTTCTTTGAAATTATTGGAACTGGTACAGACATGAAAGAAAAACATGTATGTTACAAAATTGTAAAATGATATGATTAAAAATTCAGGTTTATAAGAGTAAACTAGAAATCGCCTGCTGACAAACCTGAAATATAACCGTGCAGGGCTTGGCCCTACAAGTTCTAAAATACAATGAGAATAACATTACATTCTCACGTACTCAATAAAATAGAAGCTGAGAATGATTGGAAATATATTTTATATTATTGGGTTTATCATTGATTACTTATCATTTTATAAGAATTAAAGCACATAAATAATCATATCTGGTTGAGGAAGGTTGCAAAGGTTCGCGTTATCTGCACAGAAGAAAACAGAGCAGGGTGGTGAGTTGCCGGGGTGGCTACTTGACGCGTCCATGTGAGGTGGCGGTCTGTCGTGTACGCCAACGACTACCCGCCACCTCGGGCTAGAAAGGTGGCGACTTGACGGGGTGGCACCTTGCCTACGAGGTGGCGATCGAACGTGTACACCAACGACAACCCTCAACCTCATCGGGGCAGCAGGATGTCGCTTTGACGGGGTGACACCTTGACGGCATTGTTGTCTTTTTATGAGATAGCGATCTGACGCTACGGCTTGGTCGCGACCTGACGGGGTGGCACCTAGACGTCTACCCAATGGTTATCGATATAGTCAGGGCAAGGAGGACCTGGAAATTTGGGTGGACAAAGGTTTTTTAACTGATTATGACTCAGTTTTTGCGCTGATTACGAATCTGCCGGGTGCAACTTTGGCACCCTTGGGCAAACGCCGCCATATTGGAAAAATGGCGGCAAAGAGGTTTTTCAATGTTAACACGATAGAATCCGTAAAAATGGTCCGATCTCAACGAAAATTGGTACAGACGTGTAAAATGGTAATCCCCTGATCAATTTAAAAAACCAGCTCGATAAGACCACCAGAAGTGGGGGTTATGGGGAATAAACCCCCCTATAAAGGGGTTTTTTGTTTTTTCCACAAGGTAAAATTAAAATAATCAAAATATCGTTTCCACCATTGAATTTAGCTTAAAAAAACTAACAATTTGGTATTTTTAATCATTGGTTTATGTCCATTGGTTGCCGAGATATTGAAAGCGGAAAAGCCGTACACCGTCCCTATGTTTTCCTTATGGGGAAAAAATTAAAATTCTATATCCCGCTTATTTCTCAATATATCTGAATAAAACTTGGTGTGTTGCTTCATCTAATTGAGATATACTGGATTATGGCCTTAAATATTCCATTTTTACATTCACGCTGCAGTAAACCTACGTACTCATTCCCCATGCTATCCTTATGGGAAACAAATAAAATACTATAACCTCCATGTTTTTCGACATATCTCGATCAAACTTAGAATAAGACTCTTCTATTTGAGTTATACGGGATAATGACTGGAAAACACCAAATATTTACAAACATGCAGTAGCAGACCTGCATACTCATTCCCCATGTTATTCTTATGAAGAAAATAAAAATATGTCATATACCGTTTATGTTGCGTTTAAATATTATTTTAAGTGTTTTAAATTCCCTAGATATGTAGATCTACTGCAATGGGGTTATTTAAGATGTCTAACAATTCCATTAATTTCCATATCTTTTGAGTAAAAATATAATTGTTAATTCCCTAAACATTTATTTCAACCAGAAGCTGTTCCCAAAATTTAACTTAAATTTCGGGACCGCCGAGCCTGACCTCATTTTTTTAAAAGCTCGGTCCTCAAACACAACATGTATTCCTTTGATTAGTAGTACTTACCCAAACACAACATAATTGAAGTTAACACTCACTAAGCCTGGCCCCCCATGTGAATAAACCCATTTTGTTTACTTCCCTTCGCTTTAAAAACTCCACTAAAACCTATATCTCGCTTTTTTATTAGCATATTGAACATATCAGAATACAATTTGGATTGTGGCTTGAACTAGTCGAGATATATTTTATATTAGCCACACTGAGTTGTCTCATCGCGATTGAGGCAGCGACAATCTGCCAGTTTATTTGAGGCAACTATTATAGTACATATACTTTGTATGCTATTCACTGCTGTAATATAAAGAAATAAAAGGTGCACTTACAGATATAAATATTACTTATTTATTAAAGATACTTAGAAAAAAGGAGTTGTTATGTACAATGGAATGATCATCTGCTATTCTGTTTGACTTAGATTTCATTAAAAGGAAAATATTCTTCCTGAAGTAGTTCATCTCTCATTCTGGTTTGTTGATTGAAGCATACTTTTCCATAGTATTTATAAAATACAATGAGAGATGAACTACGTCAGGAAGAAGATTTTCCTTTGAATGAAATCTAAGTCAAACAGAATAGCAGATGATCATTCCATTGTACATAACAACTCCTTTTTTCTAAGTAACTTTAATAAATAAGTAATATTTATATCTGTAAGTGCACCTTTTATTTCTTTATATTACAGCAGTGAATAGCATACAAAGTATATGTACTATAATAGTTGCCTCAAATAAACTGGCAGATTGTCGCTGCCTCAATCGCGATGAGACAACTCAGTGTGGCTAATATAAAATATATCTCGACTAGTTCAAGCCACAATCCAAATTGTATTCTGATATGTTCAATATGCTAATAAAAAAGCGAGATATAGGTTTTAGTGGAGTTTTTAAAGCGAAGGGAAGGTAAACAAAATGGGTTTATTCACATGGGGGGCCAGGCTTAGTGAGTGTTAACTTCAATTATGTTGTGTTTGGGTAAGTACTGCTAATCAAAGGAATAAATGTTGGTTTGACGACCGAACTTTTAAAAAAATAAGGTCAGGCTCGGCGGTCCCGAAATTTAAGTTAAATTTTGGTAACAGCTTCTGGCTGAAATAAATGTTTTGGGAATTAACAATTATATTTTTACTCAAAAGCTATGGAAATTAATGGAATTGTTAGACATCTTAAATAACCCCATTGCAGTAGATCTACATATCTAGGGAATTTAAAACACTTAAAATAATATTTAAACGCAACATAAACGGTATATGACATATTTTTATTTTCTTCATAAGAATAACATGGGGAATGAGTATGCAGGTCTGCTACTGCATGTTTGTGAATATTTGGTGTTTTTCAGTCATTATCCCAGTTATAGAAGAGGCTTATTCTAAGTTTGATCGAGATATGTCGAAAAACATGGAGGTTATAGTATTTTATTTATTTCCCATAAGGATAGCATGGGGAATGAGTACGTAGGTTTACTGCAGCGTGAATGTAAAAATGGAGTACTTAAGGCCATAATCCAGTATATCTCAATTAGATGAAGCAACACACCAAGTTTTATTCAGATATATTGGGAAATAAGCAAGATATAGAATTTTAATTTTTTCCCCATAAGGATAACATAGGGACGGTGTACGGTTTTTCCGCTTTCAATATCTTGGCAACCAATGAACATAGACCGATGATTAAAAATACCAAATTGTTAGTTTTTTTAAGCTAAATTCAATGGTGGAAACGATATTTTGATTATTTTAATTTTACCATGTGAAAAAAACAAAAAACCCCTTCTTAAGGGGGTTTATTCCCCATAACCCCCACTTCCGCTGGTCTTATCGAGCTGGTTTTTGAAATTGATTAGGGGATTACCATTTTACACGTCTGTACCAATTTTCGTTGAGATCGGACCATTTTTACGGATTCTATCGTGTTAACATTGAAAAACCTCTTTGCCGCCATTTTTCCAATATGGCGGCGTTTGCCCAAGGGTGCCAAAGTTGCTCCCGGCAGATTCGTAATCAGCGCAAAAAACTGAGTCAGAATCAGCAAAAAAATCGTTGTCCACCCAAATTTCCAGGTCATCGTAACTTACAATGGGTTGGCACCCTGACTAATAATGACTATCAAGAGAACCAAATTATTTTTGACACTTCTCATGTTTAGCGAATTTCCTTAAAGGAATAAGCTATTACGGTAGTACTCATGGTAAGACCTAAGTCCGAGACCATGATAACTTTTCGTTTTGGGGCCACTAGAAGCAAAAAACACCATTGGTTCGAATTTATATATATATATATATATATATATATATATATATATATATATATATATATATATATCTATGTGTCTTTAAGCACGATAGCGGCCGTAAAAATGGTCCAATCTGAATGAAATTTGGCACAGACTTGTAAAGTAGTAATTATTCGGACGAGTTCGAAAACCTGCCCGATCGGACTACCGGAAGGGGGGTAAAGGGGGGGAAACCCCCCCAAAAATGGGGTTTTTGAGTTTTTTACATAGAAAAATAAAAATAATCGAATTTTTGTTGGCACCATTGAATTCAGCTCAAAAAAATAAACGATTTAGAATTTTGAATCACTGCTCTATGTCCATTTGTTACCGAGATATTAAATGTGGTAAACACAGTACGTTGTCCCATTGTTAACCTTATGGGGAATAAGAAAAATTCTATATCTCGCTTATTTCTCAACATATCTTGATAAAACTTGGTAAATGGCTTCTTCTAGTTCAGGTCTACTAAATATTGAATTAAAACCACGCAGTTTTAATATACCCGTAGCAGCAAACCTGCATACTCATTTCCCATGTTATTCATATGGAGCTTTCAAAAACATGTAAAATCTCGCTATTTTGGATTGAAATATGTTGTTTTGCATTTGAAATTCGCTGAGTATGCAGGTCTGCTGCAACGGGGGTATTTTTATAGGTCCAAACTACTTCAATGATGAGAAATAATGCCCACTGTAAAATTAACTAGCAAGTACTTTGCTTACTGCAGTCCTAAGCTACTTAGGAAAAATCCAACTACAAAAAAATCTGTTCAGATTAGGCTGGAACAGAAACTTAATAAGCCTTAGGGCACCACAGCCAGTGAATCGTAGGTGCACTTGAAGATATGTCCCGTGCCTCTGGTATAATTAGCTATAATTGTCTGGCAAGTCTTCAATTATGTTTCCGACTTCCAGATATTGCCTTCGACCTTTAATTGGTATTAAAGCCATGTCCTTGAAAATATGTTTTAGATCGATGGCCCCATGTGGAATGCGACTGACTATATTAAGTGTGGACACAAATATAAATAGACAAAAACACTAGAATAGCGTAAGAAATATTTTTATTTTCAGTAAAAGAGAGAAAGAGTATCTTATAAACTTGCTAAGACAATAATGCTTAAAGAAGGTTTAAGAAGGTAGTAAATAAACTACGACTCACTACTTCTTTTTACACGACTGCGTGGATGAATGGCTAGTTCCTCTCTGGACCACGAGAGCGAGCCTTCAGCCTCCTCTTAACAGTTTCGGAAGAAAACAACATAAGAGCAAAACTATTTCTGCTAATGCCTTACCTTTGTCGTACATTAGTTTATCCGGATGCAAGATTACCAAATCATAAATGTCCTTAACTGGAAGTCATTGATAAATTAATATATTCAATGTTGTATATTCAATACTATTTATAATATATTTAAGATATTTTTAATGTGGAGGCTATGCTGTTTTGTTCGTAAGGCTGTATATAAAAAGTTAAATAAAAATAAACAATGTTATTTTTAACTTATAAAAATATCCCAATATGAACAAAAAGAAAGGTATTTGTTAGAGTATAAAATAATGCAAATTTTATAGTTGGCTGATGGACTAGCTACAATTTTAAATATATTTTAGGTTTGCATCTGAACAAATTCTTACCAATTATTTTGAGTGGCTGCTCTAATTTCCCTCATAATGTTTTGCAACAATAACGTATTGTTGTAGCATGTGCCGACGAATCCAAGTGCTTTTATTGTAAATGTTTCCAGAAGTGAAAAAAACCCTCAAAACCCATTTTACAAACTGAACAGATGACTCTTTTAATTTCAGGCAACAGTTTGATAACAATAAAACGCCAAGTGTTCCGTTAGTTCGCCCACGATCAAAATGATAGTAAGATATTGCATAATAAGATTCTATTTACATGTATATGTGAAATATTCTTAATGTTTTTGATTAAAAATAATTTAGGGTTAATAAAATTAATCAGCTGGTTGATAGCTTAACAAATGGATAAGTTTTTTTCAGCAAAATTAAATAATATAACAAGCATATTTTATTTAAACTGATGATGACAAACAAACTCACAAATTTTCACACTTAAAATATTAGTAAGGTTATTTTTTCGATAATTTTTTAAGGGTTTGGTATGTAGGAATATTGACAGTTGGCTATATTATTTTTATTTCCACAAATCAAGCCGCATAAAAACAGAAAAAGGACGTATTCTTACTTAAGGTGTTGTCATACTTATATTGGATAACGATCTCATATTTTTGAGTATGAAATTCATAATAAACTCACAAAATGTGATTGTTTTCCTCCAATTGGTACAAATTTATCAAGGTTATAACTATAAGGCCAGTTACACATAATTTAATATGCTATTTTTCTTCACACCACCTCGTAAATTATAAGATAATAGGTTCAGCAGGCAAAATAATGTGTTAAATTAGCCAAATAAAATGACGATAAGAATAGTTATTTGTGTGTTGAGTGAGTAAAGTATAACATTGTCTCACGAGGGAGATAATGTGCTTTACTCTCGAAAAACAACATTTTTCTCTCACCTGAAATAATAAATATCCTGACAATTAACATTTATTTTAATAACTTAGAAAGTAATGAAACTAACCGTATTGTTTCGTCCTGCTAATAGCACGTGCATACGTATACCTATAACATGCATACGTACGTGTGGGTACCTATAACCATTCATGCACCAGCGATCAGCTGATTGTTGCAACGTTCTTACATGTTTAATTCTTACATGCTCTTACAACTGATTTTGTTAATGTTAATTCAATTTGATTCCACTAAATGAGCTGTTAGCGCCCTCGTTCATTGAGCAGCAATAAAATTGCATGAGTGCGTGGAAATTTGAAGGCGCTGTAATTTTTTGATTATTGATTTCAATATCATTGTTATGGGTTTACTTTGTCTTCCAGTGGGAGACAAAGTAATCACTTTACTCCCGCTGGGAAACAACCTATTATTTTACTTACCCATTACAAGGAGTAAAAAGCGTCTGAACATAACAGGTGGGGTAAAAGAAATTTTATTACTCCTCTAAAATACTTTTCTACGCCCTAAAGATTTTGCTCAACTTTCTTTTTCAAGATAAAACAATTAAACCCAAAAAGAGATATCCAATTCATAGTGGTTTTGAAAACGTTTGAGTTTAAATTAGATGAAACGGTAGGTTTTAATATTCGATACCTAGTTTCAGTTTTCAAAATATTACCATCACACATAAATATTTGCATTTTATTGAAAGTATATTTCTATACATGTTGAAATTCCTACTTTCCGAATGAAATAGCAATCAAGTATGGATTATATATTATATTACGATAGAAGATTAGGCACACTGGTCACAAGAAAAAAAATAAAGATATACCACTAATTTTCAGGAAATAACTGGTCGAATACAAAGAGCTAATAAACGGCCGGGAACGGCTATCTTAGGGATGAATCAGCTCCCTTATTTTTTAACTGTCAGTGGCAAAATTGCTACAAAAATTTATTTTAAAATCGTTTGTATAGTTTTTAATATTTAATTTATGTGTGCAAGAATTACTGAGTATTTTTTTGGAATATTAAGATTTATCTTCATGACTAAATTTGAATTATTATTACATGCTTCATTGCATCTTAAACTCTTATATAATATGAGAGCCCAATGGTGTTTATATAAAGTCAACAAACATAGCTTGCTGATTTTTTTATGAAGTGAAATAAAAAAGCAACCCATAACAAAAATGCCATGTATATGTGACCTTTTAATGTTATTCTACTAAAGAAACGTTATTTCACCCTCTACGAATGTGTGTTACTGAATGGCTAAGAAAATAAAATTATGTCATCATAACAAACCGGAATAAACTCCTTGAAACTATTTAGGCTAAGGAATCACATCATTGTACCTTATAGTTAAGAATAATTAATCAAAATAGAAGAGTGAACATTTCTGATTACTTGTAAAATAAAACTATCCTCAAACCAACCAAAAAAAAAAAAAATGTTCAGATAAATTAATCTAAGTCCTCTTATTACAATGTACATCTCGTAATATGATAACGGATCGATGTATACTCTGGGGATTCCCGCCTGATGAAGCCCCTTTGTGACAGCCTCTGTAATCAAAGCTCCGACGTTTGACGGTGTTGTAATTTTGAAATTTCGTATTAATACGTTGACCATTCACACTTAAATTAACTGATCGACTGAAAGTCAGCTGAAAAGTCAGTAGAACTTAGAATATCAGCAGTATTTGATTAAATGCTTTAGTTAGAATTAGGAACGAATAATCATTCTTTCAGATGGAAAAGTATACACTGTTTAACAAAAACGTTTCAACCGTAATATTTTGGATACTGATAAAAACAGCCATTGAGAGTCATTCCACATAAAATGTATGAAAATTACTGTTTACAAAATTGAAAATTATTTTTTATTAAAGAGATTTATGTTACATTGAAACTATTAAAAATAAATCTAAGTAGTTTTATTGTTTTAAATCGTTATGGCCTCACGGTTGGAGCAAGTTTAAACGTTTAATATGTAACCACTCCAGATCGTAAAGTAAAATTTTTTTAAGTGTAAAATAATAGTTTTATTTTTTATTTTTTAAAAAGAGTTTATTTTTATATGATATCAACTTATAAGCTTAGAAATTTATAACATTCTCTTCATAACCCTTCAAGTATATGCTTCATTTTCTTTGTCGTTGGCTCAGAATATAACTTTTTTACTATAAAGAAAGACTAAATTACCTTTATTCCGTTTTAGGATACAAACAGTATAACTAGGCTATTACGTGGTTTCGGCACTCAAAAGCTTCATCTTTAGCTTCATCTTCTTCACGAATATGAAGAACTTTGTCGCCCAGGATAAAGTCAACATGTGAAAAATTGAGTTGGAAGCCTTAGAAAACATACGAGACACAGAGCCTTTTGGTAACCATTATTTTTTGATCCTGCGAGGGTGAGACCACTGTTCAGACTGAGGGTGCAGGTGTGGCCTAAAAAGAAAAAGCGTCATAAGTGTAACTTGTTTTGTTTTTGTTCGTAAATATGACTTGTGTGAGTTCAAACGTTTTCAGCTCAATTTTCAAAATTCGACGACCTCGCCCTGAACGACCAAGTTCTTTGAACTTGTCTGAAATGGAGCATCGAGCCCCAAAATATCGTAAAAGTATTTGGATCACAAGACGGAATAATGAAGCTTTAACTTTTCTTTAAATGCAGACAGTGCATTAAAAAATCCCCGTACATTTTACTGTAGAAAATTATTATTTTTTTAATCTGCTATCAGAGCTAAATTTTAATGAGGGATTGAAAAAACAAGTTTTTATTTTCATGTTATGCGGTTGCCTATGAACATTCATATGGGTTTATTTAAAAGGTTGATTTGATTTGAACCAATAATCGGTTTTATTTAAATTTTGATTTTGAATAACGAAAACTTTGAGTTTAGCTGAAAATTTATCAATGACAGGATGTTATAGATAGTGGGTTGAAGTGTAGTTATCAAGTTGGTGGCTTATGTAATTAGGGAACTGTTTGAGAATTCAATTAACACTTGGGTTAAGCTAGCTGAGCTACGTAATGACTGGATAGGGCTCTGCTCCAAACTTCCCAATTCGCAACACATTTCTTTGTGATTTACTTAAAATTTTGGAATAGAACTATATTTTGAATGACTAATTGAGAATTAACATCAAAATTGAACCAATTGACCGATTTGACCAATTGAACTGAATTTCAAATAAAAGTAGAATACAATATAGCTTTGGACTGACTAGACAAAAGGTTGATAGTATTTTCTAGAAAACTTGGATAGGAAACGCTTGGATTGGCATGGTACGTGACCGAACCCCAAATCCTCATCTCAATGAATAATGTAACAGAGAGGTTGATAGTTTTAAACTTCAAGCTTGCCAAGTGGATAGCTCTAAAATAATGTATATTTGTCTGCTCTCGAGTCACTTAAATTGAAATAGCACGTTTGGTTATAACGAAATGTTCATACAAAAAACACAAGTTCACGAAATGTTCACATATAAATGAAATATTTATTAGATTGTGGGGCAGAATTCTCGGGCTTGATTAAAAGTAATTTATATGTATAAGGTTTTTTAATTTATTAACTTAATTTCACTTTAGATTAATAAAATACTTGTAACTTGGTCTACCCCCACCCCCCCCCCCCCCCAAGTAAAAAACTTGATTTCAATTAATTACTTTATGATAACTCCGATCATGTTGGAGTTATCATAAACATAACCAACATATTTTGGGTAGCGGGTTAAATGCAAAAATTGAAAAATGTAACGTATAAATATATAAGGGGTTTGAAGGTGAAATGAGCATCAAGTAATTCAATTTCATATGATTATTTTATTTTGTACACCAGTTTGTCTTCATTACATAGCGTAGTATTTTAAATGGTCAACATTAATTACATATTTATTGTAGTGTTTAACATTGACGGTTATTATATTTACACAGTTTTTTATTTTATTTGCTTAAAATATTTACAGACCATCAAGCCTGATGATTATAACGACATAGTGTGACGGGAATGGTCCAGGGGAGGGGTTGTTTCTAAAGTTGATGTGTAGCAAACTGCTAGAAAATAATGTTTTCATGTAGAATAACACTGGTTAGAAATCAATAGGTAGCTAAGTATGAATTTAACTAAAATACTTCAGTAAATCAAAATTTGTAAATATGAACATAGGCTACTCTAAACCACATCGCTGCTAATCGTAACAATGTTTTTATTTTATTTCTAATTATATCACGTTCTAACTAATAGACTGATGCTGAATATTCTTTTCTAGTTAAACTTCTGAGAGCCATTTTAATGTTCTCGTTTAATATTTTATTTTTTTAAGATAAACAACAATAATTTAGTTTTTTTTCTTTTACATCATACATTTTTATATTATCCTGAAAACTACATAACATTTTCATATATAAGTAGACAAAAATATCAATATCACAACAGAAGCTACCCAACGACGATAGACTCTTATTATTCAAAAACATCGCCGATATAAAAAGATTACTAGAAACAGTCAATATACCAGTAATTCTCGACTTGCTCACGAGTTCTGTAGTGGTCTAACATGACCTCTACCGAGTTAATTGTCAAATTTATCATTCATGCGAGCATGCATATTATGTTTTTCGTATTTTTCGCTTGTTATCCAATAAATTAATATAATACGTTATTCCAAAATAATATAACTAACAAGTACGGAAAAGACCTGACGTTTAGGACCAAAATAATGTTTTCTTAGGTTTGATCGATAAGGATAAATTTGCATTATAAGTTGAACCTAAGTAATTTAGGTATCTTAAGAAGAAAAAACTACTTAAGTACAAAGACGAGGAATTAACAGTGAAAAGCGTGAAAAGTTGGCAATAAACCGTGCAGTCTCCATCTTTGACAATATAGCAATGACACAAATCTAACTCTAACTGAGCAAAATACGATTATATTTGAATGATAATTAATTTAATACGTTCAACCAATGTGACTTATCCTAACATTGTAATCATTATTCTATGAAGTTTTCTTCAGGTATGTTCAGGATGTTGATCAAAATAATATAGCTGGAAAAAAATAAGTAGGTAAAATTTAATTCTTTTTAGTTGAAATGGTTTTTGTTTTTGCTATTAAATGAACAAAAAACTATATATTGTTTAAATTTGCATGGTTCAAACTATCAAGTCAGATCTTTAGTTGTTCTTTGGTGATATTTACTTTGAAACAAATTATTCCATATTTTAGATTTTAAATTTTATTCAAATATGTTTTCTTACAATCTTGCTAAATATTCTTTATATTTTTTCGCTTTAAAACACTTTGGACGGTAATAGAACAACTAGTGATCTGATAACTGTATAAATGATGGATATTGCTTTAATTTATGTGAATGAAGCGAATGTGCAGCAGGTTTGGGAATGGTTACCATCGTTGACAAAGGCACACCCTAACGCGACAGTGACTTGCTACCACTACAACAACATCTAATATGAAGGAGTCTGTACCAACTTTATACAAAAATATACTTTAAGCTTCGTTTCCGAAAGTGATAAATAAACTGGTTGAGACGCTTAAAGTGTATGCGAAAATTAGTAATCGGGTATAATCTTGCGGCTAGTACATCGATGGATAGGAGATCTAAATGATATGAAAGAGGTAAATTCGATATAACAAATTACTTTCATTCTTATTAACACTGTTCGTTTTGCCCTATTTTATTGCACGGGAGGCAATATTTCGCAAAAACTATGAAAATGGATTGCACATCTATAAATCTTTTCAAATGGTGTTGAAACAACAAAATACATTTGATTAATTTACAATAAACTCTATACAAATATTCTTTGAACACACATTAAAACTTATTCCCAAACTGCTATTGCTAATAAAAATATTAACAAATAGTTCAATTCTAGGAAATATATAATTTCATATATTTAGTTTTATAGATTGAAAGAAATATAGAAAATGGCTTTATAAACTGGTAGATGTGTATTTTCCCATTTTATAATCTCTTCCTTAGTAAAAATTTCAAATTTAGTTTAATTATATTACATAGTCCCTGTAACATATTTTCTCCTTAAGGTTGTCTATTCAATTTAAGATAAAATGAAAATAACTTGATTTCATTGCCTAATTTGTAACTACTTTTATATTTCTGTCACGATAAAATAATATCTGCATCAAGTATTAGTACAATAATTTTTAAACTACAAATCACACAAGCACCATGGAATAACAACGTAGAGCACGAACATGAACGCTCTACTAAAGCAATATTCGCTTCAAATATCTTTAAGCATCAAGACTTCACAGTTTAACACTTTAACTTACACTTAATAAAATATATATTTAATGATAAAATACACAACAAATAACGATGATAATGACATTCATAAAATATAACCATTCTATTAACTTGGTAAATCGGGTGAAAACATTTCGCATTTTCGTATAATCACTAAAATAATCATTTTTGTTCCTTTAAATTATATCTTCAGATATAGCACCAATTTTGATAGTTGCTGCCTTACCGTACCCGTATATAGCGAAATGTTTTCAGTCGAAATCTGCGTAGAGATTCAGAAACCCTTGGTTTGAACCGCTATAATATGAAAATTCTCGCGGGAGTTTTGAGTTTTCATTGGTCTATATAACTGACATAAATGATTGATCGTACGAATCAACGGTTAGTTAAATTATTGAATATTTTATTTTAAAGATAGATAACACACAGAAGTTTTGAAATTAAAATAAAGATGAATGCAAAGAGAAAACAGAGTTATTTTTCTGTTGTATTTTCTGCGCAAAATGTTCTAAGGAGTTTTTTCCAAGAATTAAGGGAGCCAATTTTTGGGGTTTTGACGGATAATATCCACTAGAAAATATAATTTGAATCAAGATTAAAAGTAAGTTTGTTGATAAATATATCTTTAAAATATAAAACTGACAAACACCGTTATGTCCTACTATTTACTATTATGTGCTTGAAATATTCGGGTTTTCAGTCGTCCAAATGAATAATGGTTGTAATTTAAATAAAGAAAAAAGTTGCATAGTTTTTTTATGTCAAGGAATTGTTTTATGTACTTGAATTTTATTAAAAAAATCTAGGAACTAAACTATTTTTAGTGAACTGTTCTTGTTAAAAACATATATTTAGGCCTTACACGTCAAGGTAAATGCTGCTCAGCATGCAGGAAAATGCCGTTAAAAACATGCTGGTCAAAAAAAAAACTTTATCAAAGCAAAATAATAACAAGCCAGAAATATATACGATGAAACTGTTTGTCTCGTCGTATGGAAAAACGGATTAAAACACAGCAAACAGCCATTGATCTGTGTAGTATAGTATAATTAAGAAGGGGAACACTTAAGAAACAATGGTGTGACTATAAATATGTTTCTACCTTAACAAAAAAAATCGATAGGTTCCCTCTTACATTACACGCTATTCATACTAATCGAATGAACGCTAACAATTTTAGGCCTATATTCGAAAGCAATCGAATGGTCACTGTCATAGTCAATCGAATGGTCGGCTTCTGAATCCCTACGCCCCTAAATGAATACTCGACTATAGCTAGTATCGATACAGGTGGTGCGAGTTGACAATGGCGGTCGTGGTGTCCCGGAGTCCAGCTGTCATCATGACTACTCGACTATCGCTAGTATCGATACAGACATCATGACTACTCGACTATCGCTAGTATCGATACAGGTGGTGCGAGTTGACTATGGCGGTCGTAGTGACGTCAGGCTGTGGCCCGGGGTCCAGCTGGCATCACAGGACCGTCTCCATCTCTGCTATTTCAGTCCTAAAACACACATAATTAGATAATACAAGTTCTTTTTAGGCCTCTGTTCAGGCGCCATTTTCGTGTCTTTTAAATATTACAGGTTTTACATAAAAAAATTGAGGTTTGGTATAATTTTTGCTGCTTATGTATTTGATAATAGGATTGTTATCTTTAGTGCTCCGCATTAACTTGCTAGGCAGGTATCATTCTTTCTACCATCCAGAGGAGAATATTGGCAGAGTTGGAAAAAGTTTGAATAGGTCAGTGGGTCTCAACCCTGAAGGAAAATAGAACCACTTCTAACCCTATCTAAACCGACCACCTCGATCCACCTGCTAACTAACTGATTATAAGCTCTTTCGGTCAAGAGCTGCGACACATGAATCCTCTTGAGAATAATTCCTTTAGAAGTAAACCCTAATTTTTGAAAACTAAAAAGAAGAAGACAGTCTTGTACTTATTGCCTGGCTGAAACCACATTTTATGTAGGATCAAATGAGTCAAAATTCGAATGAGTCGAAATTAGTATATCCATTAGAGCGCTGTTGTCAATTAATTACTACGGTTTAGGTTTTTAAATTACCAACTTCCCGGAATCCAAGGGATGTTGGCCATTGTTTTCTCCCAGGTACGCTTTAGAGTATTATATTATATATTTTCCCTCCTGAGAAGGCAACCTAACATTACACTCTTGTGGTAACTGAATGAACTACGTGATATTTAAACTCGGAAGAGCACAACAATTCTCAAATCTTCAGCATTTCCCACGGCCTTCATGTTGGATTTCTTTGTCGCCAGTCCAAGGAAGAGACAAGAAGATTGCCCTATAAACCAACTGACCTGGTAAACCTTTCAGCTAGGCGTCCTTCATTAAATCCCCCCCCCCCTCAGTTGGAAAATGTATGAGGATCCTTTACTCCCTCCACGGCTGACACTTACAACGAATCCAGGCTCAACAAGGAATCAAAGCACCCAGGAAAAAGAAGGATGCTAATCATTTGAATTGCTTAGAGGATTCAATGCCATTACATTTTATTCTCCTTCTTATCACATATTATTGAGGATTTACTGACAGTAAAACAATGAGTTTTCCAAAACCCCAATGTTTATTATTTCTAGTAACAGTAACTCGTTTTAGAGAGCAGTAAATTACTAATGCAATACTAAGAGAATCTTACGATTCTCTTGTACTTTCATGGTAGTAATAAATGATTGGAAAGAGCGTGATTTACCTGTATATTTGCGGCGTGCTGGCGAAGCGGCCACTGTACTCAGTGGAGGAGACGTGGTTGTGGGTCATGTCCCGAGTACGGAGCAAGTCCGTCGTCGTCATGTACCTGGCATGCATGGTTATTATGAAAAAATGAATAATGAAATTGATTTTCAAAAGTAAGAGTTGACCCTCGATACTAATTATTAATGAGTTGAAATCTATACAATATTAGAAGCATTTAATAAAAGGTTTTGGTGGGAATTCTTCTAGCTCCAGTATCAACAAAGGTTTGACAAAAATTAACTAACCCGGTTGATACTTAGAATAAAATTTAACTTTTGAAATTTCCATGTTTAGGGGTTACATTTTTGCATGGCGTAGCAGCTTATTATTATATAAAAATGTACTGTCGATAGGCTACCAACATTTCAGCTTATTCTTTACTGTGCTCAAGGCGTTTTATGACTACTTTCAAATTTAAAAATTAATGATTTTCCAACAACAACGTGCTTTTGAAAATAAATTTTCCTTAAATTCATTAATTCCAAAGTGGTTTTTGCGTTTTTAATGAAAATACTTTTAAATCATAAATATTTTTCTGAAATAAAATATATTTTTTTAATTTAAATTATCGGTTCCAATACGAATCTTATTATGATAGCTAGAGCTCTGATTGTGATGGATAACGCTTTATTTTCACTTAGGTCCTTTGAGTTCTTCCTCTCTAATTAACCCTGTTAATGAATTCGTTTTTAAAATTTGCTGACTGAATGAAAGTATTGTTTTTCAGTGGATTTGTTGTGGATTTGCTAAAACCTAAATACTTATAAAGGTTAATGGGTCGTAGAACATTGATATGGTGGTTAAATTACTTTTTTATCTGGTGATTTTGATAAAAGAAACGGAACTGACTGATGATACTTCAGGCGTTTTAGTAATTAAAATTGAAAATAGTTGAACTTGTTCATTGTTATAAAATATATTTCCTTGCCTCTAGGAGAACGACTGGTTATTCTATACATAAAAATAAAGCGGTATTTTTTTAAATTTTTCAGCAAAAACAAAACAAAAATATCTAACTTATCATAAATCCTTACAAAGAATTTAAAATACGAAGTAAAATATTTCAAAACATAATATTTCACTCATTATCAAGTAAATTATCCAATACAATCATCACAGTTAGGTAAACAAAGTTCTGTACACTATTGCTCTAGAAGGACTACACTAGGGTGGGTCGTGCAGCATGCAGCTTACCCGGGGGTCTTATCAGAAGAGCGACCGGGGCACCAGGGGAGCCAACAACAAGACGATCCCTGGCGTCCATCCGGGGCCGGCGCCCGCCCCCTTACAACAGACATGCCCGTGCAGGCTCAAACAGAACTGGTGGTGATCGGAGGAGAGGGGGGCATTGGATGGGGGGGCTTTAGTGGACGATAGCGTGAGGGGGGCAGGGGATGTGGCTTTTCCTAGGAACTCTGATTTTATGGAGGGATTTTAAGGGGGTGTTGAATCCGTGGGTAAGGACGCCCTTACAATCAACTAAATACGCCTACTATTACTTTTAGAAAGTGGAGGCAGTATTGGTGGTGGTGGATGGGGGAAGGTGAATGGAATATGGCTTTTTTATTGAACTTTGATTTGTCTTTAAGGAAATAAAGGAGTGTCGAGTCCGTGGAAAAGGACAAGCCCCCCGTAAAATCAGCTACTCCTACGTTTGTATTTCGATGATAAACAACACTGGTGGTCATGGATGGGGATAAGAGGGTAAGGGATGTAACTTTGTATAGGAAACTTTGATTTTTTTATAGATATTTTGAGGGGTGGTGAATGCGTGAAAAAGGGACAATCCTCTCGTAGAATCAGCTAAATACCTATTCAGTGTTTTTTATAAGATAGGAACAACATGGGTGACGGTCGACGGGCGGACAGGGGATAGGGTATTTGACTTTTTTAGAAAACTTTGATTTGTTAATAGTGAATTTTAAGAGGATGTAGAATTCACTGATTAGGGAGGACCCCCTGTAGAACCAGGTGAATACCCTGACTGCTGTCTAGTAGAAGGTGGACCAAAACCTGAGATGTGTTTTAAGTGATGTACAAATTTAATTGGAATGCATTAAAATAGAGTGATGGGGGATTTGGAAGGTGAATGATGTTCTCTTTAGAGGAGTCAATAGTGATTGATTAGATTACAAAAAGCATGCAGCAGAGATAATTTAATATGCAGAGAAAACACTTGAGGAGAAAATGTAGCCGTAGGGATGGTTGAGGTTGTAACGAGATTATTATAGTTCTTGAACTACACTGGAGGCGGAATGAGCTTTCGAGGATTTATTTAATCATTTTATTAATAGGGCTTGGAAATTAAATGACTTAACTGTAAAAGAAAGAATTTTTAATATAAAGAGATATGATAGTTTTGTGGGGTTAATAAGTCTAAAATATTGCATAAATAATAGCAGACCTTTAAGTGAATGAAAATTCATCCAATATGTTTGTTTAGTTTATTGTTGGAAAAAAATTTTAATTTCAAAAAATGCCTACATATTATTATGGATCACAGAACAAAGGGTAGATTTTACGTGTTGGTTATTTACAAATTCACAATGTGGTACAATGAATCTAGTCTAGGGTTTCCTTAGATACTAGGGAAGGTGTAAAAATATTTACAGTACTAACTATAGGTACTTTTAAATCTGATAATTATAACTACAAGGGAATAAAACAATGTTATTGAGAGATACAAGGGGAAAAGTGAATGTTAGTGATACTTAGGGGAAGAGAATGCTGCATGGGATGATTTATTTAAATAAAAAGAATAACGGTATTATAAAATAAAAATGAAGGTAATTGACATGTACGAGTAGTTTTTTAATATTTGTGGATTACATACCAGTATATTGTGGTCGAGAATGACCTTCATATGTACATTTTTTTAATCCTTAGTTTTTTCCTTGAGTTTGATATATTTTGAGATTGGATTTAGTTTAGGAGGTTGGAGATTAGGTGTTATATTTTATTTCTGTGGATATTAATGTAAAATGCTTAAGGATAAATTGAGGGTAAATGGATTTTCAACATAATACAAAATTCTAAATCTAGTTTAAGTTTTGTTTAACGTGTTACCTCGGATAAGTTGTTAGTTATTAGGAAACTTTGGTTGTAGTTTTTATCCTAGATTATAAGAGATTTTTCAGTTATATTCTTCTATAACATTCAGTTAAAAGAAGAGGTATTTGCAGAAACGCAAGGTTGATGGTTTGAATAAATCAAAGGGATGAATGGTCGCATTTGTCACAGCTTTATGTTTACAAACATAACTTTTTACTATATTGTAAAAGGAATTCTAAACAATAGTATTAACTATTGATCAGAAAACATAGTGCATTTTGATTGACGGATACGAACGAATGAATAAATACAATTTTTTTATTGTTTCCTTTGTAACATTCCTATCACCTTGTTACTTTTATGTTTGCTATTTTAGTTTGCCTTAGTGTTTGTTTTATTGAAATTTAATTTTGTCCTTTATAGCTATATTTTGCTTTGATTTAGTGGAGTTTAAACAATAAAGCAATAACTAGAAATCTTACATTTAAATATATATATTTTTAAATATTATGGGGCTACAATGTTAAGACTTCATTACAAATTTTTATTGCAATAACTTTTTTCTCAACAATGCAACATTTGATGGTGCACCCTACATTCCTCATGCATGCGATATATAAATATAGATATTAAATAGAAGCGAAAAGGGCAAAGCATGTCATAAAACGTACAGAATAATGCTACTCAATATTGCAGAAACTCTTCTGGTGTAAAATACAAAATAGGTGCCTACAATCCAAGTAGCTACTGAAGAGAACTTTGTCAAAAGCCCATACCTTTGCAAACTAGATATAGTCAAGGCCGAACAATGCCCATGGTCGAAACTGTACAAATAGAGACAGTGATATTATATTCTGTATTATATTCTGACATTTATATTACATTCGGGAAAATATATTTTCCATGTTTTTATTCAAACGTCATTTAGAAAAATTGATTATCATTATAGACGATGGTTGTTGTTTGAATAAACTGGCCAATTGATAGACGTTTAGATTAGCTAAACCATAGTACGTTTGAGGTGCTAAAAACACAGTTAAAATTATTTAGCAAATAAAAAAAATTATATTTACATTTTATTTTGGGCTATTAATTATTAAATTGCAAACATTTCAGGCCAGCTCATTTAAAATTTGGCCTGAGGTTTAATAAACAAAAAAAATCATACTACATTTTAACTGATTTAAATAAAATAACACCAATTCATTTTATCAAACCATTTTCCTTTAGGAAGTTTTATGTTTAAGAAAATGATGGCAGTGTTAAAATTTAAAGTAAAAGAAGATTTAAAATGGTCATGTCACTTGAATTTCAGTTACGCATTTTACCTCAACTATCCATCACGCATTTTTCAAGAAAGTAAAAAGTGTATGCGATTTGTATTTTTATTTATGACATAAAAAATTAAAGAAAACATTAATTCGGTATTTAATTATTAAGTAGATTAAGGGCCCCAAACCTTAAAGCAATGGCGTTCGTTTCTACCCAGAATTATCAAGAATGATCTTGTAACAGCTATTCCATTTTAAGGAGTATTACAATCCTAACATAATATTCTTAACATAAACTATTATAAACTATCATCAATGGATGCCTTAACATGTAAACTTTATATTCTTTGTTATGTTCGTTTTTTCGAAATATATGAAAAAAATAATTGCCTGGGTGAGAAATCTATGCCATCAATGTTGTCATTACTCGGTCATTACTATGCTATCAATGTTGTCTCATTTGCTTTTAACCATCTTTTGTAACAACAAAATCATTGTTGTTATTTTTGCCAAATGGTTTTATAATAAGTAACTACTAACAATCTACCGTTAAGTCGAAAGTAACAGGGGTTGCGATATATTATTGTCCTATTATAAGAGAGGGGATGTTGCTCCAGAGTATTCCATAAAAGTATCGTGCTTAAATATCACTATAGGAAAGTAAGGTTTAAAAGGATTTAGAAGTCATGTTGAGTAACTATAACTCTTAAAACGTATATACAGTGTTAAATATAGTGTTTTATTTTAGTGTATAGTATAATATTAGTGAATTAATTATTTAACTAAATAAACACTCTTGATGATGCATTTTTAATAGATTTTTCAAATGTGCTTTCTACAAATATTGACAAGACAAACGTGTACAAATGAAGACTGTAATGTGTAATGTAGTTAAGGTGAAAACAGGGTCAACACGTCTCTATGTGCTTTTGTGTGCATGTGCTTTTAGAGTGGATAAAATACTTCATTTAAGGCACTGTCAAAGAATAGCTGGGTTGTGAAAGATTATTTGAATATATATCTTTCAAAATAATTTAGCTTGCATTCCGAATAAGATTAAGTTAAAATAGTAGTTTGTTTTCATTGAATTAAGGAAAATTAATCGTGAAATGAAATTAGATCGTACATATTTCAAAAATACTTTTGTAGATATTCCAGCAATATTAAAAAAATTAAACCGATTTCAAAATTGATGTCTGATTTTACTTAATACAAGCTTGTGATATTTGTTAAAATAATAAACAAATTTATCATTTATCACAAATTTTTTTTGTGATGTTTGTTATTTGTTGTGTTATTTGTATGCATAATATGATTCCTTAAAAATACGCTATTCTTTGCTTCGCCTCAGTTATTTCACAAACAACTCAGTTCACACCATTACTCTTACCTGCGACTGGGTTTTATTCCGTGACTTTCTAGTTCCTTTTCTAACTGTTTTATTCGTATTCTGGCCATGTCCAATTCATGCCTGACCTACAAATAATATTATTGTTAGAAATGTATCAAAAGTACATAATCGTATCATAGACAGAAATAACTTTAAGCATGATTTTGTCAAGTTCATGAAACCAAAATAACCGTCCATAGACATAAATAATTATGTTTTACATATATATTTTATATGTTCACTATTCTTATATTCTTAGTCATAGGACTTGGCTCTGAACATATTCCAAGACTTTCATTAAGAGGCAAATAAGTTACTATTGTGCTTCTCAAACATATGTTTAAATTTGTATCAACAGACAAGTTCTTGGGCCTAGGCAGCCAGGGAGTTTTTGCCTTCCTCAGCTGTGTGTCACGTGGCAGCGTGGATCCTGTTAATATCCTGAGCCTTGCACATCCCTTGAAACGTTAGCTTAGGTTAAGTTAGTTAAGTTTAAATTTGGTTTGTTTAAGTTAGGCTATTGCATATCTTCCACAGATGAGTGTCACAGATGGGGTCATGGCAGCGGTGGTTCCTAAAAATATCCTGAACCTTGTACGTCCAAAAAAACTTTAGCTTAGGCTAGGCTATTGTAAGTTTCGCTAAGTTAGGTTAGGTTAGTGTTTACCGTCCATATAAAAGTCCCAAGAAAATTTAGCTTAGGTAATTTTATATTAAGCTGGATCAGATTAGGCTAGTGCTTGCCATTAATAGATGTGTTCACAGATAGGGTCGTTGCAGAGGTGGTTCCCAATAATATACTGAGCCTTGAACGCCGTCACTCGGAACTTTAGGCTAGTTCAGGTTAGTATAGTTTAGGTTTGGTTAGTTTAGGTTTAGTTAGTTTAGTTTTTACTATTATAGCCTACGTTTTTCTTTTAGGTCGGGATAGGGTAGTACTTACCTTCCACAGATGGGTGTCGCAGATGGGATCGTGGCAGCGATGGTTCCTGATGATATCCTGGGCCTCGTACACTGTCCCGCGGAACGTCAGCGACTTGCCCATGCTCTGGAGAAGAACAAGTTGTAAGAATAAAGTCCTTACTCATTTATTACAAGGGATACACTTTTATGTAAAATGTGTTGAGCTATAAAGGGAGATTATTGACGTGTTTGAAAAATTGTAAGATATGACTTAAGTTTAACATAACATTTTGGATGAAATACACCTAACAATCTTGAAATTGTCGGAAAATTTAAGCAACAACCTGTGATGCAAAATACGTTGACGAGTATCAGAGTTCACCACACACTTGTGTCTATGGGAGGAGGAGTCAAAAGATTTATTCATTTTCGAAGCCACCACAACTGTTTTATGATAATACATGGTACATACCAAATTTTCGTCAGATTTGTACTCTCGTCCTTTCTGGATGACCCAGGTTTCGGCTGTCTAAGCAACCATAATCATATCCATTATCAATTATTCAGCTCGTTAAAATATATACATCAGAAATATGTCGTCGAGGACACAAATCCACAAAACACACGACACGCAGACGAAGACGTAAAAATACATACAGTTAAAAAAACCAAGCCTAGTTAGCGACAGCGATGACAGTTCACTGTCACCGGTCGACTCAACATGTTCTGAATTGAATTGAAATTGGATATGATTATGGCTGCTTAGACAGCCGAAACCCGGGTCATCCAGAAAGGACGAGAGTACAACTGTGACGGAAAATTGTTATGAGTCAAAAGAGTTTCTTAAACATTTCCAATTCAATCCTAGATTAGGTTATAATTGGCGCCAATTCTTGGGGCCCACGCCGTCCATAAGACCAATGTTAAAACTAACATTAGTCTTATGGGCGGCGTGGGCCCCAAGAATTGGCGCCAGTTAAACAATAATCACCCAGTAAAATTAAATTTAGTTATGAGGCAAACATAGAATCTATGTCAAAAAGTAATATTAATTTCACCTTAGATAACTTTTAAACAAATTAAATGCGTCTAACTTTTAAAGCTTTGCTGTCTGATTTAAAAGCTACGATTCGAATCCCTATAGGCTCTTTTGTGATGTTTACACTCAATTTACACCACTAAGATACAAGATAAGGACGGATATCCGCACTCCAACTCACTCAAGATCGAGCGGTCATTCACAGTCTGGCGTCAACAAGTCAAGTGTCTCCAGGGACCGTCTCCTGTCCCAAGTATCTGTCCCTTGAGGCTCATTGAAACATTATCGGGTTCGGAATCAAGTTTCATCATACTTATAATTAAGTGGGTTTGCTTCATCTGATTCTCGTAAACATTTTTAAAATATCAAGCTCTCCTATATGCTAGCGCGCTGTGAACAATTCATTTCGCGTAAATTGAAGGAGAGCGTAATTGGCAGGACAAAAGAATTTCTATCCTTTGAAATTTATAGGCCTACAGCACGCCTGCCTGCAGTGTCTCCGCAACTGGTTCGGCAAAAGTTTGGGTTATATTAAATAACTTCTGTATTACTTTCCTCAATGAAATGAAACGTTGCATTTGTGTATCATTCATTAATAGAAATATTTTCCCATGTTTTATTATTTTTTCGCATGACCAAGGGGCATCCCACGATAGAAGTCTTGAAATTCTTAAACGTAACCATACCTCGAGTTGTACTTCATTTTAAAGGTTTTAATTAGTAGAACATAACAGTGCAAACCGCGTCTTAAAACGTTAATCCGTTCAGAAGATACAGCTCCTCAAAGATTTTAATGTTGACTATTAAACTCTATGCTTAAAGTAAGGAGACCAGTCTAATTACTAATAAAGCATTCGCAACAATGTAATTTGATTGTAGATTTTTTTATACGTCAAATTATCCTTATTAATGAGAAATACATGTATCGGAAACCAAACCACATCGTTCCGAATGCTTTATTATTAATTAGGCTTTTTTCCTTAATTTTAGCCTAGAATTTAATGGCCAACGTTAAAATATTTGAGGAGCTGTAATTTCTGATTGGATTAACCTTTTGAAGCGTGGTTTGCACTGTTATGATTTACTAATTAAGACCTTAAAAAATGAGTCATAACTCGAGGTATGCTTACATTAAAGAATTTCAAGACTTCTAGCGTGGGCCGTACCCTTATTGGGGAAAAAAGGCCAAAATGTTTCTATTTGTAATAGATACACAACTGTAAAGTTTCATTATTTTCAAAAAAATAATATAAAAGTTATTTAATGTATTCCAGACTTTTGTCAAACTCTGTATATTACATTCTTAGCTATTATTTTGAGGATGGTCTGAAAGATTATAAGTCTATGTAAAATTAAAGCACAAGGGAAATTAAATTAAGAGGGACATATCAGTGACGGATCTAGGGGGGGGGGCAGCGGGGGCGCCGGCCAGAAGGGGGCGCCAGCGGCGCCCCAACTGGCTGGCTCCGGTTAATTAAAAAGTAAACAAATTTAATTTAAATAAAATTTTTCGTTTCACGGCCGGCAAATATCTCAGTAATATCTCTGCCGGAAAATCTCTGTCGCATCGCGGCAATGTAAACAATCGCTGCCGTCAAGTCAAGGACTGTCTCTGTTTTCGTGACCGTCACATTTCTCGTTGTTTGATGGCAAGAAAGCCACTCGCTCGTTTCGCGGACGGAGAATAGCTCACTCGTCCCGCGGCCGAAAATTCGCTCGCTCATTTCGTGGCCGTAAAAATCACCTGCTTGTTTTACGTCCGGCAGAACTCTTGGTCGCATTGTGGGCGACAAAGCTCTCGCTCCTCTCGCGCCGTCACATCTATTTGCTATGTCGTCCAGATAATCAGTCGTTGCTTGCAGGCATATTTCTTTGTTGTTTCACTGCCGACAAGTATTTTGCTCTTTTCGAGGTCGTCATATTTATTAGGCGAAAAATCTGTCGTTTAGACCACGGCTGGCAAGTATCTGTCGCATTTAAACTAAACCGCTTGCACCGATGGCCGATACATCGCGGCCACATATCGCGGCTGTCAAATTGCGGTCGTATATACCGCGGCCGGCAAATCTCTCTGTCTTATTGAGGCCGGAAAATCGCTCAGTGTTTCTGTGGCCAGCAAATCTCTTGGTCTCATTGCGGCCGTTAAATATGTTGGACTTATCGCGGTCGTAAAATCTTTCGGTCGCTTTGCAGGCGTCAAATAATATTTTATTTTACTTTACATATATTGGGTTCAAGTATTCAACATGGTCGATTTCATTGGTCGGGAATCGTTTTGATATTGTCGGGAAAGGTCAGAAAAAAGTCGGAAGTTTCATTTGTGAAATATGGTAGACACCTTGCTTTGGTTTACAGCGGCTGGCAAATTTCTCGGCCA